>ML685801.1:14482774-14497106 GCA_007922175.1 Pelusios castaneus | reverse complement strand
ATAGATAGATAGATAGATAGATAGATAGATAGATAGATAGATAGATAATATTTCTGAACATCGTTGTTTGGCATTTTACAGGATGTTGCTGTATTATCAACACAGGACAAATAAAACAGGAGGTGCAGAAAGGAATGCTGATGTAAAATGCTGCTTGGGTAATTTTTTCAGGGACAATTTCTTTCCAAATAGTAGGGTATTACCTACGGAGACACAAAATCAGAATTTTTTAGCTTTCTAGCCTAAGTCTTTTAAACTTCAAAATAAACACAACCCCAGTAAATACTATTCTCAAATCGTTCAAGCATTCTGGAAACCTTACAGTGCAATTATTGCAAAGTACTAAGATCACTACCACTGACCCTTCAACCATGCCGCACAAATATTGCCAAATTGAATTCCCCTATTATTTCTCGGAGCCAGCAGATTTGGGGAAAGGGGGAAGAAAGAGCTTTTTTAAAGTGAAAGAAATTTCAAAAGTCTATAGGAAAATGAGTCTCAAGCTTCATAGATTAGCATTGTCTCTCGTTCAACCTACATGTCTCCAGCAGGTTATTTTTCTCTAGTACAGATGTAATTTAATAGCTGAGATTGATATTGTTTCACTTTTCAGCTATCTGCTCTATACTTCGGTCTCATTCTACACCGGATGATTACTTTACCATCCTATATGCACAATTTAAAGGGAATTACCTATTACTTCAATTATTTGTTTCTTATCAACTGATGTTACACTACAAGGATTTGCATTGAAAGGACACAAAGAAGGAGCAAGTCATGGCACATTGCCAAATAAAAGAGTAATGTTCTGGTGAATTTAGACTAAACAATTTACTGCTATATAAAAGTGGAAAAGTGGAAGGTGAACCCTTTGACCAATAAATCTCTTCTGCATGTGAAACCCTTATCTTGTCCCCTCCAATATATTCCACACTAGGAAGCCATCATCATTGGCTCTGGTTTGTTATTTGTAAACCTTGATCTTCTGCACTCGGTGTCCTAAATATGGATAATTAGCATCAGTTTATCACGCCTCTGCATATTTTCTCTTCTCTCCAAACATGCATGCTTCTATTGGCTGCCATTCTGTCACAGAAGATTATGGAGACAGATTGCAGAGAATGAATGTGCTAAACGAGATTAGGAGGGAATAGAAATAGCAACTTGGCCAATAAATTCCTCGTGAGAGCCTTATCATACAATTACACGTTGACTTGTTTCACACTCTCCCAGCCTCTTAATCCAACGCCCCCACCAAGAATAAAATTTCACTAATTTCTGAATTACTGCATATCCTCATGACTTGTCACCGAGAATGGCTGGAAGAAGCAACACGGTCGAAAATAGCACATCAAACTTCAAAAAGGAAAAGAAATGGGAAAGGCAGAAATAGCTATAAACCATTTGTCGGCAGATTTAGAAGTTTTCATGCCTACACCGTTTCAAGAGTCAAGACCTCACTATAAAATACTGTCGCCTTTGCTTTTGGCCCCAAACTTTTGTTTTAAAAAGACACCGAATTGATGCTGCTAAATTGATTTAAATAATCGTTTGCTTCACTGAAATATTACTGCTAAAGGCTGACAGACTTGTAAGGCAGCTATTGCAAATGTATTTAGTCCCCTTGTTGGTTTCTTGAACATCTCGGAAATTAATGCAGTCAATTAGGAATAGGTTAAGGTTATGGTATCAATGGTGAGACAACATACCTGTGCAGTTACAAGGGGTAGTTATCAATTCAAATCTTTGGGAATAGTTCTACTCCTTGAAATGGATGGGATCTTTTCAATGTGAATGTTATAAACTATGACTTGTATTACAGAATTAATATGCAGGAAGAAAAAAATCAAACAACCATATCTGAAGGTAGTGACGGTGAAAGAAAAAACCCTCCATTTTTAAGCCACTAAATGTTACTGCCATTACCTCAGAATGTATAAACTTCCTGCATAATGATGCTACTGTTGTTTAAATTAGTTTGGATACATAAAGGAGAGAACATTAAAAAAAAATCAGAAGTCCCGTGGAGAAGCCCCAACTCAATGGACCTAAACTAAATACAATTAGATTGTGTCCTACCATTTATTTAATTATTTTAAAGCAGATTTAAGGATCTGGCTACTTTCTGTTACTGTGAAATGACTGCTTTCTGGAGACTTTATCTGTATGAATGGAGATATTTACCTTCAAAACACGAGTTAAACTATGAAAAAGTAGGACCAATTTCTTTCAGGTTGGCTGGCACCATTTTTGCTGCCCACCATCCCTGAGCCAGGAGGTGCTGAACAAGTTTAATGTAAAGACGTTATCCTTGAATTGCTTAGCAATAATAAGGGTCGAGTGGATTCCAATTAATAAACAGAGAAAATGAAAATACCGCTAATTGGAAACTTTTCTTAAAACGTCTAACCTCAGTGAAAGAGAACACAACACAGTACACAACGTATTGGCTCATCAAACTCCAGGGACAAGAAATGAGCCTGGAGTGAAGGATGTCACCCTTGGAGGGGTGGGTAGCTTGGATCCCTGGACTACGCAGCAGAGCGTGCAGCGCTATTGGTCAGGCCCTTGGGCCGGTGGGACCATCGTACCCTCCGAGACAGAGTTCTGTAAGTTCCAAAGGGGGAGCCGTGTTAGTCTATTGCAGAAAAACAAACAGAGCCCTGCGGCACTTTTAAAGACTAACAGATTTATTTACCGCATGAGCTTTCAGTGTTACAGCCTGACCTGATCCTATGTCATACACTCCCCTGCATTTATTTTCCTCCCATTCTGTAAGTTTCCCATCTTCATAGCGTCTGACGAAGTGGGATTTTTCTCCCACGAAAGCTCATGCGATAAATAAATCTGTTAGTCTTTAAAAGTGCCACAGGACTCCGTTGTTTTAGAGTTCTGTAAGTAACCGATCCCTTGCGTTGTTTCACCCCCTCTACTGCAAATGTATATTTAGAAACAGGGCAGTGAGCACGCCTGGAAACTCCAGTTTTAACGTCCCGGAGTCCCCGCCGCGTCCAGTCTAAGAGGGTTTGTTATTTGGCATTAGTCTTCCATGGTTTACAGAGTGTTACTGGGTCGGTTTGTCATTCAGCGTTCTCCTTCTTTCCTACTGATTCTTGCCCAGGCTTCCTTCCCCCCACTGCAGCTTGTGCACTTGCAAAAGTGTCTCTAGCGAGGGTCACCTTCAGCCACTGCCTTAAAAGCAAAGTGCTGCTGGAAATAGCGAGGCGCCAAGCATGACCTTGCGTGACACCAAGCCAGGAAGCCCCGATACCTGTTGGCCACCAAAGCGGCCTTTGCAATCTGCAATCACATCCAGTGATATTAACAACCTTCTTCCCCCACCCGCCCCCCTTTTCTCATCTCCCTTGAATTGGCGAGTTACATCAGGGAGAGGCGTTTGCCATTAATCTGGGAACAAACTGCTAACCTCGGTGACTGGTATTTTAGCTTTTCTTTTCTCACTTTTCTTAGTGCGGGGAGAGCCGTAAAGCTTGTGTGGGTCGATTGTGAAGGGCTCTGCTGGAATTTGGCAGCCCAAAGGCTTGGAGAGGAGCCCCATGCTGACTCCTATTCAGCGGGCCAGTTTTCCGCGGGCTTTGGAAGTTTCACTCAGCCGTGCACTCAATGGCTTCACAAAGCTCATTACAAGCTTCAGCGCATTCCTGAAGGAGCCAAAAGCGACGCAGGTGCAAGCGAGCCGAGGGAGCCCCTTAGCCCGGGGACAGAATGGGACAAGCTGGGAAAGGCTGGGACCACACAAACCCAAGGCGCACCAGGCAGCAGCGAGCCAGCCTTGGGAACCGGGGGTCATTAGCCGCTCCATTCAGCGGGGACCCAGACACGTCCCGGCAGTGGGGACCGCGCCACGGGCCCTCCCGGGTCATTGCCTTTAAACTCGCTCCCTTGGGGCTGATCCCTCCCCAGCCTGGTGGGCACACAGCCGCTTTTCGCCTCTTCCCGGATGAAATCTCCCCGCTCGTTTGTCTGGAGCCCCAGGGACATGAAATCCCCCCCATGTCTCCCCCTTACAGAACGCGTTGCTCGGGGTGCTGACTTGAACCCAGCATGGGAAGGCGCTGATCCCTCTTGGCTCCCGTTCCCTTAACGCCCCCCTTTAAAGGGGGTCTTTGAACGGGCCAGTTCAGGGAGAAACAAGCAGACACGGCGTCAGTTTCCCCAGCCCCATCGCCACACGAGCCACCCAGCCCCACACCCTGACTGCACGTGTCAATCCCTACTCCTTGCTCTTTACCTGGTGGGAGCTGCCCCTGCCCTAGTGAGTGTGGGTAGGACGGGGGTCTCTTTGTTAGAGGGAATCGGCGTTGTTACATTTCATTTGGGGTTACTGAGAAACACCCCCCCTTCTTCCGAGCCCCTCAGCTTTTCCCTCTGAAGCCGCAGGTTACTTTGCGGTGTAGTTAATTACTCCCTTCCTCACTCTGGGTTACTTGAGGGGCTCTCAGGGCGGGCAGCCGCGGTCTGCAGGGCCGCTGCTTTCACAGGCAAACCGGAGCAGCCTCCAATGTCCTACTCTGATTCCCCGCCCCCCCAAGGGATCTGTTATGGAGCTGGGTGTATTGAAGCGAACTCTAGGCTCTGGCCACGGCCCTGCGCGATCGCGGCGCGCTGCTGGCTCGGCGGAGGCACGACCCCCCATGTCCGCCCCTTCCCGCGGGGATCCCCAAGTCCTGCCGTCCCTTTGCGGAGTGTTGGGGCGGGGGCCGCGGGGAATTCGCCTGCGAGCCGCGCGCCGCCCGCAAGCGGTTGCCTTGGCAGAAAGGTGCAGCTTTCTGATGTTCTTTTGTCTGATAACTAATTCAAGTTAATGCGATCTTTATGGAAAGCTAACAGCGGATAATTGTCTATTTTCTCGCCAACAATCTCCATCACAATCACTTATCTGGAAACCTGCGGTTGTATTAATCGCTATATTCCCCGAGATAAGCGTCTCTCCAATGATCAGTAAACACTAGAGGGAAATTAAACAAACTCCAGAGCCACTTAAGTCGCCTCCGCAGCTTTTAACCCCATCCATGGGGCGGGGGGACCAGGAAACCTGGGACTGGGGCTGGGTCGGAGTAGGTGAAGGGTAAGGGAGAGGGCGCCGAGAGATGGGCCTGATTTTGTTTGTTTGCTTCTGTGGCCGCGGAGTGCCAGAAATGCAGCCGCACCTTCTGCTCAATGTGTGGGGCTCTGTCTTTTGCAGCGGGTTGAACTGTACAGGAGATTCTTGCAAGTCACGCAATTAAGTGTGTTACAAGGTTGAAAGAAAGGAAGCGAGGGTAGAGCTTAAGACGAGTTGCATGGCTTTCCTTGGGTTATGCCGGGGAGGAAGGAGTCTTCAATTCTAAGAACCCTCAGTTATTAGCAAATCTTTGGCAATATTTATCCTAGAGAGTGATGGAAACCTCAGGGGAGAACCAGAGCGAGCGAAACTACTGTGGGAATATGTTTGACTCGCTCAGCTCCCATCAGTTCTGTTAGGTGGAAAGAAATTATAGCAAATTGTTCCGCGAACCCCTCAAGGGAAAACAGACTTGTATGACAAAGATTTTGTCTTTTTGAGACGAAGTCAAAACAGCAGTGTGGAGTGAAATTTATTTTAGGGGTAGGATGTGTGTGTGTGTCTCTGCAACCCCTGACATTTCCTTCGGGAACGTGCAACTTTCGAGGAGGGTGAAAGGAGGTTTAATCCACCCTCTCCTCGCAGATAACCGCTTTCTGTCTGCCGACCCAGAAAACACCCCCTTCGTTTTGCTGCAAAATAGTGGATTTCAGAGGGACGCTAGGCGCTGCTTATTAACAATCACCATGGCACTTGCCTGTAGAGGGGGGCTCTGCCTACAAGCTTGGAAACATTAGTGAATTCATCTTGGCACTTGGTTAGAGAGCAGGCAACAAGGAACAGTGAAACACGACTTTGTCCTGTGGTTTGATTTTTTAATAAGAACACTTTTACATCCAAAACCTTTAATTAAACAGCTCTAGTTTTAGCAGGAGGGAGGGTGGAAGAAAAGATACTTTTGTGATATTTGTATATGGAAAGGCAGAAACTTTCCATTAACAGCTGATTAGGTCTTTCTAAATGCCAGAAGTGCTTTAAACTCTGCGGCTGTTTGTTTCCCCGGAGCTGCAGGTTCCCAGGGTAGCTTTTTCTTATGGCATTTGAGAATCATCCCACTTCATCTCTCACCTGAATCTTGTCATCTCTGCCATCTTGAAGTGATCTGTGAACAATGCGGGTCCCTTGGACAGCCCAAGCTGGTCAGTCAGGCAGAACAGACTATGCAAATGGAATGGAAAGGCGAAACGATGGAGAACACTGGCTCCCATTGTCTTGAAAATTTCAAAGCGAAGCCCAGCTGCAGCAGCGTGGCTGGCTCGGACCGGGGTTGCTACTCTAATGTCATCACTGCAAAACCTCAGATTTGGAAAACTCCATACTCTGAATGCATGAGCAGCCCTCTGCAAAGATTTCACTTTCCAGAACGGGCTCGTGAGGCACAAAAACTTACCGTTGCCTAGGAAGGAGATTCGAGCGTCATTATTTGATAAGATCCACGGTTTCCTCTCATTATTCAATCATATACTATTAGATAAGTCTTGCTAAATGTCCTTCTCGTCGTTTTGATTGCAACGTGCCCCCATTTCCTGTTACCTCTGGAGTCACATCAGTTGGTCGGTTATCTTTAACTGATTTCTGCATTTTGGAAGCGATCTAATTAGCTCGCTCCAGCTGTCTTGTAAACTGCCAGCGAAATATTTGTTTAAATCTCTGTAAAGAGTGCTACAGAGGAAAATAGAAACTGGAAGGGACCATGGGAGGTCATGGAGTCCCGTCCCCTGTCCCCAGTTAGACTCTGTCTCGGCAAGTAATTAATACAGAAACGCAGTTCTGGTTTAATGAAGGCTTTGGCATTTTTGAGCAATCAGTTTCTTAATTCTTTGAAATAACTGTCCCTATTAAATATGCGTTAAAGCCCCGCTTGAAATCTCCAGTTTTCCGTTTGAGGACCGCAGTTAAATTCCTTAAACGCGACATGAAAACAAAACTGAATCTGAACAGAGTTTAAGGCACTTGACTTGTTAATGGTGTATATTTTTCAAGGACTAAACCGCTGGACGTGTTTCACTCACAATTGCTTTTCATTTTCTTTCGCCTGTAGGTAACAGGTGTGATCATCATGTGGTTACCTGAGAGAACTCCCCACTCAAACGCTTAGGAGTACAAATCTATGTAGCCCTAAAATGTTTTTCCTCCTCGCTTTCTCAGTCATCTTCCCGGAAGGAGGAATGTGTCTATATAATATATGCGGGTATCACATGTTGGAATGCTCACACGTTTTAATTCCGATTTTATAATATATTCAGTATTCACATAGAAGCGGGGAAGAAAGTCTCATCTCGATAAAACAGCTGATCTTGGGTGAAATCTAATCATATATTTTGCAGGAGCAAATGAGTTTCATCAGCTCTTTCCTGATCTACACGTTAACTCTTTTACTTTTAAGGGCGTAATGTTTCCCTGAACAATACCAGCTCCAGGAAAGTGTTCCAGCAAGTATTACTATTGAAGTTAGCTGGGATTAAGGCCTTCTTAGTAAAAGTCATTCGGCTGTTGAACGAACTGGTCGTTTTCAGACTTTAAAAGTGACTGGAGCTCTGAGAAAAAATAGATGGGATTACAGGAGAGAAAAGAGAAACAAAAGCAGATGACATCATTACATTATAACACGTGTGTCATTTGTTCGTTTGGCTGCGAGCTTTTCTCTTAGGCAAGGAGAAACCCCCATTCCATTCTTCAGTACACAAAGCACAAATTATGCTTTAAAAGGGAAGCAGAGAAAAAGACCAATCTCATGAAAGTAAGCGAGGGCGGAAAGGGAGCCCACAACTCCTCCAGTCCATGTCCACTTCACTGGTAATGGTTCCGTGGACATTGCACCGTTTCTGGCAGAGAGATACCCGGGAGACCAGCTTCCCAAGTCCTGTTTTGAACATCAAGTGTGTACAATGTCCCATCCAGTGTACTTCCGGAGGAACTTCAGCCCTGGGGGTCCTTCAGCGCCTGCTGGCCTCACCTAACCAGAAGGAAGAAAGCCAGAGGAGATTCTCAGCTACCCGGCGGGGGAAGGGAGGTTCTCAGAGCTTGGTCTCCAGGCCCAGTGGGAAATGTACACTGCTGTTTTTAGCCCCATATCTCTAGCAGGTGTCAACTGATCCGGATCCGAGGCGGGTTGCTAACTGCTGTGTGCAGAGGGATCCAGATCCCGCCGTGGGTTTTCTTTGCAGTGCAGACATCCTCATTCGCTAAGCGATAAACCCGTCCGTGTGAGTCGGACCTGCAAATCAACTACCTAGCGCATGGGCCAAATACTCTGCTGGCGTAAACCAACGCGGCGCTGTCTGGAGCTCCGTCACTTTGCCCCAGTAGAAAATTTGGCCAACCACAATGAGTTGGGAAAGAGGGGAGGCTGCACCTAGGGAAGAGCCCCGCTCTCCCATGTTGAGTCTTGTCTTGATGGTCAACACTCCCTCGGAACAGGACCTCCTGGGACCGGCCACTAACTGTTTCCTTTAGGATTATATGTAAAGCTGGGCCTTGGCCAGCCCCCTTCATGCTGAGCCTGGTGTCTGTTTACACGGAACCCCTAAGTAGACTGGGAGAGAACCCGGAGCGAGTCTTCCCTGGCTCTGGGGAGTTGGCACCGGGCATGGAGCTGGGGCCGGGGAGGAGAGCGAAGTTGGGCCGGGAGGTGACTCAGTCCAGCCAGGAGGATGACAGCTGGGGTGTGGGTAACAAGCAGCTTTCTGCCCTGCGCTGGTTTGATCGTGTCCTCCGGTCTGGCCTGTGCCCGCTCCGCCTGGAGCAGCTCCCGCATCCTTAGCCTACGGCCTGGGCCGGAGTCTGCTGTGACTTTGGCGATGGAGCCATCAGCGAGTGGCCCCCGAGTTACCACCGAGGGATGTCACCGATCAGGGCGGCCCCATTCCCCAGCAAACTAGTTAAAGCTGCACCCCCGGGCCCCCACCCACCATCGCCACCCAGGGCATCTTCAGCTGTTTGCGCCGCACCTGCTCACACAAGCTCCTGCAAAAATGCAACTTCCGCCCCTTCTCCCCCCCGGCAGCACCCCATGTCCAGCCAGCCACAGTTCCCGCTGCCCGGGCCCTGCCTGTATTTTTCATGTCTATTATCACCCGACGCCGTGTGGAGCCATCTGGCACAGGCACACACGGGGGACGAAAACCATATAGTCGATGAATGGAGCAGCCAGGGTGTGCTTTCCTCGCCCCACCCCTTCCTAGCGAGCAGTGTCTGATTAAAATGATGCAGAAGGGCTAAATGAGCAAGCCACCCCCAGGACAAGCGATCAGAAATACCAATCATGACATTAAAAAGGACGGCGGAGAAGCGACGCCAAGCAGGGGCTGTCCTCTGGAACAGGGGCTTCTATTTTCTTCCTTGTACATTTCCTCTCACTTTTTGTCACCACAGGAAGCAGAATTCCTCCAGGATCTTACCTGTCCCCTTGGGTTTGTACTGATCTTTCAACTAGCCTCAATTACCAGGCAGATGTTTTAAGTAAACGCTACCTATTAAACAGCCCTCCTTAGATACACGCCTTCCTCACATCACGGATCAGGCCGCAGCCCCTGAGCCCTTTGTCATTTTATAGTGAGCGCCATAAAAATGCGTCCCACAGGCTCAGTGCGAGTCAGAACCCAAAGCGCAGCCGCCGTATTTCAAAGCTAGTTTTATAACAGAGATATACAATCAAAGTGCCTTTCTTTCACGAGACTGCAAGTAGTGTAACATTAGCAGAGATGCCTTTGGGAGCAAACTACACACTGCATTGTATTGCTTGATTCATTTTCTTTCCATTTCCCCTTAATTCTGTCTAATTACTGTATTGTGATCTAAGTCAGCAGTCTTAAATGAACTATCAACTAACCTTTTGAAGAACCCCCACAAACGCTAGATAATGAAGAAATTTAAATCGCTACAGGTTTTTTGTGCGATGTCTACCCAGTGGAAAGGCAAACTTCTGATTTTTCAGTTCACATCTCATCAAATTTTTCGGGTCTAGTTTTTCAGAGTCCAGTTATCCGCCTTCTCTACGCTATTACAAATAGAGAAAGCTTTTGGGGCATTTTGTTTTCCACGCGGGAGGAAGATAGTGCCAGAAGGAGAATGGAAAATATCTCCCACCTGAGCCAGGATTTTGAGCTACCCAGACTCTGGCGTGTGCATATCCATGTATACAGTAGTAAAGTTCCTTCCTGATCGTGTTGATATAGACCAGTAGATTTCAGGCCAGTTTATAACATCTGTGCTCATGGACTCGGTAGCCGATCTCACACCGGTTTTAGTTTCAGGGTAGCCTGATTAAGGACCTAATCCAATGTCCATTGACCTCAATAGGAAGATTACTTCCGAGGGCTTTGGATCAGGCCTCTTCTCCAATGTAATAGAGATCAGAATCCCCTCTCTTCTTCTCTATGTTTTATTCTCCCATGAACTCTGATTAGTTATCGAACAAATAAGAAACTATTAGAAAAAAATGGAGGTTCATTTATATACTATTAATGTTATATATATTATTAATATATCGATATATCATATCATATTCGAAAGGTTTAATATAACCAGGGACTGATTTTAAAAATAAAAATCTGCATTTTGCTGTAGCTGAGTACCTCTGGTTCTTTTAGGGTGCAGTGGGTTTTACTGATACTTATGGACATGTTCGTTGCTCTCTTTCTGCCTAAAAAAATGGGGGGGGGTATGGAAATTACAAGTGAATGAAGACTCTGCTGTAAAATATAGTGTATGGCAAATTCATCGCAACAAGTCAAATAATTTAAATAATGGTTTTTCAATAAATGCCAAGAGAGCAATCTCACACCCTCTTTGATCGAAACTGCTATGTACTTTGTAAGAAAACGATCAAAGGAGACTTTTTATGCAGTAATATATGGTGCCTGTTACAGTTGTTAAGCACTTCATTAGAAATTCAGCAAGTCTTACCAAAGAGGGTCATAAACAACCGCAATTAAAAACTCAAACCTCTCTCGTCTTTGTACGTTGACGTGTATAGAAAAAATGTTTATTTTTGGGGTGACTCATTAACTCCAATTAAACTGAACTTTAAATGTGGAACCTAACATGAAAAGCAAAAGGAACTTAGCTGTTTGCTGTCAGATTTTGCTGTTCTACTCTGGAACAGAGAGAACTGCGTAAAATAGATCTAAAAGAGAAAACACAGGAGGAAGGAGCATGATACCGCAGGGGTAAAATAAAACCCTGGTTTTCTGATAACATAGCTGACAATCTCCTCCTAAATTTATTAGAAGCACACAAGTTCAATTACAGGAAAGTCGTGTAGCAGGTAAGGGTCCTAGTTTACAAAGGCTCTACATTTTCAAATAACTATTCAGAGTGGAGATACTATGATAAACAATCGAAGATGTACTAAATTTGGTCAACCATCAGAGGGACTGGTCTACATATTGAAATTACATTGTGCCAGTTACATTGATTAAAAAGAATTAGGCACAAAAATGGTCTTATTACAAGATGTTTCAGAAGCAGATAAGAGAGGAAAGATACCTCATCATAAATGAGTGACCTTATCTAGATTTAATATGGTGGGAATTAATTTATAAATGGCTGACAAGTGAAACAACTTTGATTATAAACCAGAAGTCCTGGGAAAGTTTTCAATATTTCAAGTGGCTGGAGATGTTATTTCACAACAAATGCTTTTCAATGTGGGATTTGCACTTAATTTTTCCTGTTTCTCTTGTCCTATCCTTCACATGGCCCAAGGAATAGGTAAGCCTGGATTTATTGCAAACTTTGGTACTGTTTTACTGTGATTGTTCAGCTCATCCAAGGACAAATGTGACATCTTAAACTAATGACTGAGCATCTATTGTGCTAGTGCTGTTTTCTGGTTATCTATTTATTATTTATTTCCCGCTTGTCCTATTGTTTCTTTCTTTGTGAAGACTCCTGTTAGCTGTGATAAAATTCCATATAGCATGGCTGGACCACCAAGGGTTGGTTAAAAGGGTAAGCTGAATGATAACAGAAAGAACATACAAAGAATCCATCATAGCAGTCAGTAGTACAATACAATTAATTTTCACTAGACACCTCTTCACTACTGGTTTAGTCACTTCACGAATGAGCAAATGACCCATAGCTCACAGGAGTAGGACCTCAGTTGTTTAGGTATTTCCCTCACCAGTGAGAATGAGCTGAATTGATCAGAATAAATGAAACTCAGAACCAAATTCTATCCTCTAATAACTAATAACTTTGGGGAATCTCACTCTGTGACTTCAAAAGAGGAAATGTTACCACATTCTGCGCTTTACTGTTTATGCATGTAGCTCTGCTGGTAGGCAACAATTTCCATGCCTGGGCTTTGGTGAAGAAAAGACATAGGCCTCTATTCTTGCATTTTGGTATGCAGTGCTCAATGCCAGGTGCTTCAGAGGAAATGAATAGAACAGGTAATCAACCAATGACCCATCTTGTCAGTCATTCCCAGTCTCGAGCAAACAGCAGTCCTTGCCTAGACTGATGAATAACCATTGATGGACCCATCCTTCATAAACTTATCTAGTTCTTTTTTGAACAACCTCCCCCCCACCTCATTAGAGTCTTCACAATGTCCTCTGGCAAGGAGTCCCACATGTTGACTATGCATTGTCTGAAGAAATACTTCCTATTTTTGTTTTTGTTTAAAACCTGCTGCCTATTCATTTAATTTGGTGACCCCTAGTTCTTGGGTAATCAGAAGTGTAAATAACACTTCCTTATTTACTTTCTCTACACCAGTCATGATTTTATAGACCTCTATCATATGTCTCCTTAGTCGTCTCTTTTTCAAGCTGAAAAGTCCTATATTAATTTCTCCTCATATGGAAGCTTTTCCTATACCCCTAATATTTTTGTTGCCCTTTTCTGTACCTCTTTCAATTCCAATATATCTTTTTTTGAGATGGGATGACCAGATCTGCATGCCATAGTCAAAATGTGGGCATACCATGGATTTATAAAGAGGCAATGCAATATTCTCTGTCTTATTATTTATCCTTTTCCTAATGATTCCCAACATTTTGTTAGGTTTTTGGACTGCCAGTGCACACTGAGTGGATCTTTTCAGAGAACTATCCACAATGTCTCCAAGATCTCCTTCTTAAGTGATAAGAGATAATGTAGATCCCATCATTTTATATGCATAGTTGGGATTGTTTTCCAACAAGCTTTACTTTGCATTTACCAATATTGAATTTCATCTGTCATTTTGTTGCCCAATCATCCAGTTTTGTGAGATCCCTTTGTAATTCTTTGCAGACTGCTTAAGACTTAAATATCTTGAGTAGTTTTGTATTATCTGCAAATTTTGCCGCCTCACTATTTCTCTCTTTTTTCAGATCATTTATACTATGTTGAATGGTAATGGTCCCCATACAGAAACCTGAGGACACAAATATTTTTAACCTTTCTCCACTTTATCTGTCCAAAATTTCTTTTAATTTCCAAACAACTTTTCATTTTGTATTTTATTTCCATTTCATTTAAAAAAAATTAAAAACCCTCAAAGCTAAATGAAGCATTTCATTTTTGGGCCAACCCAAAATGGATTTTTTTTTCTTTTTGGTTTGGCCATTGAACTGAAAAATTGGCTGTTTATTCAGCTCTAAGTTTGATGTCCTTCATAATCCATAGGACTTCATTGAATTAATTTCTGCTTCAAGGCCAAAATCTGTAACTGAACTAGAGCTTGTCATTTATTGAATTATCCCACTCTTGATTTTAAAATTGCCAGTAATCAAAAAGCCACTACAATCCTTATAAATTGTTCCAATGATTAATTACTCTCACTGTTAAAAATTTGTTCCTTATTTCTACTCTGATTTTGTCTAGCTTCCACATCTAGCCATTGGCTCTTGTTATACCTTTGTTTGCAGGATTGAAGAGTCCTCTAGTATCAAATTTCTGTTCTCCAGGAAGGCACTAACAGACTGTGATCAAATCACCCCTTAACCTTCTATTTGATAAATTAAATAGACTGAGATCCTTGAGTCTACCATTAAAAGGTGTGCTTCCTAATTCTATAATAATTCTCAAGATTCTTCTCTGAACCCTTTTCAAGTTTAACAACAACAACTTCTTGGGTTAAGAACATAAGAACATAAGAAAGGCCGTACTGGGTCAGACCACAGGTCCATCCAGCCCAGTATCTGTCTACTGACAGTGGCCAGTGCAGGTGCCCCAGAGGGAGTGAACCTAACAGGCAATGATCAAGTGATC
>ML685801.1:14430987-14482374 GCA_007922175.1 Pelusios castaneus | reverse complement strand
CCAGCCCCAGGCCTGGCCACGGCTGGGGACCAGGCAGCAGGAGTAGAGGAGCCAGGAGCAGGGGCTGGCTCCCCAGTGGCGGCCTTGGGCTGAAGGTCAGAAGCAGGCTGCATGGTAGTGGGGGGCGGGGAGCAGCTGATAGTGGGGCAGCATGGAGCCTGTGAAATCACAGGGCTTGGGGCATTTGCCCCACTTGCACCCCAAGGATGACTCTGGCTCTAGGAATTATTTGGGGGAAAATTCTACTGCCTATGTTGTACAGTAGGTTTGACTAGATGATCGCTATGGTCCTTTCTGGCCTTGGAATATATGAATCTATCCTTGGTGTATATATAGAAGGATGGCAGGAGAGGACAAATGAGAGCTGTTGTGTTGTTAGCATTATTGAATATCAGTCCATTTACCTGGGTGTTTAAATATGGATTTAGGAACTAGCTTTAGACACCTGTTTTTGGAAAAGCTTATTGTCTGTGTTGGATTAAATGCAGAACCAAAGTCCTAGGCCTGGTCTACACTGCCGGGAACATTCGATAGCAGGGAATGGAAATTAGTTACGCAAAGTACATAGAGTATTTTGTGAACTCCTGTCGACTTCCTAACTTCATTTCAGCATAGCTGTGATGCACCACTTTGAGGGGGTGGTTTTAATAAGTCAATTTCTGGATCAACACTAAATTGATCTGGAAAGATTGATTTTATGGCAAGAACTTCACTGCTGTCCGTGTAAACATGGCCCTAGATTCATAGAATCATTAGCCAGAAGAGCCCACTGTGAGTATCCAGGGTTGAACATCTGTGGCCGTGAAAAATCCCATAACATTTAGTAATCACAGAAGTGGTCATCCATGTGTTCTGGACAAATTCCAGCTCAGTCAATTACTATGGTCCAGATCCTCAAAGATATTTAGGCATCTAAGTCCCACTGAAATCATTAGCAGTTAGAATCCTAAATGCCTTTGAGAATCTGGGCATATCTGCCTAACTAAATTCTAATTTAATTAGATATGTGGTTTTTCATTTTTTTCCTTATCTAGTGTATAAAGTTGCTGTTGCAGTTATACTCTGCTGTTAAAAGAAGAAAGGCAGGATCAAATCCAAAATGTTCTACCCCAGAAATAGCTGCATTTCAGTAGTGGATGAAATAGTACTATATGTCCCTTGCCTATCTCACAGGGCTGTTGGGAGGCTTAATGTTTACAAAGTTCTTTGAGAGTCTTTTATGAATGGCACTATGGAATTGTAAACACCTAATTTTATTTATTAGTAATTATAGTCTAGCAGTCACAAATATTCCCTGTAGCTTCAGATGAGGAGAGAGCTTTTTGTTTTTTGTCTTGGAATGTTGCCTTGTATGTATTGTTTGGGTGCATTGTTAAATAGTCACTGGCTTTCACCACGGAGATGACTATGTCTAGAGCAGTATCAAGCAATTTCTGTGTATGTGAATTTGGAAAAGCTCTTTCATGTTCTTCTAGGTAAAAGACACCATTTGCTTTCTTCATGACAACATTATAAGATATTATTTATATGATATGTTATTTATCTTTTATAGTAGATCTATGATGTAACTGAAAGATGAATAAAACTCATGTTGTTGGAATTCCACATTTGTCTCCTATCTGTGGAGGCACATGTAAATTATTCCGGTGACACTCATCAGTAAACTCACTAAATTGGTGTGAGATACTTTTTTCATACAGCAGCACAAAAAAAGAATGTATACATTTGACATTTTTGGTTTAACCACACATTTATTTTGTGGCGCTTTCCTCAGAAACATAAAAACTCATTGCTTTCTGGAGGAGTGGAATATTCTACATAGATATTCAGTAGATGATTCTTTAATACATGTCCATGTGCTGGAGAAAATATTACCTCATTATACTAATAAATACTACAGCCAAGACTTTGGACAATAACATAAATATTAGTTGCCTGATAGATGTTCCATGCAATAAATATTATTAAAATGAGAGAGAGGGAGAGAGAGAGAGTTTATTCTTTTTATAGTGCCAATCACAGAAAACAAGACATGCGATAAACACAAAAGCAAATAATTACCTATCCATAATAGATAATGAGTTTAGGTTAAATGCTGACTGTGTGTTAAATGTTGCTTCCTTTACTCACAGAACTAGTTTCAACAAAAGTAAAAAAAAAAAAAAAAGATTACTTGTCTGAGTCTGGAGGAATTCAGGATGCACTGGCCGGATAAAAAGCCAAAGATTTACAAAACTAAGTTTCCCTCCTCTGTGTGCTTTTTACGAGAAAAAGGAAAATAATGTCCTAACAAAGTCTTCAGTGAGGCCCAAATGGCCTTTCTGCTTCTGTGCATGGCAGGGTGTTGAAACCATGGATCTGTGAGTGCTGAGGGAAGGTAGGGAATGGGAAAGAACCAACTTGCACACCTTTGGCTGGACTGTAGAATTCAAAGTAAGTTTGTGGGGGGAAACACTGGGAAAAACAAACAAATACCTCCTGAAAAAAAAATTTAAACCATAAGTTCATCGTGTCATATCAAGCAAAAACTCAGTTTCTTAAACTTCTTTCCCATTTTCAGTTTTTCCTTCTGGTCCTTTCCTTTAGGTAGTTTTCTAAGTCTATTTTGCCTTTATCATTTTTTATTCAATGGTTTCCCTCTCTCCTCCTTTCTCCCTCCCACTCTCTTAACTATTTTCCTTCCTCTATTTCTCTCTCCCTCTTGGGATGAAGGCTGAGGACTCCTCTTGGGTTGCAGGCTAAGGACCAGATTCTCCTCACCCTTCAGATGCAGGTGATGAGAGATATTGGAGTGCTTCCTCTGAATGAAAGGGACCTGGGCTGGGCTCTGTGACCTGCTTCATGACAGTGATTTCTCGTTTTAGAGTATTATAAATGAGACCCACAAGAGAAAGAACACAGGACTGAAAAATAAACAAGAGGGGGTTTTAAGAGGAATTCTTGCTATTTTATTACTTTAAGTCCACTGAATGAACAATGAATATCTGTGCATCCTCTGGGGTTTGATCCTCATATAATAACTTCTTCTGTCTGGTACCTTCAATATTCTGCTAAAATGTCTACAGTTTTAGAAATTAATTTCTTGCACCATCACCACTGCATTTTGTATTAAGATGTGCCTATGGGCCAGCACCAGTCAGGTCCAAAACAAGTCCAGATTTGATTGTAAAAGCCCTGCAGTAGTATAAATGCCCATTGAGAAGGAAATTAAATTCAGAGCTGCCTACATGTTGCAAAGTCCCACCTTGGAATTATCCTAAACTAAGACAGCTCTGACTACCACCCAGATCTCTACAGCCTGGCCAATTAGCACAGCCATGCAATCTTCCTGGCAGTGCAGAGACCAAGAGGTATTTTTAGCTGAATGCTGTGCTCTCTCCCTTGAACTCCTGGATCCCTGCTGAGCCAATGGAGTCCCAATCAGTGGGCTAGCTCTGACGCTGCCCCTTCACAAAATTGCCTATAAAGCCAGATCAGGCAAGGGAACTTTAATGAGCTCAGCAGCAAGAGGCTTTCACAGTAAACTGCAGAAGTGAAGTGAATTCATGTCTAAAATACCAGCCCTTTGAGTCATGAACATGCTATTGATTAGCTGTTTAACATGCAGAATGAAGGTGCACATGGCTGTTCACTTGGCAATAGACAAGTCGTAAAATGTGTTGGTATTAATAGTTGTATTAATTCTGGCCTGGGTTTCATTTAATAAGACCCCAGTGCTTGATGAAAGATTTTTTTCTTCATTTTATTACGCTACTCCCAGTCCTACGAAAGAACTTTTCAATCGAGTTCAAACACCGTATGCACAATCCAAATATGAAGACTTGTACATTAAACATTAAATCAATTCTATTCACAGACCAAATGTTTCATTACGCAAGAAACATGTTAGAAAGATGCAGGTGACATTTAACAATGCATGATATTGTTATTATAGCTAAAATGCTGTTATTTCTTTCGGGAACACACTAAGGATTTGCATCACACTGGAAATGCTTCTGGAGCTATCAGTGACTCATGCCACTCCACAGCCATTCCATTTCCCTCTCCCCTTCCTAGGATGACCTGGTTTTATTACTTCGCTAATTCCTAGGGACAGAGTCTCTCTGGATCTATATTGATTGGTAGTAATAGTTGTTGTTGTTATGTTATAGTACCTGATATGTCAAAGCTGGCAAAAAATAAACAAAATAAAACAAAAACAAACAAAAAACAGCTGTCTATTCAACTAGGTTCCCACTGATCCCTACCCCCCAAGCCACTGCAGGAGTAAAACTGGATGAATTAATCCTGGCAAATAATACGTTCACCAAATATTGACCATTTCTCTTTTGGTAAATTGATCAGAACAGTTTAGATGTGCTCATTTTTCACAATTTTTTGAGGACTACATGACATGGGTATAGTTCATTTGATAGATGATTTGTAAATTGTTTGTTATATGTATTTGCTTTTCATTATTTGTCATTTCTGCTGTGCGATCAGAATCATTTCTTTTCTGTCACTGAATGAGTATAACTAATAAAGAAGGAAAAGTCATTATGAATTAACTGTTTTCTTCTTTCTGGAAAGTTGGATCCTCTGTGCTTTGGACTGATTGTATAATTGCATACGTCCTAGTTCCTAGGATGCTTTTACATAGAGTAGGAAGTTTAAGAAGTGGAGAGAGTGATCAATTTCCTGGCCCTCTGATTCCTTCAGGCAGAGAGTAGGTATACTTTATGAAGGCCAGCAACTTTAGGGACTATTTCAGACAGCCTTAGCCCTTTCCTTCTAGGCAACTTTGTTCAGTCTGTGCCTAACACATCACTGGTAGAAAAAGCCACCAATTGTATCACATAGTGTGGGGCCAGATTTAACATTAATTTTCATTTGTGAGAGTCACCAAGAGCTCATTCTCTTTCAGACATTTCATCACTGGTGTCTCAAATTCAACATGGCCAAAACACAGTTCATAGTCTTTCTTCTGCAAAACTCTCCCCCACTTCTATTTTTTTGGCTACCTGATAATGCACTCACATACAGACCTTAGCCAAATGACGGCAATTTTTTCCACCACCACATTTCAGAAATCTGTCCCTGCAATTTTGTTCCCAGTCAAATTGCTTGTCCTCACCCAAATCATCATTGACTACTGCAATCTCTTTCCGTTGGGTCTTTAAGATACAGGCCTTCTTCCTTCCAGCCATCCACTGTTCTATTCTGTTCAGATTACTATATCACCCACATTATTGTGACAAAGCTGACTGAGGCCGAAGTAGGAGCTGTAAAATTTAAAGATTCATCTTTTGAGCAGCTTGAGAATGTGGATGATAATGCCTTACTTGGAATGACAATTGACCAATTCTAGCTAATGCTGGAAGAGCTGTGAAAAATTGTAGAATCTATGGACTTAATATTGATGGGGATAATGCCAAAGTGTCAGTATCAGTATTATGGTGTATTATTAATATCCAGAGGTTTAATTATGTCACAAAGAGATACTTAGATAGATGATCCTGGCAAGTTGCAGTCTTGCACCAGTTGAGAACAAGACAAAGGTGACAGCAGGTTCAATGTGCAGTAGAAGGTTTGTAGAGTTGAGGTTGGAAGAAGTGTCCAAGTAAACGCACAAGCACGGCTCAAGTAAGAGCACAAGACTGACTAGAAATGAAGTTGTAAGGATGCAATTTTGAGGAATGCAGATTAATTCAATGTATCCAGAGAGAAGCTGTGGATAACATATGTAATGTATTTTCCTTCTGAAAAAGAGAGGAAGATGATAATGATAGAATAATGTTCATGCCTTCTTGGGATGAGGAGCAGGGAGAGAATGTGGTCATGGTGCATAAGATCAGAACATGGAGAAAGAAGACAACATGGGGGAGATCTTGAAGCACGAATAATGATATATTCTCCCTAACATGCTCCAGGCTGAAAACATACAAAGCAACTGCCTTCCTTGAAAAGAAAGCACATGCTATTTTTTAATGGAGACAATTCAACTTCAGTTAGTCTGACAAGTGTGGGGAGGGGAACTCCAGACAGAGAGATCACGAGTGAGAGTGAAAATACCAGACTCAGTATTAGGCATCTGGCACTCAGCAGACAGGCAGCACAGAAGACAACCCAACTCTGCCAGTCAACATGTCAGGACTGTCTCTCTCAAATGTCTTTTTGTTGCGTTTGATTGCACAACAGTTATATTCATCTATGTCTCTATATGCATTTAGCATCTGGTAACAGGTGGGTGGGAGGTGAGGGGCCCTGTTTTAGAATTCATTTATCATCCCTATTTTTATTTTATTTTATTTGTAATGTATTTTCAGGAATATATGAACTGACATGGGAAATCACTGTGGGTTATTTCCTTGAATGCAGTGCTTTCCAAAAGCACAGCATACTTACCTATCCCTATAGGCCAGGCCTTACTGGGGCAAACAGCTAATAAGAAACCGCCTCTGGGAGAATGGGGGGAAGTGGATATTCCTCTCCATGTAGTACATAGGGTGATGCCGCTTCGGCTTCTGTACTTAAGTACCTTGGTACAAGGTGGCAAAGGGGGACAGGGACCCTGGCAGGTCATAGGGGCAGGGTGGGCAGGGCTCTGCCCTGCCCTTTGGGTGGGCACACCAGGTTGTGGCTGTGCCAGCCACCCTGACAGGGAGGGCAGTGGAGAAGCCCTGGAACCCCCTAAGTCGACTTAAAGTTGACTTAGGGCTACTCCACATGCACACTGGCTAAGTCGACTTTCTAAAGTCGACTTAGCCAGCAAAGTCGACTTAAAACTAGGTTTTATAAAGTCGACTTAATTTTTCCTTATGTCGACTTAAGCAGCTGCTTAAGTCAACTTAAGGAAAGTGTAGTGTAGACACAGGGTAAATTAAGTCAACTTAAGCAAGGTTAAGTCGACTTAATTTGTAAGTGTAGACACACCCATTAAATCCCTAAAATAATTTTGGCTAGAAGCCTGAAATGAATTGCATACAAACAGCATTTTTCTTGCCTATATGTTCATGGCAAGTCAATGCTGAAGATGTGTGAACATGGAGATTCAAAATTTTCCCTTCTTCTCCCAACTCTACTCATTTTCATAGCTGTGCACTAGTGACACTAATGCTTTGGGGATATGCATGAGCCAGTGAGCTCATGTTGGTAACCTTCAGTATCTCTTCTGGCATATCTTGTTACAAATGTGATTGGGCCGAATTCTGTGCTGCATTACAGCTGATGAACCACACTGACTTACAAAGAGTGTCAGTGCAGTGTTTGACCCACAACTTTATACACTATAAGAAAGATTTGCATTCATCCTAGGTTCTTATATAGTTTTTGGCACTGTTATATCTGAGAATCTCATTACAAAATATCAGAGGGAGCTACACATTTGGGAAAACTTCTTGGAATCCTTGCTAAATGTCTTAAGAATTGTCAACATATTTGAACTGATAAAGCCGTTTGCTATGACCTTGATACAAAGCACATTCATCTTTCCTTCTGTATTTGTATAAACTTGTCAACACCTTATCTGGAACAGAACAATTTGAAATAAAGACTGCCAAACAATTCTTCTAATTCTGGATTCATAAACGGGCACTGCTTTACAGCATTGAAATGGGAAAGTATACAGAGTGCCCCTAAAATTAGCTGTGTCCTGGGATTCCACTTGAGATTATTTCAGTTAAAAATTGTGTTTCATATAATCAGTTAGCGCAATTTGGAAAAAAAATTGACACTAGGTTGTAATATCACCTTGAAATAAACAGTTGTAATCTCATTTTGACGTAAGTGATACTCTCAGTGTTTTCCTTATGCCTCTAAAGTCTATTGACACTTCAGTTTCGGAGCATACTTTGCAGCGGCAATTATTCTGCAGTAATATTAGAAATTCTGCATCAATACAGAACAGTTACCAAGTTCAAACGCGGCACTTGATGAAACTTAGGAAGTTGCCAAGTAATTCTAATGATTATTACTATATTCATGGTTATCACACAGTCTAATTTTTTAGAAAAACCCAAACTGTTCTGTGACAAAAAATCTTTACCTGCTATTTGCAGTTACAGTATATGAGGTATAGTTAAAGGATATGAAATATAGAGTGGAGGAGAGTTAACTTCTTGCTGCGTAGCTTCACTATTTGAAATCTTTATGACTACAATTTTGAGGTGCATCTAGAAAACATTTTAGTCTGGTAAATAAATTGTCTTGCCTTTCCAAAGAAACTTCGAGCTTCATGCCCTCTTGTGTTTTAGTCAGAGGCTGCCTGATTTCTCCTTTTCAATTACACTTTTTTTTGTCAATGCCTGAATTTATTTGCCAGCAGCAAACAACATGCAAATTTGACTACAGCAGAGAAAATCGACAGGTACCTTTACTACGGAGTTACTAGGTTGCCTAGGTGTTGCCCTTAGCCATCATCCATGCTCAAAAATCTCTCACCTGAGTTTAGTGGTGCTTTCATCCAGGGCTAGTTGGCCCAGTTAGAGGTCTGGGTTAGAGCCCATATGCTCTTTTCACCTTGGCTGATAACCATCCCATTTTTCCCTGGGGATAGAGGCTAAATCACTCCAGTGCTGATAATCCTGCAATGCCTTCCCAGAGTTCCCTGTGTCTCCAGAAAGACAGACAAGTTTTCCCATAATTCACTAAAAAATAATCATAGAGCAGATCAGCTTACTGCAGCATGCAAAACCATGGGAAATGGCCCCAGAAGTCTAGTGTCATAGATGGGGTTGTGCAGCACTAGTGAGGACACTAAGTTGGATATAGCTTTGCTTTGGGGTCACTCACACCTGGTCCAAGCTAACCTGGGTGCTCAGATCTTGGTGCTAATCACCTGGGCTAACGCTGCAGCAAAGATATATCCTTCAGGCATGTGGTCTGAGTTACAGCCCAGTGCCTTTAGGGGATGTCTACACTGTATTGTAAAACGGGGTCTTTAGGATCAGGACTTGCGGACTCAGTGTTTTGAACCCCAAGACTGAGTGTCCACACTGCATTGTATCAGTGGATTCGATTTGATCAGTGGCTCAATGGATCTGAATTTACGACTGCTGGAGCTGTGTCTCACAGCTATGCTAATACATCCATACTACACTATGCAGACCTCCTAACTTTGATCTGCAGCTTGAGTTATGTCCACACTGCAAAATGACAGGGCTTGAATCTGAGTCTCAGCAGCATGTCAGCTCAGATCCATCCTCCTTGGTGGGTTCTATGCATGGCCGGCCCAACCATATAGGTGAACTAGGCGGTCGCCTAGGTCGCCAGGCTTTAGGAGGTGCCAAATTAGATGGAATTGAATTTTTTTTCTCTATTTAAAAAAAAAATTAATATGTTATCTCTTATAACGTGGGGAAGGGGGTGCCAAAATCATAGTTCGCCTAGGGCGCCAAAAATCCTTGTGCCGGCCCTGGTCCTAGGACCTGGGTCCTGAGTGTTTGCTGAACTTAATATGACAGATTTGTGTGTAGATGGTGGTGGGGGTTGGGCTCAAAACTGAGTCTGACCCCACATTTATAATGGAGAAAGTGTAGATGAGACCAAGGCTTACTCAAAGCTGTGGAAGATTCTTAGGGTATGTCTGCGTGTGTGCCTCCCAGTCATATAGACAGCCTCAAATTAGCCCCATTCAAGTTATCAGGCTAAAAATAGCAGAGTCGATATTACGCCATGGATAACAGCTCAGGTTAACCACCTGCGTCCAAGTTCTCCTGATCCACTGGGTCTGAGCTCAGATAGCCAGCCCAAACCCATACCCAATATCTGTACTGCTATTTTCAATGCAGTAACTCCAGTAGAGCTAATGCAAGTCTTTCTGCCCAAGCTGTGATGCTTATTGCCAGCTGCAGTGTAGACATGTTCACAGTCAAGTGGTCACACTGTTCATCTCAATAAATGTTAATAAATAGTGTCCCTGAGTCCAATTAATTGCACTCACTCTGTGTTCACAATAATGTCATTTGCCATAGAGAAATGGCACTAATTAGGTGCCAGTGAAGTTCACAATTTTCTTTCTTTCAAAGTTAAGATTCACAACATGCTGTTACCATATAACTCAGAAATGCAGTAACTGATTTTTTTTATGTGGTTTTTTAAACAGATAGTATTACAAATTGGATTGTATAGTGAAACAGAGAATAACTCCACAGGAGCAATGACTCTTCCTATGAATCATTCCACCTATCAATTCCTTCCCTATTATACTTTTCTTAAAGGTAAAAATCTTCTAGACTAAAAAATTATTCTAGGCAGATAGCTGTACTTAAAAGTGTCTGTAGCTGGCAGTTCAATAAATGTTGACTGCTAATGGTTATTTGCCTTCCTACTTTCAGACAAAAAATGTATTTTAAGCATAAGGACGGCAAACTGGGTGAGACCAATGGCCCGTCTAGCCCAGTATCCTGTCTTCTGACAATGGACAAAGTCAGGTGAACTAATTGTTAAAATTATAAACAAATCTTTCCCCAGAAACGCTAAATACAAATAAAAATGATGCACTTATAATATCTGGAAATGGAATGGGATGAAGATCTGTTAACAGCAGCTGTTCGTGTGTTACAACTGGCTCCTGGTGCACGTTAGGCAGTCTCAGGATGGTGGGAACGGCAATCTTGGGGCTACTTTGCTGATCCCATCTCACCCCAGTTCACCTCCTATGCTGGGGTGAGGAACAGTAGCCAGGGGCATAGAACCAGCAACTCTGGTTGTCTGGCACCTAGGGATTTCTCTATAGTGTAGGGTATTACGCACCCATATACAGCATCATTATAAAATGACAACAGGAACTCATTCACTAATAACTGTGAGAGACAAGGTAGGTGAAATAACATCTCTTATTGGACCAACTTGTGTTGGTGGATAGATGATACAAGCTTTTGAGCTACACAGTGCTCTTCTCCAGCTCTACATAGCGCAAAAGCTTGCATCTTCCACCAACATAAGTTGGTCCAATAAAAAAATATTACCTCATACACCTTGTTTCTCTTATACCCTGAGACCAACATGGCTACAACACTGCAAATAACGAATAACTGTACCACTATTGGTAAAGCTTCATAAGTACGCCATGGTATAAATTTGCTATTACACATTTAGCATTGGGAAATGCATACACAATCTATGTCTGTCTCTGAGAAAAATAATTTTCCAATGTATTTGTAGGCATTAGTTATCATTGCTGACTTTCCAACCATAGAAGATTAGGAGTGGAAGGCACCTCAGGAGGTCAGCTAGTCCAGCCCTCTGCTCAAAGCAGGACCAACCCCAAATAAATCATCCCCCAGCCAGGGTTTGTCAAGCGGGGCCTTAAAAACCTCTAAGAATGGAGAGGCAATCACCAGCATAGGTAACCCATTCCAGTGCTTCACCACTCTTGTATTGAAAAAGTTTTGCCTAATGCCCAACCTAGACCTCCGCCACTGAAACTTGAGACCATTGCTCCTTGTTCTGTCCTCTACTACCAATGAGTACAACCTAGCTCCAGCCTCCCTGCAACCCCCCAATTAAAGGTTGGGCTATCAAATCCCCCCCATCATTCTCCTCTTCTGCTGGCTATACAAGCCTAGTTCCCTCAGCCCGGGGTGGGCAATAATTTTTAGAGGGGGGGAGAGCCAGGTGAGGGAGGAAATGAGGGGAGCTGGTGATGGGGATGTGGTCTGCCAAAGGCAGGGGTTCGTTTGGGAATACCAGTTTGTGGAAATAAGCACTGAGGCACGGTCTCCGAGCAACCCTCTTTATTGGAAATCAAGCGCTTACCCAGGTGAGGAGAAGCCACAGCATAATGGCCAAGCGGGCTGCAAAACGGAGGGGACCCAAGGGTTCACGGCACCTCACAGCCAAGCCGGATACTGACTGTCCGTGATGACTTCTCAAGGGCTACGCTTGGGATGGGTGCTGTGCCAGGGCAGTAGGGTCCCCCACACACACACATTTGGTAAAACTGCATTAACTTTAACACTAATTGGCTGTTAGCACATCTATAACTGAACTACACAGCCAAGAGGAAGTATGACGATGACCTATATTCTTACACAGGTGCTTGCCACGGTTACAGGAAATGTTTTTCAGCAGCTATCAGCCCCCGCAGTTCTCAGAAATGACATGCAGTTCCTTAACTATTGTAAGATGGCTACGCTTGGGCCAAGAAGAGCCTGGCCCAGCTTTATCACTACTCGCGTCACTTAGTCTTCAGGCCCGGATCGGCCTACACACCACAGGGGGGTGGCAGAAGGGGACCGGGAAGCACCGACCCCAGCTCAGGCGCGCTGCAGCCTCAGTCCCAGTCCCAGAGCGGTGCAGCACGGGCCAGGGTTTGTGGGGGAGGCAGAAGGGGGCAGTGCAGCACTGGTACTGGCCCCACTCCAGGCCCAGAGCTATGAAGCGCCAGCCAAGTGAAAGTGAAAGGGGACAGGGGAGAGCAGCCCAGGGGTGGCAGGCTGTACAGAGGCTTCAGGAGGGCCATATCCAGCCTGCGGGCTGTATTTTGCCCAACACTGCCTCAGTTTCTCCTCATAAGTTATGTTCTCCAGCCCCTTAGTTATTTTTGTTGTCCTCCGCTGGACTCTTTCTCCGCCGTCTACATCCTTTCTGTATGGGGGGGGGAGGCAAAATTGGACCCAGTACTACAAATGAGGCCTCACCAATGCCGAATAAAGGGCAATAATCACCTTCCTCTATCTGGTAGCAATGCTCCTATCTAGTGATCCTACTAAAGGATCAACCAGCAGCAAACAAGCATTCACTCCCAGTACATATGGTTACATCATATACAAGAAAAAGTTTTACAATGTTTTAAAGAAAACACATCCACTATAAAAAGAAATTAGTATTAGATTGCTCAGATTAATGTTAAGACAGCGGGTATGTCTACACTTGTCAATTTAGGTCGACTTAGCATGTCTACACCTAATTTTAAAGTTGACTTTGGGGGGAATTTACAAAGTCGACCTAGAGCATCCACACTGGACACCTAGGTCAACTTCTAGGGGCTTAGGGGGACCTAGGGCAGGTACACGGGGGCAGGTGGGGCACCCCTTGCCCAGTGCCAGGGGGCTCAGCCTTTGCCCCATAGTACATGGGTACAATGGGGCAAAAGGGGACAGGGACCCTGGCAGGGCATAGGGGCAGGGTGGGGGGGGGCATGCCAGGCTTCCTCTGTGCCCCTCCCCCCCGGCAGGGAGGGCAGTGAGGGAGTCCTGGAGTAGCCCTAAGTCGACTTAGGGCTACTCCAGGTCTACACTGGCCTAAGTCGACTTTAAAAAGTTGACTTTAGGCTTAAGTTGAACTAAAATGAGATTTAATAAAGTCGACATAATTTTCATTAAGTCGACTTTATTTTCCTTAAGTTGACTTAAGCAACTTGCTAAAGTCGACTTAAGGAAACTGTAGTGTAGATGCAGGGTAAATTAAGTCGACTTAATTTACAAGTGTAGACGCACCCAGAGTGAGGACAGGTCACATGAAAAATGCAAATTAGATACACTTGTACATAAAAAAGACATAGTTATAAAAACATATTGAACTGTGTATGTGTTTTTTCCTTTATAAACTGTTTGAGAGATACCATGGTAATAAATGACTGCCTGAAAAACCCTGTTACATAAGTGTATAGTATTGCTATGCAGAGAAAGTTATGAAAATACATATCTTAGAGAGGAGAACTGGATGTACAACAAAAATACATGAATAAAAATGAGGACAATGAAATTAATGTAGTTGTACTAGATTGAAAAAAATATTACAATATGCTATAATGTGCATTTGATGTTGTAGAAAAATCTGTGATATCGTGTTATTTGAGAGAGACTACATGTGATCACTAGAGATATGTGAATAACTGATATTTTGGTGGCTGCAGTTAAAAAAAAAATCGTAACGGGTCATCCCAAGACTAAAATTTTTTGAATTTTTTTTATGAATGGAAAAGTTTTAAAAGAATTGTTCCAGGTCAAATAAAACATTTCATTTGACCTGAAACACAATGCTTTGTTTTGACTTCAAGCCTATGTTTTAAAAAGTTTTTGCATTTAAAAAGCATGAACGAAATTTTGAAATGAAAAGTCATTTGCACCTGAAAAATCAGAACTTCATGTTTCAAAAACATCAAAACAAAAATTTTTGACTTTTTCAGAATATTTTCTTTTGGGAAAATTATTTGTTGAAACCAAAATGAATGTGTGAAACATTCTGGTGTCATTGAATCTGTGCTTTATGATGAAAATTTTTTGGCTAAAACCTTCCACCCAGCTGTAGTGATAACGTAATTAAAGACGATCAAAATGAAAGCACATGAGAGGACAGTGCTATGACTGTGTATTTGGGACTCAGATTTGCATTGAACTCAAGTTCTTGAGCTTGTACAAGACAGAGGATTTGCCCTTTTGTTAAAATTGGATTATCATTCAATTATTCTGCAAATAAATCCCAAAGGCTGCCAACAGGAACCTTTTGGGAGAAGAACTGTGGGATTTGGCCCAAACGTGAGTAATCTGTGTGTCCTGATGTTAATGATTATTAATAATTCTGTTAAAGTAACCAGTTGTTTTACACCAAAAAAGACAGCCTCTGCATCACCGAACTTACAAACTATTTTTTTTTCTGGTTTCTACTCAAAATGGATCCCAGTTTATAAAATATCTACAGTAAACAGACAGTGAGAAAAAAAATAAAGATAGGCAAATTAAAGTCTCTCTCAAATGACCATCCAAAAGATCAATGGAAATCAGTACCTTTTCAGACAAAGGTGATCGTAAATATTGAAGAAAACAACATTGGAAATCTGGAGGGTACTTTAAATGGTGTATTGCTTACCACATGTGTTCTCATTTCAGGTTGCTTTGTGTGTGTGCACGTGTGCGTACATGCATGTAAGAAAGAGAGATGACTGAATCACTACATAGACACACGTAGACACCCCACATAGCACAAGTATAAAACAAGTTTTTTCACCTATTAGCATGGATCCCATAATTCACAAGTAGTGTAGCAAAATAAAGCCATCATTTATGCAGAGTTCTCCTTAGCAAGTAAAAAATGAATTTTTGCAATTCCTCATATCGGATGTATTTTTAGAACACTTTTGAAAATAAGTGGATAGCTCTGTCATGTTCTCTGATGCACATCAATTCGTGCCCACGTAGCGGATGGCAAGATTGAACCCTAAGTGCAGATCATATCTTCTGTGATAAAAGCTGTTTCTGTTTGCTTTAACATTCATACATAGCAGTGAATGTCACCAGTGGAACACTGAAGATAAGTATAACTTTCTTAGTTACACTGTAAGACTGTGTATTCTGAAAGTTATATTTATTTCTGAATGTTATATGACTCCATTTGCCTGGATAAATCTATTAACTCTAGATTTTTAAATTATATGAAAACAAACTAGATATAGATAAGATAGCTATAAATAGACTCTACTTACATGCAACTTCAAAAGGTTACAAATGGATAACAAATAAAATGCTGACAGAGAGACATGCTGCAGACATAGGTCTTGATTCAGCAAGGCACTTATGCATATGCTTAAGTCCATCCCGTTCAGCAAAGCATATATACACATGCTTAAATCCCAGCTTGCTTCTTTAGTGTGCCTAAGTTCTTTGCTGAATCAGAGTCATAATAACTATCTATTCTCCTTCTGTGTGTGTGCTCATATCTTTAAGAGACATTTTTTTAGCCCCAATCCACATCCCACTAAACCCACATATCCCTGCACAGCTCCCAGAACTCTGCCTCTCCCTGCACAGTCCAATTGGACTAGTCCTGCTATTGGGTAAGTCAGTTGTGAATGCAGAAATTGCCTGGAACCATTAAGATTCATTTGATCATTAATCAAGTTTCTCAAAAACTGGTCACATAATTATGGATGTATTACATGCACAGGCAAAGTGGCAGCCCATCCCCTAAATACTCTTCATGAAAAGCCGTGCGGCTCCTCCAAATGCCCCCCACACTGGAAAGGAGCTAACTGTGGGCACAATGCTGTTTCTGTTGAAGTGACTGGTAAAAAAACCTGATTGATGTTAATGATTACTACAATTATTACTTAGATTATAAATTCTTTGGAGGCAGAAACTGTCTTTTTGTTCTGTGTTTGTACAGTACCTGGCTCAATGAGGTTCTGGCCAATGACTGGAGCTTCTAGATACTATGGTAATACAAATAAATAATAAAAATAAAAAATGATGGAGGATCAAATTATCTCTCTGTCCAGCTGCCACCTGGGAGAGGAGTTGGCTGGCTGAACACAGCAATGGCCCACGGATGAGGAGCCATCAGCTTTCTTCAGTCTCTCTCAATGCCAGAAGCTAGCTAATTCCCCTAATGCTATTGGGCCCACTTCTGCTAAATATTGAGCACCTGGTATGAACACCTTCACTTCCCATTGATTTGTGAGGCTTTGGGCACCTTCCACAACTGAACCCTTGAGGCACTAAATTTCCAATGTCCATAATGTCTTTAATACAATCCAAATAGATAATAAAACAATTAGTGACTGTTTCCAGGATCAGTACCAGTAAAAAAATAATCACATTGCCTTGCTTTAACATTTTCCTTTGATTGGGCAAACTGTCCTCAGTTGTTAGCTTACAGCAGAGTGACACAATCTCAGCCACTGTTTTCACCCTTAAGCAATATAAAATTTACTGCCAAGTTCATATGCCTATGTGTTATTTAATATATAACTCATTCCTTTGCTGTCTGTGGTGGATGCGCGCGCGTGTGTGTGTGTGTGTGTGTGTGTGTGAAGAGAGAGTGAGTCAAATTTTAAAATATATACACACATGTATCTCCTACACTCACTCTTTGTGTGTGTGTGTGTGTGTGTATAAGTGCATATATATGTATCTATCCCCTGTTTGCCAAACCTCAAGTAATTTATGTAATTATACACATAATGTATTTTAACCAAATACACAAAGAAGATTTTTTATAATGCCACTTAGGATCTAGATTTAACTTAAACCACTACTTAGTCTATCTTCCTTAATAGGATAGTAAAAAGGAATTTTGTGACAACATTATCAGTAGCATTTTGCTGATAATTAGAATAACAATAATAATACTGAGATATTTTTTCAGTAATAATGGTGTTATTAATGAGATTTTTATGAAAGACAGACTTCTTTGGTATAATTATGAAAATTGATCTTTTGCATTTTACTTATTCACTGAAATCAGATAAGTGGCTTAACTACATGTATTATTTCTAATAAATATTCAAAAGAATGCATTTAAACAAGGCTCCTCATTCTATTCTTGCTCATATTCCTTGCATTTAAATAAAAGTGTAATTGCTCTGCTTTTTTAAACTGCTAGTTTGGATTAGCTGTCTAACCTGTACAGTGTAGCTGTTTGCTGTTTGCATTTTTAATAGCTTTATTACCATTTGGTGAAGCCTTAATTTCTGACTCCCTTGAAGAGTCCTGCCTTTAAGTCAGCTCTACAATTTAACCAGCAATAATCTGTCAAGATAAGATAAAGACCTACACCAGATGAAATGCAGTATTTTTGTGTAGCATTCTGTCATTGTTAAAGGAAAGATCTGAGTATGTCAAAATGTAACACCTGAAAGTTTAATAAACTTTGTAGCACAATTTTACAGTTCACATTTTAAAATAAATGGCTCCAGAATACATTAGCTTGTTCACTGGTGAAATGAGTTAAATACCTATATAAATATGTTTTGGGTGGAGGGAGCCAGCAGTTCTTCAACAAGAAGAAAAGTTCTTTTATTTTCCAACCTTCAGAATAAGTTACTTTAAAAAAGAAATTCTAACTTTAATTCAATTTTATTAATGCCACAATTTCCTTATAGTTCTTAACATAATATTCAGCACGAAAATCACTCTAAATCAGAAGTACCCAATCTTTTCTTATTGTGTACTTCCTTCCAGATATACCAGCTGCCACATATATTGTCCCAGATCTACCAGCTGTTCACATACTCCTAGCTTTCTTCTCACTGATACTTTGTGTGTTCTTAACACTACCTGTCTTTAGCCATCTGTCCATATTTCACAGTTATGTTCAGATATAGTTATAGTGCAACCTATACAATTGAAAAAACAAAACAAAACAAAAAAACCCAAAACCTGACTAAGTTCTGAGCTCAGTTAGACTGGACAGTTGCTGGGCAATTGAACCCATGTTCTACGATGATTGGAGGCACAAACTCTGTATATCAGCATCTTTGCGTTCTCATTGGCTATGTCCACACTGGCAAGTTAGTTTGAATTAAGGAGGCTTAATTCGAACTAACTAAAGCCATGGCTACACTAGGCTTTAGTTAGTTCGAATTCAGGGCTTCCTTATTTCAAACTAATAAGTTCGAATAGGGTATTCGAACTAAAGGGTTAATTCGAACTAACTAGTTCAAATTACCCAATGTGGCCATGTTAATTCGAAATAATTTTTTAGCTCAAACTAACCGGCCATTGAAATGAATGGGAATTGCTAATTCGAACTAACTAAAATTAGTTCTAATTAGTTAGTTCGAACTAACTAATTCGAACTAATTTTAGAAAGTAGTAGACATAGCCATTGGTACTTTAAATAAAAGCTCACACGATAAATACATTTGTTAGTCTTTAAAAGTGCCACCAGACTGCTTGTTTGTTTCAATATTTTTAAGTAGCTAATGGTGAGCCAATTTAATTATGGTGTTAGATTCATGCAAATTCAGTAGGTTTGAAATTCCTTTTTGAATGTACATGTATAAGATTTGTTACTCACATAGGCCAACATTTTTAAAAATAGGCACTTAAAGAGAGGATTCTAAATTCATGTTTAGGCTTTGAAACAAGGGATCTGTTTTCAAAAGTGGTAAGTATTCTGCAATGCTCCGTGGATCACCAGAACTTGCTCCACAGAAAACTAAAGGTGAGATTCTCAGGCCCACTCCAGCCCATTTATGCCAGGTAATAGGCTCAGAGCAATAAGCCCTTGGATCCAGCCATAAGAGAATTCCCCCAGCAGACACAGGTTATCCTCTGAAGACTTCCTCATGAGCTCTTACATTGGTTGTGCTGGAGATATGACTAGTGAACGACAGTGGGTAATACCACAGCACTCAGCTTTGTGGAGATGCTGAGCAGCACCCCCCGGGGGCCCCCCCCCCCCGCCGCAATCATCCTAAATCATAGGACTGGAACTAGGAATGTGGAGATGAGGGTGTGCTGCCGTGCCTCCCAGCTTGAAGTGGTTAAAATCAGATATAGGATTTATAGTTCGGTTCAATGGTTCTCAGCACCCCTACTATACAAATTGTTCCAACACCTCTATCCTAACGTAGATGCCCCTCCCCCACCACAGGCTATCTAAATTGGCTGGTGGCTGTGCTGGCAACTCCCTTAGCTCCAGGGAAGGAAATGGTTTTCCCATGCTGTGAACATTTTTGAAATTTCAGGTTTTTTCCTGTTCTAAATTGTGATGAAGCCAAGACGTTCTGAAAATTTAATGAAAAACCAGAGAGAGAGAGAATGCCAACCATAACAGCCAATAGTCCTCAGGCACTCATCTGTTGGGACTTGGATGTGGGTCTCTCACATCCCAGGTGAGAGCCCTAACCATTGGGTTATATCTATCTATCTATCTATCTATCTATCTATCTATCATGTGCACATGCTCTTAACAGTTGGTATTTATTACACTTACATTTATTATTGTGGCCCGCCATAGCACCTAGCTATAAAGGAGAGATGTTGTTGGGAGTGACGGATAGGCAGTTCAACTGAAAGAGAAAAAAACATTTCCTTGAAAAATCCCCTACCAGCTCTACTAAGCATGTGCCTACATCTGTCCCCACTCAGAAAAACACTTAATATGTGCAAGTCATGTAAGAAGGAGGTACAATTGGAGCTTCTTATTGGGCAATGGGAGTGAGGTTCAAGTTAATTGAACTTCAGAATTTGCATAAGTACTTTGCTGTTTCGTGGCCTTAAAATTGATATAGCACTTAGTATCTTCCTATCTTAAACAACTTTCTAGGGAAAATTCCCAAACAATTTTAATTCTATGGTAAATTATACTGGAGATGTTTGAACTTTTGAGGATACTACGATGACTCCCTGCTTTTGCCTTCATACTGTGTGTAATTTTTTTTTTATTATTTCTGAAAAGTAAAAGCATTTTCCTGGCCCTTTAATGACTGTGATATGATGGGTGTTTCAATTAAGGGTGTGAGAAAATGATTTGAAACCAAGAGTCTGACTTAAAACAACCACAAGAAAACCAAGGAGTTCATGAATCAATAACAAGCTCATTCAGGAACTTACAATAAATATGTGACAGCTGTGTTGAGGAAACACTTGTGGCAATACACAAACACACACATATTTAAGAATTATATGTTAAAAATGATAAACATTAAGTTTTTCTATGCCCCAAACAATGGCAAACTGGTCATAAGCCAAAACCTGACAAAGCTCTGAGGTTGAAAGCTCTTTGAGTCTGTCTTCCTGGTATAATTATTGCAGGTTCAGAGGAACCAGATCTGAAGTGTTGTAAAACTCAACACAATGAACTTGACAGACAGCCAGATTTCTGTTTTCAGCCAGTTTAGGGTTACTATAATCTCATTATTATGCTTGAAAGACGACAAGTAATAGAATCTCAGGTAGTCGTTCTGTCTTTACTCAGCCGCATCTTCTCTTTTATGCCGATTTCCCTTGATTACCTGAACTAGTGAAGCTCAGTTTTCAACCACTTATCTTCTAGAAATAATCATCTGATCAGCCTTACAAGGTTCTCACTGCACTCAACGGTTTTAATGGGTCAAGCGTTAAATTAACCCTTTAGCCATATCCCTGGAGAATACAAAACTTATTCAAAAGCAATTTACTTTTCAATCACTGTTAACTATGCAAAGGAGAAGGAGTTAGTTAGCCAGCTTTGCCTGTTGTCTTCTCCTTCAGAGTCCTCCTATACTTATTTTGCCTTTGGGTAACAAGCAAACAAAATCATTTTTAAACATTGCAATTTAAGAAAATGTCCTTCTGTTTTTTGCTTACATTAAGAATTCATAAAAGGAAGCCACAGGAAGAGTTGTGAGTATTTTCTAGTCTTTTCTAATATAATCCATGTACATTTCACAAAGGCAAAATAAATTATTAATTTCACTTTATGGAAAAACATACCCAACAGAAATGTAAGTCACCTACACGCCAGCTGATTCGGTATTACATTCAGCTTTAACGCATAACACTTAAAGGTCTAATTCTGAAAAACAGAAGGTTTGCAGCCTTCATATGAATGAAAAACAGAGGGCAAGGGCAGTCATTTACATTAGCCTAGGTCATACTCCTAAACTCCCAAGTGGAGATTCTCTGTTGTGCACAGGAGTAAGGTCAGGCACTTCTGCTGCACTTTCCAACCTTCTTAGGGACACGAAATAGGCAAGCTTCTGGGTCCAAGATCCATGTAGGGGGAAGGAGCAGTCTGAAAGGAGGAACATCAGCGGTGAGTTCCAGCCTAGCAGAGCCATCGTTTGCATCCCATATCAGTCCTGTCTAGGCTGTTTTGCTTTATGTCCCCTTCATGCTGGGGAGATTTCCTTTAGGGGGGTTCTAAGAGCAGGAAGATAATGAAGAAGCTCAGGCAGTGCTGTTCCAATAGAGGGAAGCTGAACAAAAAAGGCAAAAGCCTCCTGAGCCAGCACAGAGGTACAGGGCCTTCCACTTGGACCATCCTGGGAATCCTTAAATCTACATGTATATTGATATTCCATAAGGCCCCTGGGGCAGAGGCGGCTTTTGGGGTAGGCGAAGCAGGCACACGCTTAGGGCCCCAAGCAGTAAGGGGCCCCATTGCCTGCTTTGCCTACCCCCAAATCTGCATCTGCCTTGGCCGGCAGCAGGAGAAGGAGCTGGCCCCTGGGGCCAGGGCCAGCAGCAGGGAGCTGGGGCTGGAGGAGGGGGGGGTGGGGGGGGGGGAAGTTGGGGGTTGTGGGGGGCGGGGCCGGGGCAACCTGGTGGCAGGGAACCAGGGCCACAGAAGGGGGCCCCGCAATGGGCCTTCGCCTAGGGTCCCCAATAGCCAAAGGCCGCCTCTACCCTGGGGCGGAATTGCTGCTTATTTTATGGTGAGGGTAACCTCTCCTGCACAACAGAATTATTTGGAGGATTTCCACAGTTTTCAGGTGCCAGCAACAACCTTTTCTGCCTGCAGTAGTGATCAGAGTCTAAAACTTCTGGCACTGATTGTAGTTAGGGAGGAGTCTCTAGTCCATAACTCGTCATAGCTACATAAAAACAAGGAATGTGTGGATCATGAGTCATGACAGTAATGCATATAAAAAACAAAATTAACCTAGCAATAAGTCTGTAATATAGTTGCACAGAAAGTAAGTTTAACCCTGCAGTCTTAATGCTATCCTTACTCTGAGAAAACTCCCACAGACTTCCATAGGTATTTTGTCAAGAGAGGACTTGAGTGAGGAATGGAGGGTCGATGATACAGAGGAAGCTGAAACAACTTTATTAATATTCTTTCATTTTAATGACAACTGAATTGCTGAAATCTAAACTGTTAAGGTCCTTCGCCAACCCAAGTCAATATTAATCCCAGGTTGTTACCATATGAAGATCGTAGAAATCCATGGTGTATTTTGTTCAGGGTGCTCCTATATGAAAACAGTTTTGTGACTTCTGTCTTAATTCTCAGTGGAAACATGTCCACATCATAAAACACACCTCCACAGCTGGCAAGATTAACACCTTGGTCAGCAGTTTCATGAGGCCAAGGGTGGAATGAGCAACGGAGTCTGAATGACTCTCTGTGACCAACAGAGTTGGTCTCTTTACTGCAGCACTGAGGCACATTGCAGGGGCAGTTTGAGGAAACTTGCTCTGGCACTGACCTGTTGTCCCTATTTTGCAGCTGCGTAGAGGGATTCACCTTCCTGGACCATCAATCCATAAACTTTCATCCTTTTGGAAGTCCAATCCATTCACAGAGGGCAAACACATTAGCACCTTTCTTAGCACTAAATTGAAAGGATTTTTTAAAAAGAGCGATGGTGCTGCCTGAATACTATTTATACCTCATTTGACTTAGCTAAAGCCTTTAAATACCAAATTCTCTCTTGTTGTAAATATGGTTGTTAGTGTTGTTTAGCCCATCACCAGTAAAAGGAGGGAAGATATGGAAGGGATTTTGTGCCTGTTTTGCGTGCAGCATCTTTTCCTCTCATTAATATTCATATAAAACACACACAATAAGGGACCCTGTACATGAACAACATACGCTAGCAGTATTCTTAGTCCATTTCAATGCAAGTGATACTGAAAAATCATGTAACATTACAGTGCTGTGCATAATGTACAACAGCACATTAATAGAGGATAAGTAAACTAAACAGCAGATAATAAATATATCAATTAAATTATTAAAACATTGAATAAAAATTCCACAAAACTAAAAGATAACTGAACAAAAATTATTTTGAAATTTTAAAAAATGTTCATGCTATTTTTCTTCATTTTTCAACCAGTTTCAGAATTTCTACAAGTCCATTAAGAAGACAAAGTTTTTGCTGCCTCTTGTTCATCATCACAAGCTCTGCAGAAGTCTTCCAAAGGAAAATAAGCCATTTTTTGGGCAAGAGCTGGAGGAGTGGAAATCTATATAACGGACATTTCATCTCCAGGAAGATTGAAGAAGAGCATAACTTAAGGTTAAAGCAAGTTCTGAAGGCAAGTGAGGCAGTATTAAAATAAGAGAAAAATACACATTATAACAAAGTCAATTTATGTTCATGGGCATGTAATTGATAAAGGCGAGAGGAATTGTGGCAGATTGAGTTAAAAAAGATATAAAGGAAAATTATACTTGAAATGACTTAATGACTTCACTGAAAAATGTACCTGAACTGATGCACTTCTTAAGCATGATACAGTTATGGAGCAAATTTGAATCTGACCTGCCCACAGACCACTTTCTGTATGAGCTATTTAAAATCTGTGTGTAGCTGGAATAAAAGTGATTCAGAGGTTCTAAATAAACTACAGTCCATGTCTCCAGTGCTGGCATTTTATGATGTTTTCCATTCTGCAGTGATTTCAGTGTAGGCCAGCAACTATGGTCTTGTAGGGATAAAGATAACTGGCATCCCATAGGCTATGTCTACACTTACAAATTTAGGTCGACTTTACTAAGTCGACTTCACTAAGTCGACTTTAAGTCGACCTTATTAAGTCGACTTAGAGAGTCCACACAGGACCCTTAAGTCAACTTAAAGGTGCTCCTATTAAGTCGACTTAGAGAGTCTATACTAGACTCTCTAAGTCGACTTGATAGGTGGAGGGAGAGCCAGCCTTGCAGGAAAGACCAGTGTAGACGTGGATTAAATTGAGTAGACTTAAGCCTGCTTAAATCGACTTAATTTATAAGTGTAGACGCACCCATAGAAATAACTGACAACCAATACACATAGAGATAACTGGCAGCCCATAGCACATGTTCCAGATATCTTTCAGACTTCAAGGTGAGGTGCACTAAAAGGGGGGGGGGAGGGAGAGAGGCGAAGAGAGAGTTGAGAAAGTGTATGGACGTGCAAGAGCTTCATAAACAATTTGTTGGGTCTTGATCTTTTCAATCAACTAATCTCATGAGCAAACAGTAAAAGCCTAGACAAGATGCCATTTTAATGCCAGAATTTGCTCCTCTAAACTAGAGAATGCACCACAAAAGTCTCTAGAGGCAACTGATACCTTACCAAAGATCTCTATTGAAAATCAAAATTCCCCAGAAGCTTAAAGTTGGCTTAAATTCACCAAATGCAACCACTGGATGTTTTGATATAGATTTTGAGCTATCTTTTGGATTAAAAACCAAGCTCCACCATATTTGCTTTGCTTTGAATAACCAATGGCTGAACCCCAGTATTTAAGGGAAATGACCCACACTCTTTTTGGAAGACAAGATTTTAAATAGCACCCACAGATCATATTAAAAAGTACTCTTTGGTCTACTGATATATGGGATTTTCTAGTATATGGCATTAACCCTAATATAATGTTTAAGGTGCATAAGTAGCTCTAATATAATGTTTAAGGTGAAGTCAATGCAAAATCTTAAATGGTATGCAAACGGTGCTAAATAAATTAAAGATTTATATAAAAATAGGACATTTATATCTTAGAGAAATTAAGGAAAATTGTTATCTGGAAAAACTACACGCAGATTGAATTTTTGCTAATTAATTTAAAAGATTTTATTCAAGTTAATGGCCTTCTTAAATGCTTAAAAGGTATAAATGTACTTATTTATTTAGGACCCACATTGCAAAGGCATGTGGGGGTAAAAATTAATAATAGAAATGGCTTATAAACTGTAATAAAATCATCCCCTCATCTGAGACGGAGATTGTAAAGGCCTTAGTGATGCAAACTAATGGACACTGGTAAATCCCAGAGTGGCCATGGAATTCCACTGAAGTCAAAAGGATTCTATGCAGAACAACTTGCAGGGACAGCACATCGGGTAGAGATTGTGCCTTCCTGTGTAAGCGTACAGGGCCTAGCACATTGTATATATACCCTACCATAATGTAAATAATTACAACTCAGGGGTGAAATCGTGGTCCTTATGAAGTCAATGACAGAACACCCATTGACTTCAACAGGGCCTGAACAGCAACAAAGAAAAGAATCCAGTGCAAAATCCTCAACTGAAGTTACTTCTCTCTTTGCAAAATGTTGATTTTTTATTTATTTTATTAATTATTTTTATATCTTTTGATTTATAAGAAACAAAAAATACCCCGCACCCACCATACCTATCTCTGGTTTGAGGACAGGCACTGATTCAATGCCGCTGTTAATGGGAGCATACAAAGCCTTAATTAGACCTTAAATCTTCTTTCCCCAAAAAACAGAGTCCCTGGAACAGGCAGTGTGATCTAGTGAGCAGGGCACTAGTTTGAGACACAGGAGATGTAGATTCTATTCCTGCTTCTGGTACTGACCTGTTCCATAACTTTGGGTAAGTCACTTCATCTGTTTGTCTGTTTCTTCTCCCACCCTTTGTTTGGCTTGTCTATACAGATTGTTAGCTCTTTCTTACTATGTGTTTGTACAATGTCAAGCAGACTACAACCCAGTTGGGGCATCTGAGTACTACTGTAAATCAGGGGTTCCCAAACTTTTTGTCATCAAAACCCTATTTTAATGAAGTATGTCCTGCTGGGACCCAGATAGCATGGAGAATGCCAGTTTGCTCCACATACTAGGGATTTCTATTTGGGATCACGACTCACAATTTGGGAACCGCTGCTGTAAATTTTAATAATAATTATCCCTGCCCACTCCCAAGTGTGAATCCATCCTACTGTGCAGCAATGCAAATTGCATCTTCTCGCACCTGTGGAGTGCAAGTGACACAGTTTGTTGCTTATAAATGTTTTACTTCATTTCATACAAATATATACAATATGGACTGCAATCAATCATGAAAAATCAGGAAAATTAAACTGAAAAAAAGTTTTATACTGCTTCATTATATGATGAAGCACTGGAGACAATCTCGCCCCTACTCATATGTGCAATCCCCGTTGAAATTCTGGGTTAATCAGTAGGGAAACAGATCCCTTGATCTTGTGAAATGGGCAAGTTCACTCAATTAGTTCCTGTGATAGAAAGAAAGGCCGGATAAATATTAGAGCCTGTAAGTAAATACTTTGCATCTGCGTAGGATAACACAAAATCATATGTTACTTACCTATTTATTTAGCTTTCAGGATGAATTGATAAAATTACTATGGAACCAACCTAATTTGAAATCATGAACCATAGCAGAATAGTGGACCGTTTGATAATCCAAATGTAAAAACACATGTACAATTTAGCAGGCCAGGTCCTGCCTTTACTCAGTTAATCACACACTCTCAGTTTACACTCTTCCAAAGATGGTTTCAAATCCTCAGAAGAAGGGTTGAAAAATGCTGCAAGGCAAGATTCACATGGTTTACACAGACTAGACCCTGAAATATCTGTTGAGAGACAGCCAGTATTGCGCCGTTAGCAGAACTGCTTCTCAATCCATACCAGGTAGATTGGGAATTGTCAAGGGTTTCCCAACAATCTTATCCTAGTGCTGTGAAGCCCCATAAATCTTAGTGCACAGTTGCTACAAAACCTTCAAGGTTCCCTAGTATAATACTAAGGGTATGTCTATATAGTAGCTAGAAGGTAAGAGTCCCAGTGCAGGTAGTCAATTACACATTAACTCTGCTCAAGATAGTGCATTAAAATTAGCGGTGTGACTGTGACGAAATGGGTGAAAGCTCAGGTAGCCATTGGTGAACAATCCCGCCCAATCACCTGGGTATGTACTTGGCCAGGTAGCATGGGTCACAAACACAATTATGTTTTTTTAGCATGCTAACACGAAGAGAACTAGCATGTTGGTCTAGCTGCACATCTCCCAGCTTCTGGGTAGACATTACCTATGGATCAGGGTCAGTAGCTGCTGTGTGAGCTGTGAGGGCCTTGGTTCCTGCCCCCAAAAACCCTTCAGACTGATGCCTGTTGTCTTTTACCTGGTAACACCCTGACATGGCTTCATGAAGATAATGGTCCCTGGTACTCCCTGAAAACTCTATTGGAAGGAGCAGCCTTCAAGTTCCTGGAGCAGAGGACTCACATACTTAGCACACCGTGGCCTGAACTAACATAAAAGCTAGAATAGTTTGGTGTAGTGAGATTCAGTGTTGTGGTTTCTGTGGCAGTCCAAGGATATGAGAGAGACAAGGTGGGTTAAGTAATATCTTTTATTGGATCAACTTTTGTTGGTGAGAGAGACCACCTTTCGAGCTTACACAAAAGAAGTGCTCTGCGTAAGCTTGAGAGCTAGTCTCTTTCACCAACAGAAGTTGGTCCAATAACAGTTACTAACTCACCCAACTTCTCTCTCTCGTTACAGAGATGGCTGCTATCTTGGTAGACACTGGGGATTCTATCAGGGACTTCTAGAGCTAAATTCATGAATATTTATAGCGTGAATTAAAGAGCCATGCTCTCAAGTTGAGAGCTGTAACAGATCCACAACCTTTGTGAATCAAGTGCAGAGCATGTTAGACAGCATATACTGACCAATGGGTTATATTATTTTACTGTCATTAATCTAATTAGCAAATAATAAACCCATTATTCCTTCCCCTAGAAAAACCCACTAGAGGTGGCCTGAGGAAGGAAGAAAACAGCAGAGTTCCACTGGAGGAATTTTGTCCTAATTCTGCTACCAAGTGTCACACCTGACTTTGACTCTACCTACCTTATCAGGGTGCAGCAGACCAAGCCCCCAAACTCCAATATCATGAAATCTATATGTATCTCAAAGGACCACCTGGAGGTATAAATCCATCTTCATAGAGTTCTTGGGTTTCTGCTGATTTTCTCAGATCTCTGGTAGTGCAAAGAAAATAAGCAGCCAAGGCTTTCTCAGCTGGTAGCTACACTCAGAACCTCACTTAAAAGAGGGCTCCCCACTGGAGAGGGGGTACCACTAATGATTAACAGAGTTTAAGGCCAAAAGGGACAATTGGATCATCTGGTCTGATCTGTTTATCTCAGGACATTAAATTTCACCCAGTTACCTCTGCAATGAGCCTAATAATTTGTGTTTCATTAAGTCATAAGCTGAATGTATTGCTGGGGGCTGAGGGTGAGGTAGGGAGAGAAAAACTGTGTCTTTTCAGCCCTGCCGTTTCTCTATCCCATCCAAGTTCTCTCTGTGCATGAATTGCCCAGAAACAGAAAGTGCCCTCTGCAGGGGTGGCAAGCATGGGACATGGTGGCAAATGCCCTCTGCATCACACAGAGGTTTGCAAATAGATTTTAGGGGAATTATTAAGTCCAATCTTTGCCCAGTTTTCTATAGCTAACTAGGAAGCTAAACATCACTGTCACAACCTCCTGCAGTAGATCTCCCTTTGTATCCAAGACAATGATGATTCTAAGTGACTTCAAAAACTTTGTCATCAGACCCAAGATTGCACAGATAATTCTGCTGCCCCGATGACCAGATTTATCCTCTTACCATACTAATATGTAATCGGTTCTTATCTTTCTATGAACTGAAACATGCAGCTCTACTTATATAAAGCAAATCAGGAGCGGTCTTCTTTTTCTGTTTATCTGATGGAAACGTCTTCATAACTTCTCATACTGAAACTGGAATGAGGCCTTAGAATACCAAAAAGTCCACTTGGGACATCTTCCAGCAATTCAACCACTCTACCTAAAATCAAGATTTCTAACAGCTGATTTGATAAATTCAAGAACATCTCAGATAGATTGTTATGTTCAATGGTTTTGTCAGTGACCTTTCACCTTTAAAACTTGGGTTGCCATGGTGACTAAAAATCACTCATTAGTTGGATAAACTGGAGCTAAATAAAATCTGCTGTCCTGTAGCTAACTAAACTGGCATATTTCACTGTAACTCCATATTCCATATGCATATAGCCATTCTTGTCTAAGCAAAAGCCTTGTATCCAAATCTACACCATGTCTCATCAACACTTTGCTCTGGTAAAAACTGAAGCTGTTATTCATGCAGGTTTATTCTTGAAAAGTCCAGAGTTTGGCGAACAAATTTCATATAAAGTAAGGAAAATGAATATTGCTCAACATTCCATTAGGGACTAGGGTTCTATAAAGCATGTTCTCTTCCTGAGAAACACACACCCTGGATTTTACAACTGGGTCAGTGTAACATTTCCATGTAGTGTAAGTTTGTTTGGAAAATAAGTCCCCCTTTTGTCTGAAGTATTTAATTACCTTGATAGAGGAACCAAACGAAATGAAAGATTTATGGATCCCCGTTTCTCATAGCGAAGGAGAAAGTGATCTGTTTGCAGGAGTTATATTTTCAGGCACTTTACGGAGGCACCCCAACCCCCCTTGGTTGCTGACTGTAAAATAAGAAAACTATTACCCAGCTGGGGTAACAATAGGCTCCCACAGTGCTTTTCTGCTCAGCCCGCAGCTGCCAGTGAAAGTGGAAACTACAGCAGCAGGATAACATTCTTTTCTTACAGCCTGTTTCTATGGGCAAGGAGCCCTCCCACTGATTCAATGTATTTTCTATGCAAAACTGTAGAAGAAGTGACATTTTAAAAGTTTTGACCTTTGTTTTTTTTTCTTTTTTTTTTTTTGCATGAACTGAGGCATACATTTTTTAAACCTTCTGACAGGGTGTCTCTTAAGAACGGCAATAGCCATTACTGTAACAATAAATGTTTCAAAATTTGAAAATTCTATATTGAATATAATGCACGGATAACCTTTGTCTGAAAAATGATCGTGATGGGAAATTTAGAACTCCCTATTTTATTTTTCCAGAAAAACAGATGATGATGACAGACTTCAGACACCTCTGGGAAATAATATCCTTGACTGCTATATTTTTATTTGCTAATTTCAAGCTTTTTTAAGACAATCCTTTTTAAAGGCTTAAAGAAATCTTTGCATTTGATCTGCATAGATCCCCCCCCCGCAATAAACTAAATATTTGCCAATTAATAAAAAGTGTGTGCAACAGAAAGAACAGTCACCATAAACAATAATAATAAACATAGTGCTCAAAGATGGGCAAGTTATGTTTATCTAATTCTACAGAAAACTGGCCTGGTTCACAATCTGATTAAGAAAAGACACAAAAAAACTCCCTCACACAATTAAGGTTAATATACAAAATAAAACAACAAACCAATGAAAGATGTTCAAAATGTAAAACACATTTTCCACATCACAAGTAAAATAACTGAAGACTATTCAAACAAGAACGGGGAGGTGGGAAAAGAAAATCAAATGAGTCATTAAAACAAATGCAGTGTAGAAACCAAAAACAAGCCTGGCAAGTTAATCCATTACAGAAGCTCCCACGCACAACCAATTCTCTGTGCGAGTTATAACCTCGAGATCTCACCAGTTTATCCCTACATTCACCAAAGGCAATTGCCCTGCTCTGCGTCCATCTACCTATCCATGTCTTAGGGACTGACCCAGCAGATTTTGCATGCTCAAAACTCCCGCCGAGTCCAGCGGGAATGTTGGTTGTAGAAGTAATGAAGGACTGGGCTTGTAGAATAATAGTAGCAATGATGACTTTTTAATGCTATTTTAAAATGCAGAGATTCCAGGAAGCAGAGTAGAAAATTCTGTGTTTTTAATGTGTGGCTCCACACACTAAATGCATTTTGGTAACCTGAGCATAGCACCAAATACCAGACAAAATCATCTCTCGCTATACAACAAACACTATGTAACAAAATCTGTCATTAGCAAACTACATCTAACAATCATCCATCATTAGGCAGCAATCTACAATAAATTACAGTGAGACCATTAAAAGATCACTGAACCCAACAAAAGACAGGAGATTCAGGGTTAAGGCTTCTTTCTTAACTCTCCACGTTGTGCCTGAGATATCGCATGGGTCTCTGCAAAGAATGATTTCACATATAGCACACGGAAGTTCCAAGGCAGAAAGAGCAAATGTCTGTTTCCTGGCTTTTACTGGCTGAACATTTTATGATAGCTTTTTTCAAAAAAGTCTCTTTTCAGCTTTTTAAATGTTAGTTCAAATATTCAAAAGCACTTCCATAGGAACACCAAAGCTCTGATACAAGATACTGTGATTGTTCTGCTGATGTCAGCAAGAGTCCATTTAAAAAGTGTGCCTCGTGGATTTAGCCAGACAACTTCAAATGACAATAAGACAAGTGAGTCACATGGCTGATAGCCTGATCTGCACCCATTGAATCTAACAGAAGTGTTGTCACTGGCTTCAGGAGAAACAGGATCAAGTCCTCAGTCTATTGACTTTATTCTGAAAGCACTTATCCTTTGTTGTCTGTTGAATTAATAGTTGTTTAGACGTTATTTTCTGGGTTCTGTATTATAATATGTAAATTCCAATGGAGCATTTTAAGTGTTTTTAGGCCAATAGTTCTTTCATTATCTAGAACAACATAAGACAATCAACTATTTGGGCTGGATGGCATATCCCCATTTGTCCAGGATAGCCAAATGTTTAACACGACTCATGCCAAAGAGGCAGCTGGTCAGTATGAGTATGATAGCAACCTACTACAAAGCAGCAAATATTGAAAAGGGCAACAAGCGTTAAAGGTGCAGAATGAGAGGAGAGTCTGTGGTGACAGCAATACACAGTGACTGCAGTCATTAAAAAGTTGTCATCACCAGTAAAAAGTCAGCATTTGCAAAGTTACCACATAATGGAATGCGGGGAACACAAGTTTTCTCTGTACTTGAAATAGCAAATAAATGTAGTGTCTTAGGTGTTGGCAAATATTGTCTCTATATGAAATATTGGAAATGCAGTATCTGTATTACAGACATACTCATTGGACATGTTTTTTCTATCCTTAAAAAACTGTTCTTCAGCAATAGTGTCTTTAATAAGGCTGATGACAGACTATTTGTAAAGTGTGGAATATTTGCCCAATAGACTGAGATGACTTTTTGGGGCATGTTTCAGATTTACTGATGATGAAAGTTACTCAAATGCCTTTGCAGGATATGTTTTCAGAGTTTGTATGTTACAAAACTTCAGGGAAATTAATTCTTTGCACTTCTATTGCTCCTCCCATGCCAGTTTCTAAAGGCCAGGTTTTTCAAAGCACTTTATAAATGGTAATGAGTAAAGCTCCAGCTATCCCTTCGGCATAGTTAATAATCTTCCTTTACAGATGGAGAAACTGAGTCAAAATTAGTAAATGCATTGCCCAAGGTCACACGGGAAGTATGTTGCAGAGCTTGGAATAAAACCTAGTTCTTCTGAATACCAATCTTGTGCCACAAGACCATGCTTCTTTACATTAATTACTATGCAAGCACAGAGATAATATTTCAAATAAAATAGGTTGACTATTTACACATATTTTAAAATGATAAGAAAATAATACCTGGTGCATAGCAAATTGCTTGCCAAAATTTTGGATTTTTAGCTGAAAAAATTTTGCACAGTGACTGTACATATAGAAAAAAGGGTAACTGTTTAATTATTCATGCTTATAAAATAACAAAGCTGGCAAAACTAGCTATATTAAATTTGTAAACAAAATTTCTGCTGTGATGAATTACATTGGAATTGGAAAAGTTACAGAAAAGGGCAACTAAAATGACTAGAGGTATGGAAAAGCTTCCATACGAGGAAAGATTGATAAGACTGGGACTTTTCAGCTTGGAAAAGAGACAGCTAAGGGGAGAAATGACAGAGGTCTATAACATCATGACTGGTGTGGAGAAAGTATATAAGGAAGTGTTATTTACTCTTTCTCATAACACAGAAACTGGGGGTCGCCAAAGAAAATTAATAGGCAGTAGGTTTTAAATGAACAAAAGGAACTATTTCTTCATACAATGCACTGGCAACGTGTGAACTCCCTGCCAGAGAATGTTATGAAAGCGAAGACTACAATGGCATTAAAAAAAGAATTAAAGTTCATGGACGATAGGTCCATCTATGGCTATTACCCAGGATAAGCAGGGATTACTGTTTGGCAGAGGCTGGGAATGTATCCCTTGATGATTACCTGTTCTATTCATTTCCTCTGAAACACCTGGCATTGGCCACTGTTGGAAGACAGGGTAGTGGTCTAGATGGACCATTGGTCTGACCCAATATGGCTGTAATTACATAATGGATTATATTGTTTCATATTATGGTCAAAAGTATGAACATTTCTAAAACTTTGAAAAATAGAGTTCACATTGCGCTGAAAAAATTGACCCACTCTTCACTAAAATGTATCCTCAGGGTAACAAATTTGCATACAGAAGAAGGGGAGTAGAACCGTTACAGAGTACCTTTAAAAAATTGGTATAGAAGAATAGGCTGACTCTGTGGAATTGCTAACAGGACATGAGTCTTGCATCTCTAAGCATGTTTGGAGGGATGAATTTACTTTTGGGGGTGGGGAAGAGAGAATTTACTTGGCCCATTAATTGAAATGGAGTTAATGTTTTGAACTGTGACTTTAATTTGCAGATTTGCACATTTGCTTCAAGAGGCTGGATAAGCACATTTTATAAATGGAACAAATAAATAAAATAAATATATAGGTCACTGGTTCAAATCACGCAGGTCAGTAGAGAGTAAAACCTATAGTTATCATCTAACTGACATTCAGTGACCTGTGTCAAATAAGTTGGTGGTCACACTCCATTTCCTAAAGGACAGATGTCCACTTCACAAAGCTACCATGGGTATGGCAAATGACCTATCCTTTCAACCTGAGAGGTGGCCCATACACCTCAGGTACAGTGGCAAGGGCGATGTGAAGCTGGCCCTGGAACTACCTTTATTTTTTATGTTCTCTGTGTGAACAGAGGACTCATTCTTCAATTGAGCTAATCAGGAAATTTTCAGTGACACTAAATTCACATGAATAAGTACATCTGATAGCTAAGCATTCCAAATGACACCGTCTTTTGTTTTTTGTTAAAATAATTTGCAAAATAATACCATACATATGCAAATGTCTATACATTATCAGAGTACAGTTGTGCTGATGTGTACAGAGTTGCAAAGTTGCAGCCCTGTTGAACCCATTTCAATAAGGAGGGAGAATCAGAGTATTCCGTCTCTTACAGATAACTTGCCTGGAAAGTCAGCTGCACAAGTTGAATCAGCATCCAATTATCTCAGTACCATTCTTTAAAGTTTAAGTGTCCCAAGATACTGGAGTATAGGGCACCAAAAAGTAAGTGATGTTTTTCAGTAGAATACAGATCAAGTTAGTAATAAAAAGTTAATTCCGGACCAGAGCAGAAAACATGAAGCAGGATTTCTTGTTGAGTGCGGGTCCTTCAACATCAGTTAGAGAAATGTATTGCCATCTTGTTCATTTTTCCTAGAGTCCAGTATCAGTGTGTTATATTGCAAATCTAAAGCTATGTCTACACTTTAAGTCGACTTAAGTCGACCTTGTTAAGTCGACTTAAGAAGTCGATTTAAGGCTTAAGTCGATCTTCAGAGGTGGTATTATTAAGTTGACGTAAGTTGTTAATAAGTCAATTTAAAGAAGTGCTTAAGTCGACTTAATAAAAGCCTAGTGTGGACGCAGCAGGGGCATTGCTGGATAGCAAAAAGATCCAGGGCTGTGGCCCCCAGCCTATGCCTGCCCCCAAACCCCCACTCCAGCCCTCCTAACTCCCCAGCTTCCCCCATCTTCACTCCACCCCCCTTCAGCCCCCAAACCCCCTCCACACCTCCCCAGGCCCCTCTGTCCCTAGCCCCCACTCGTCCCCCAACCTCCTCCATCCCTCCCCAGCCCCCACCAGTCTCCTTGTCCCCATGTCCCCTCCACCCCTCTCCAGGCCTCTAACTCCATCCATCCCTCCCCAGCTCCCCACCCAGTCCCTCTCCAGCTGCCCATAGTCCTCTCCACTGCTACCCAGCCTCTACCCAGTCTCCTTCTCCCCATGCCCCCTCCCCAGGCCTCTAACTCCATCCATCCCTCCCCAGCCCCCCACAAAATCCCCACTCCTGCCATGCATAGTCCCCTCCACCACTACCCAGCCCCCACCCACTCTCCTTGTCCCCTCCACCCCTCTCCAGGCCTCCCTCCAGCCCCTTCCCAGCCCCCTTACCTGGCCGGAGGCTCGGAGCTGCAGGGACGGCCGGCAGAGCTGCTTCTGGGCTAGGCCGCTCCCACCCTAAGCACGCTCTGTCTGAGCATGCTCAGGGCAGGAGATTTGAATCTCCCCAGCCTGGCCGCAGCAGGAGTCTGCGGCTGCGCTGGGGCCCCTGGGTAGAACGCAGCGTCCGCCTGGGTGCGCATGTGCCTGCTGGGGAAAATAGATTCGGGGCTCAGGATTTTCTACCCAGGGCTGGCGCCCTGCCAGCCCAACGACAACGACGCCTCTGGGACGCAAAGTTCTGTAGGTCGACTTAAGTGTCCTTAAGTAGATCTAAGGTGCCAGTGTAGACACACCCCATCAGACTTGTTGAAATGGAACAAACACACATAAAACACATCTTTATTTCTTCATCTTATCTCTTGGTCTCTTGTTCTTTCCTACACCTTTAAATGTTACATTAGAGTTTGGAAAAGGGGGGGAAAAACTCAGGTTGTATTTTGTCAGCATTATTCAAGACTTTTTGTATTATCCTATAACAATACAAATATGATTAAAAATACCTGTTAGAAATCAAGATGGTTACAATCAAAAACTTGAGAGGGACGTAAGATTTTTTTTTACATTGCTAAAGAAAAATGCCTAAAGAATTGAATGTAATAGTATGTTGAATACTGAATAAATAATACTGAATAAAGAATATCTGTAGTGTTTGTTAAGAAAACTAACATTGTGTACTGTAAAAGAAATGAGTAATATAAAAAACTGAGGGCCTTTTATGCACAACATTGGGAAAAAATGTTCACCATTGTTGACCTTTTCTCTTGTCAAGATTTTTTCTGTAACTTCTTTAGGTTGGAAATGAATTTGCATGACACAAAGCCAAGTACGTATAAGTCCCAAGAAGGATGACAATAATAAGTCACATGCAAAAACTTGAGAAAAACTATTTTAAAAACAGTTCTGTGGACTGGTCAATATTAAAATAAAACCACAGCATGCCACAAATTCCCTTTTCTTTTGATGTTTCTGCTTTAGTCCCTCTTTACCGATATGAATGAGAACATTGGCTGTGAACATCTATTGAGAGCATCTGTACCACTAAAGAACAATACCAATGGCTGGTCACAGTTTATGAACATCAATTTGTGGTTTGTATTGGAAAATTAGATTGTTATAAAAAAGGACGGAGTTTTGCTCCTCGAGGGCAGTGGACTGGAAGCATAGCAAACTGAGGACTGAGAGGATGTTGATTGAGAAATAAATAATCAAAAACCCTTGTACTAAGCAGAGAAGAATTAATATCTCAAGATACTTTAGCTCTACATAATCTTTGCATTGTTTATACAGAGATAGATGGGACCTGCTCCGTATGACACACAGAGTAAGGGAGTCCCCTTGTCACCATCCCTTGCCCCAATGCCCGAGCCAGCTTGGGTGTGCACCAGGAAACATACACTCTGTCTTCTGTGGGGCTGGCAACAGGTACACCCCCTCTCCCTTGCCCCCTGCAGTAAGAGAGGACCCAGGAGGGCAGTCTGTGACTCTCTGAGGCACCAACTGCTTCATGGTCTTCTCCACGGAAAGCACAATAGCACACTGCCCCTGGTTCAGGGTTCATAGTACGACCATGATTAAGCTCAAAATATGAATTGTTCCCTTATTCTAGCAAATGGGCTTGTCTAAAAGCTATTTCTAAAAGTCAAATGCATGAACGCCCACTGAGTAGATCCTTACTGGCCCAGTGGCAGACTGAGTGATGAGTTTAATACAGCCTGAGCGATTCATTTCATTTTAAAAAAGCACCAGCAAAATATTAATTAGCCTGCCTATTGCAGATTATTGTTAGAAATGATTTTATAGAAAATCCTTCCTCTAATACTGTCAGTCTACACAGCACTTTCTAAACACAACACAGACCCATTTTCTGTCCCAAACTGTTACCGTCTAGCTAGTGCTCTATCCAGGCTTGTGATAATCTGTTGTGATTTTGTCCTATCTCATTCTGGAACTGTGCAGACAGGGTCCTGGCTCTCTGTGTCTGCTTGCTGTAACCCTGAATAGACTAGCTGAACCCTACAGCTCTCAGCACATTCTTCCATGAGCAATCTCTACCCTCCCTCCATCTGACCATTTCCATAGTCTCCTAACTCCTTTCTAAATCCTTCTAGCTTTACTGCTAAATTTTTACAATCCAGAAAGTGGGGACCTCTCTGCTGGGCCCCAAAACAATACAACATCACCTCAGTAAATCATACATGTTGTGTGCAATTCAGAGTGACATCAGGAACCAGCAGGAAGGCTGTCAAACCTGCAGGTTATAGGCTGGCAGAAAGCACCATCATATGGAAAAGTTTCTGCTTCTGTTTTGGAGTTCATGATAATGAGAGATCACATCACTGGATCTCTCAGTGTCCCAATGGGTCAGGAGGAATGGTAGGGAGAAAACATTTAGATTCAGTCATTAACCTCATATCACACCCAGTAACACTTCCATTCCTCTGGTGCTCACAGACTGTCAGGATACCACCAGCATGAGCATTAGAGTGGAAATCTGGACACTCAGTCAGCCAGCACTGTCTACTTGAAAACCAGCTACATCACTTTTCTGATCATCTCACTTTTTAATATGTTGGAAAGCAAGAGTGTGTAGGTATTTGCAATGCAAGAGTCTCTATTGGCAAGTGCATCTGCTTCCCAGAGTGCTTCCTGGGCTGCCTGGAGTCAAACATAGGGTAAAGGATCTGAAACATATGCAGTAAAATTGTTTGATATTTAATCTTCTGCCATAAATAAATTAAAAATAGGAATTTTGCTCAAAATGGATTACAAGCTATTAAACTTCAGAAAACTCTTAAGCACGTGCTCCAAAATAAACAATGTCTCTCCCTAAAAGAAGACCTTGAGTTTCTGGAGAGGTGAATCTTGATTAAATATTGGTGAAAATGACTTTTCAATGGATACGTCAGGGAATGGCATTCTTAGAGCTCAACAAGCAAAGTGTAATCATTAGTAGAGTCTTCAAGGACACAAATCCCATAGTTAAAGTGGAGATCAAGGAAGTTTAGTTGAAAAAAAACTAAGCAATTGTGGCTTTGGTCATTTTCAGAACTTTTGGCTATCAAATTACAAAATTGAGGATAATAAATGGTTACGAAGTATTTTACATATATAGTTCTCAAATATCTCATTCTCTTATATATGGCAAGTTTCAGCAAATAGAATAATGATGCTTTGTTTTAAAACAAATCAGCATCTATAAGTCTCAGAGAATTGGAGTTGATGGAATAGTAGGAAAAATGTTCACCAAATTCAGCAAATCAGTAACTGGATTTCAGTTTCCTATATTCTGTAGGGTGTTTGTTTGCAAACATTTCTGTCTTCAAAAGTTTTGTTTGTAAACTATTCACAGACAAAATAGGACTAATTTGGGTCCCATGATTGAAATTGGCTTAATGATTAACACAATCTGTTTTATGCAGAAGCAGAGGAATGTATTGGGCATCTAAAGTAAAGTCCATATTTCTTCCCTGAAAGCCATTATAACAACAGGTCTTCCACCTCTGCTCTGACTCTCTTCCACCATCCCAATTAACATCTATAAGAAGCTGATGGAGGAGACTGTGAGGCAATATGGCTTCAAATGGCATTCTATTAGTTGACATCTAGCTCTGCATCAACTTTATTCCTCAAACACAAAGAGCATCCTCTCCAATCTATTCCACTGCCTGGAAGTCACTAGCACCTGGATGCAGGGCAGTTGGCTGAAGTTGAATTCAGACAAAGCAGAGGAATGAAATGTTAAAATGAAAAGGCTCAAACTGGATCACAATATTGCAGCCTTACCACTTAGCAACGAAAGCTACTGAGTACATGTTGCATCTCTGTTCTTTATAGGCTTCTCACTGAACACAGTCAAATGCAAAGTCATTTATTTGATCCTGATATCCAAAACCCACCCCCAAGAGAACTGTCCCCACCTACTTAACGATCATCTCTTTTTTTACAACCAAGACCTCCCATCACAGCTATGTCCTTCATGAATGAGAGATACATCAGCTTCAACGGTGACTTTTGGCAGCATGGGACATAAAACTCTCTCAGCAGCTGACCCAGGATACAGACCTTGCTTCTGTAAGAGATTAGAATGAAAATCAACCTCATCACATTTGGAACAAAATGGAAAGGTCACTTGAATTAGCAACAATAAATAGCAAATAAAATTGTAAAGAAGGAAGGGAAAGAACCAGAGATAATCTATGTCCACTTTTAAGGCACTGGGGCTATCTCTACACTTGTGCAATTAGATCGACTTTGCTAAGTCGAATTAACAAAGTTGACTTTAAATCAACCTTGTTAATAATTCGACTTAGCACGTCTACACTATAAATTTAGGTCAACTTAAAGTCGACCTTGCTAAATCAACTTAGAGAGTCTACACTAGACGCTTAAGTCGACTGGCAGAATCTAGGTTGACCAAGGAGTGGTGCATTGTGTGAAGCATGGCATGTGGCACCCGAGAGGTGCCGCCATTCCCGGCCACCCCTTTAAAAGAGGAAGGGAGCTCAGCACCTTCCCTATTGTGCCTGCCTACATGGGGGCTGAGCAGGTCATGGACAGGAGTAGGAGCAAGGTGCAGGAGCGGGGTGGGCAGGGCTGTGTTCTGCCCTGTGGGTGGGTACGCCAGGCTCCTGCTGTGCCAGGAACCCTGGGAGGGAGGTCAGTGGGGAAGGTCTGGAGGCCATTTAAATTGATTTAGGGCTAATCCACGTCTACACTGGCTTAATTCGACTTAATAAAGTCGAATTAAGCATTAGTTCAAAGTAAAATGAGGTTTTACTAAGTCGAACTATCTTTTCCTTAATTTGACTTAAGCAGCAGTTTAAGTAGAATTAAGGAAAGCCCAGTGTAGACGCAGAGTAAATTAATTGACTTAAGCCTGCTTAAGTCAACTTAATTTACAAGTGTAGATGCACTTATAGAGACCCCAATGAAGAGTGCAGTATAAAGATCCAGACAGACAGAGTTACGGCTCTACAGATGGGTTTTGTGCATCTCAGTGGAACAAAATATGGTTATGACCCTACATACAAGTTTCAGTGAAGAGCCATTAGATTGGAGATGGCTCATTGTGTGAACATGTTGTGTATTTGGAAGAGAAATCTGAGTCACTCCAAATCTGGTTTGAGCAGGTGATGTAAGGAAATGACTAGGACAATGATGTCGTTTTGGAGAGATAAAGGCCCTGCTTTGTGAAAAGCACAAAGTCACTTCTTAGAAAAAAAAAATGGATAAAGCTACCATGAATGAGAATTATGAGCATAGATGAACAAGAGACAGACATATTTATGGGGAAATACATCCACAGACCAATGGCTTCATCCAAGAGAAGATTTTGAGATAGTACAAAGTACATTGTAACTGAAAGTCTACCTCACAATAATTTTATAAAGGGGCCAGTCCCATCAGAAGCAACCTTCCCAAAAGCACATATCTCCCTGAAGTTTCACACCTCTGCACAGAGTAAAGCTTTTTTTTTGAAATTTGGATGGGGAGTGGGAATACATAGAGTTTTACAAATAAGAAGCCTGATTTTCTGCTGCCCAAAGCTTGTTTCATGCTAGTATAACATCATTGGGTGCATCTACACTTACAAGTTAGGTCGACTTAAGGATGCTTAAGTCAACATAAACAAAGCCACATCTACACTGGGCCTTTATTAAGTCAACTTAAGCATTTCCTTAAGTTGACTTAATAACACCTACTTTTAGGTCGACTTAGGGCTTAAGTTCACTTCTTAAGTCGACTTAAGCCAGTGTGGACACACTAAATTGACCTAAGCCCTAGGTCGACCTAAGTGGCCTCCAGGCCGGGGGATGGGCTGGGGAGAAGGGAGCCGGCGGGGTTGCCGGCTCCCCGCATGGCAGAGGAGCCCCAGCAGTGCAGGGGATTTCCCTGTTGCTGGGGCTCTCCACCACATGGGAGCCCTGGGGTGGTGGGGGTTTCCCCACCACTGGGTCTCCTCTGCCAAGCAGGGAACCGGCATCCCCGCGCGGCTGGAGCCCTAGGGTGGCGGGGGGTTCCCGGCTGCTGGGGCTCCCCTCCCATGTGGGGAGCCGGCAACCCGCTGCAGCTGGAGCAACAGCTGGGGCTGCGAGGGAATCCCCTGCCACTGGAGCCCTGGCTGGGGCAGCAGGGGAATCCCTCACCGCTAGAGCCCCAGTGAGAAGTGCGGTTCCCTTGTCCCCGGGAGACCTAGTCCCTGGGAGCCACGGCTCCCTTCAGAACTGCAGCTCTCCGTCGACCTAGCCAGTAGACTTAAGCGTCTAGTGCAGACACTCTAAGTTGACTTAACAAGGTCGACTTTAAGTCGACCTCAAAATCTAGTGTAGACACGCTAAGTCGACTTGTTAAGTTGACATAATTTAACAAGTGTAGACATAGCTATGGATTTCAAGGTGTTACACCATTGTAGAACTGAGTTGTGATGCAACGGGAATCCAACCCATCATCTTCCCAAAGTTTCTCTGGCCTACTTGGTGATATTACAAGTTATTGCGTTCAATTCAGGGGTAACTGGGTGAAATTCTATGGCTGGAGTTAAACAAATGGTCGGACTAGATGATCTAATGGTCCCTGCTGGCCTTAAAATCTATGAATATTAATTGACAACATCATTATACCTCATATACCTGCATTTAATTAAGCCAACCTAATTTACTTCATGATGACTTTTATTGGTACGATTAATCACTGTCACACCTTCATGAGAGAAAAAGAAGTCTGAGGTAAAGTGGAAAGAGGCGTAATGGCTTGAGTACTGACTTGAGTACGGGAACAAACAGGATGCTTCAAAATGTTACTGTAACTAACACCCTTGCAAGATATCGAAGGTACTAGCGATCTATGGCTATGTCTACACTTGTAAATTTAGGTCGACTTAGTGCGTCTACACCTAAATTTAAAGTCAACTTTGGGGGGAACTTACAAAGTCGACCTAGAGCATCCACACTGGACGCCTAGGTCAACTTCTAGGAGCTATGGGGACCTAGGGCAGGTCGACGGGGGCAGGAGCGGCACCCCTTGCCCAGGGGGCTCAGTCTTTGACCCATTGTCCATGGGTACAATGGGGCAAAGGGGGACAGGGACCCTGGCAGGGCATAGGGGCTGGGTGGGCAGGGCTCTGCCCTGCCCTGTGGGGGGGTATGCCAGGCTCCCCCTGTGTCCTCCCCCGGAAGGGAGGGCAGTGGTGGAGTCCTGGAGTAGCCCTAAGTCAACTTAGGGCTACTCCAGGTCTACACTGGCTTAAGTCGACTTGAAAAAGTCGACTTAAGCCTTAGGTCGAATTAAAAGGAGGTTTTATAAAGTCGACTTAATTTTCATTAAGTCGACTTTATTTTCATTAAGTCAACTTAAGCAACTTGCTTAAGTCGACTTAAGGAAACTGTAATGTAGACGCAGGGTAAATTAAGTCGACTTAAGCAAGCTTAAGCTTAAATCGACTTAATTTACAAGTGTAGACGCAGCCTAAGTAAATAGTAGATATGAGCTAGAGAGCCCTTGAAGCATGCTAGAGGAGTTCACTCTTCAGCACCATGCTTGAGTCCAGCGTTGCAGCTCTGGCAACTCCTTTGGAAGCTGCTTTACTTGGTGAGCTACAAGTATTGACGTGGCAAGCAGGAGAAGAAGTGAAGAATGTGAACAGGGGGCAGGAATCATTCATGTTAAAGAATTCAACATGAAAACAACATTCCAGTATCAACTAAAACACGAAAACAGTATCCCAGCATCAAATACATTAGATATGTGTTTAATTATCACTCATTAATTAGTCAAGCACTATAGCCCTCAAACCCTGCCTCTCTTTCATAACACTTCAGCTGGATCTCAGAAGAGCTTCCTCCACGACTTAGCTTTGGTGCCTGGGTGAATGCAACACTTATGTCTTCCGTGAAAAAGCTGTAAGTGAGCCATGAATGTGGTCTTTGATGTACATATTTGTTTCACACTTCACTTTTCAGAAGGTTTACAGGTTTACTCAACTCAGTGAAAGGAAATGTAGTTTTGAGGTAAATTTGGCTCAGATTTTTAAAGGTGTTTAGGTGTTGCTGCGCTCAGCTTTGAAACACTTAGCAGATACCATCAACTGTTGATGAAATTTAGACTCCTACCTCCCTAACTCCCTTTGAAAATGAGATTTAGTCTCCTAAATCCATTGGATTTTAAGACACTAAATGTAGCAAAGCCTAAATAGCTTTGGGCGAGAATATCTTCTTTGAGATTTCACAGATGGCATTTAAACTTTTTGAAATAACCTGACTGTGGTCCCAGACAAGAGTTATATGCAATCATTAACCCCCACCAGCCCCCACTAACAATTTTTTAAAATAAATAAATAAGGAAAAAACAACCCTTTTTGTAGTGGCTGCTCATTATACAAAACAAATCGAGAGTGAAGGGAAGGGGCAAGAAGATGGCACACTGCCTGATAAGTGCACCCTTAAATCTATAATTAAAACCAAAGGCAAGCTCCCGATATAGCCAGTTCAGTTATATAAGATCTTACAAAAGCGTCACACTGCTTTCTAGCTTTTGCTTTATTATTGTTCCCGCTCCTTAGAGTTCATTTAAGGTCAGTAAATGGATGAGGTATTGTCATCAGGGTTTATGGCAGGATAGAACGTAACAGTGCCCTTCTTGTAAAGCTATGCAAGAGTGCACCCAAAGGGAAAAATAATTACTGGCTCAATTTAAAAGAGAAGAAGTTAACAATCACTTTGGAGTCCAACTAGTATCTTCTCCAGCCCTAAGAAAGGACTTGCTAGCTAGTTAGACATTATTTTTAACTGTGTCCTATAGTTCCATAAAATCCCCTCACTGCTTGTTCCTTAGAAAACAAGGCAAAATTACACAGACAAGAAATTTAGCAAGATATACCAGCAATAATTTAAACCACAATGAAACAAAGGAGAAAGTTGGTATCATAAAGCCTGTAGCAATAATACATTTCCACATGCTTACTGAACGCAATGTATAGGATTATATGAAAACAGCTGGGGTTCAGGTGGTTACTCCTTATACTTAAAAACATGAAGCAAGGTATGTTTAGTTAATAACCATAGCAAATGTGTTAACCCCCTTGACTATTGTGTCCTATTATCGGGAACCACTACTATTGATTATGTTAGGACTGAGTTCGGCCTATTGAGTCCCTTCCTAGAGCTGGTTGAATTATTCATTATGAACAATTTGTCAGATCTGGCCCTTCTATCTGTGAATTGCCCTCAGACTGGTCATTGGCTTTACAAGCATATTACTCATAACTGTTTGATAGAGTTGTGAAAGCCATTTATTTGTGCTAATGGGGTTGTGCAGGTTACTCACAGCTAGTGCTTCTAATATTCAATATGCTGTTTGAGCTGTGTAATTAGTTACCTAAGTAATTAGCTTAAATCATTGTTTGATCTTTGTAATTAGTTACCTAAGTCATTCTCCATGCCTCAGTTTCTCCATCTCCAAAATGGCACTTGCCTGCCCCATGGGGGCAAGTGGAAAATTAAGCTTTTTCTGTTAAGCACATTCAGATCTTCAGGAAGGAGTCAAAGGAGAGAAAAATGCTATCGTGCCTCATGGTTTGAGAAAGATGACACTCTAAGGAATATGATCATTGTCAAGCCAAGTTTCAGAGATGATTTGCAATTGTTTTAATCAAGGCAGTACCATGGTTTGACAAATCAACATTCTCTAAATGAATATCTCAAAGATTTTCAAGGAGACATGAGGATGGAAAGTTGGAGGAATTTCATGTCTTTGTACTGTCAAGATGGTGTATACTGTTTTGCTGAAAGAAAGAATTTGGTAGTGCTAAACTATAGGTATAGATGGAAGTAATTCTGAATGCTCATGCTAATGGATTATAAATATGGAGGAGGGAAAACTTAATTCTTCCTGTAAATCGCATCACATATGAGTTTCAACATTATGAACTTTTATACAACCTGTGAAAGGAGTGCAAAGAACTATGCAGGAGGCATTGATCATTAAGTAAGTTTTCCATGGGGAAGCACAAATAACTGACATATACCTTTGCACGTTTAAAAATGGTTATCCTAAATTGGTCATAGAAGAGAGGGGACAGCAAATCAATTTAGCAGATTCTGCAATGATCTGGTGAAATTTATGTAGGAAATGTCCATTATGCTCATGCAACTTCAGATGAAAGAGTTAACTAATAATGATAACTTGTATGAATACAATTAAATCTGAAAAGTCATCCCTCTTAGAAAGGGGTTAAGAGGAAGAGCCTTATGTGCATCAGAAGGCAAAATGAGCTTCTTAGTTGAACACCACTAGAGAAAAAACTCTTGGGCTAGATCCTGCAAATCCTTACCTACATGAGTTGTCTACTGACTTCAACAGATCTCCTCATATGAAAAAAGATCAGCACACTGTGCCCATTGATTGTCACCCCATTTATGCTCACCCCATCATCTTCCTTAATAGAGAAATCCAGTTCTGTCTTCAACAATTGTGGAGGCTCTCTTGGTAGTGAAACTACTCTGGTTCCACTGAACAAGGCAGAAGGATCTAGGAAGGCACCTGGGTATGAGTACCCCTTGTGGGATACAAAGTTCAGGTCCATTAGGTTCTCCTGCTTGGCCAGTGCAAAAGGAGTGTGGTCACATAGCACAGGCGGATTGAGAAGAAGGGACATGGGAGGTTATCACTCCTGTTTGAATCCTCCTATTCTTCCTACTAACATGGAATAAGGGTGCATGGGGCTACATCAGCTGCCATGGAATAGCTATGCAGCAGCTCACATCTAATGTATGAGGATTCATCTACCTAGCATCCAAGCCACCTACTCAGGTTGGATGCTGGGCAATCAATTTGCATATATCACTGACATCCAAATTCAAATGAAGCATTTTGTATGTGGTAGTAAAATTCCTGTCATCATTTAACCTACAGGGCAATTCCTTCAGGCCTCTATTCAACACTCCTTACTAATGCAAAAATCCAACAGAAGGTAAAGAGAGCTTTGCTTGAGAAAGATGATTAAGGAATATTGAATGGGTCCTTATTTTTGAAGAATTTAATGACATGACAATGGAAATCATAGGTATTTTTTACAACACAAGTGATCCTTTTGTATTTTAAAAGGGATATTGTCAGGGTAAGTGTTTTGTATTTTGTAATTTGTTCTATACTTTCCACAGTTCTAATACCCACTTTAAGCTTAAACAAAATATTTATTTCACTACCAGTTTGTTCTTGTCCATTTGGCAAACATGGGATTTCCTATTTGGCTTCTTTGGAGCACAAGCCAACATGACTTTGTCTTCCTTACTTCATTGTCATCAGCAACATCAGTGGTGTCAGCAAATAGACTACATAATATTCTGAGTACATTACATTACACTACACAGATATACATTATGTAGTCTATCATATTATGATGATATATATAATATTGTAAGAATATGTAACATGTTATATATATTACTGTATGTAAAATATACAACATGTATACATAACGATGAAAAATTAGTTAGCTTGTATTCGCTTTGCTGGCTGGGTGGATTTACAGCAGCAAAACAAAATATTATTGGATAATAGAGAACCAGTGGATGTTGATTTTTATAAAACTAAAAAAAACCCCAGAACCAAAACCAAAAAAACCCCCCAGCTAAAAGCATATGCAGAAAAGGTACCTTATAAAGGAAGAAGAAAAATTGGAATTAGTACATACAGATGTTGCATAAGAAATGAACTTATTTGAAGCTGTTACATATTTTATATAAAAACATCAGCTATTCAATGACCATTTATTTAGTTTAATTAAAGTAAATATTCCCTGGGCTCCAGATGTTGAGGCAAAATTCCATCCTCTTATCTTAGGAGACAGCCTGTTGCGTGTTGCTGTTTTTGATGTTTTGGTGACACCATGGTAGTTTTTTCCCCCATGTTTTGAAAGAAAACTTTTTGAGTGTGACCCTGAAAGCTGCCAGTCTGACAGCTCTAGGGAGTGAAATCTGTTTATCATACAGACACAGTGCCACTGGCTTCAATACGACCTTCCTCACAGTGTTCTGCCAATGTGTCCCAGGCCTGTACTGGAAGGACTGGGTATCAATAGGTAACAGTAGGTCAGTCACTGTGCATGTTCACTTCGTGACTTCTTTTTGAAAGGGTTAAAAAGAAAGGCCATGCATGATGCAGCAAAGTACTTAAGAACATGCTTAACTTAATTCAACAGGATTCAAGAAGGTTCTGAAGAGCTTTGTGGAATCTGGGCCAGAATGATTATGAATCCAGAAAACAATCTGAAATCTCATCATATTCTAAAAATTTTACCTTATTTAAACCTAATTTGCTTGGATACAGGGCTCTTATTTTTATATGGATCTGAATACAAATGCCACCAAGGTGTTTCATTTTCCTGAATCTTCTGACATCAAAAAAGCCTAATTTCTGAAGACGTGATCTGGAACCTCATACCCATCTTTTCCCTCCCCAATTAACACACACTAGGGGTGAGGGCTTGTGTTCCCTTCAACAGCTGGGAGTCCACTTATGTCTTGAATTTTAAGTATCTGGAAGCTCTGTTCCCATAGGAGTTTCTTATCTTTAAAAGTCTATCTGGGGATCCCAGCATTTCTTTGGGGTGTCACTCATCCACTCCATTTCACCTTATCCAACTGCATTCCTCTGTCAGGAGGAGCTAGCTACAAGTTTTCAGACACTTGGATAAACTTCAAAATTCACCTAGGGAGGGTTTTGAAAAGTTTTTCAATTATAATGTTGTACCTATAGCTTGCCACTGAGAAGTTTAAAAAGGTGCATGGGTTGGTGTACTTCTTTGGCCAGGGGCAGGGAGAATGGAACTGAAATATTATTCTTATTTGATTATATTTGTATTTTTATCTAAAAATTGGACAAAAAGCTCAACAAAAACTTTAGATGTTCTATTTGATACTGATCTCTGTTAAATAGCTAACATGCTTTGAATAAACTTAACATGAACACCTCCAGAAAAGGCATTTACCTTACAACATACCTACATCCACAACAGGAAGGGGGTATTTACAGAGGCAAATAATTTTCCTTTAAGGAATGTACAATATTAAGACTGGAGAAAAGTATAAACAAAAGCAGGCAATCTCTTTCCATGTAACTATACAATATACCAGTGACCGTGTGCTTGAACATACATGCACGTGCAATAGTCGTACATTTTACTAGTTTCAACATTTATCACATGACCAATTGTTAGAAAATGAGCATATTTTCCTTTAATAAGCCCATTACACTTAGTGTATGGGGAAAACGTACTTACAGGCACACTATTGAAAATGCAGCCCTATTTGAATAGCCAAGTATATAGTATAGTATATTGAATGCTAGGGTCTCCCCCATTCCCCTTGAAACTTTGGGTCCAAATCTGGTATAGGGGATGGATGTAGGTTTAGTGAGTGCAGAAGAGTTGCTCCAGTCTCTGATTGCCAATCGGAGGTTCAGAAGCCTTCCATCATGAGTTTTGTTTGTTTGTTAGGTAGTTTGGTTTGGTTTTATTTAAATAGAGACAGTAGAGATGTTCTCACTTGAAAAACAGCAAAACAAGTTATTCTAAAGAAAATTTCATATATATATTATCCCTCACAAAATGGTAACTGCAAGACTTGATAATGATATGCAATAGGTTGATTTTGATTTATTTATTCAGGGCTCTTATGTGCTGTAATGAAGCATCTTTCTTCTCTCCCACCCTCTCTCTTGCTAATAGGATTAGAAGTCGGATGCTTCCTCTGTAAGAATTGATGTTGGTGCACTCTATTATTGTTCCCATAATACATTAGGTATGAGGTCTCCTTTAAAGGTTCTATAATTCTAAAATGCTCCAGTATTTTCAACACTTATTTCAACAAATTTAATGATACATTGCTTTTAATTCCAAAGTAAGGTAATGAAAAAAATGCCCTTATAAGTAAAGTAATTTACATTTTGTGGCATGAAATAAATTACTTTGGCAATTATTTTAAAAATACACAAGTCTTAGATTGGCAGCGATTTCCAAGGCTCATGCCCCATTATTGTTTGGTCCTGTCTCTGTTTCTTAACTTTAAAGGCTCTAAACCTTCTCTTCCAGGAATCACAGAGTCATATTTTTCCTCTGTCTTCCTTTAAATACACTCTCTTTCTACTAGTTTTTCCTCGTTCCTCTTTCTTTCAACTAGGTTCTCTCGCTTTCTTCTCTCTCTTCCCTTCAGGACTTCATCTTTACTGCTTCATGCCCAATCGCTCCCTTTCACTCTTGTCTCCCTTTTTTTTCCTGTCCACCAGGGCCCCTCCTTCATCTGTGCCTCACTTTAAAAAGAAAACTTACAATTGTTGTCCAAGCACACTTTCAATTAAACTTAAATTATACCCTGAAGAATAACCTTCTGAGCTTTGACCGTTTCTCGGTTTAAGAAGTTTCTACACAAACCTATTGTTGTTTGGTACACGATTTTATATTTTGGTTTTAAAAACAAAGGTTTTATAGAAAACCCAAAGGAAAAACTTACAATTCTGTCTAATGCAAAATGTTTATGACGTCAAATGGGTTCTTCAAACCTTATCTATTATTACTGACCATACTTGGAGTTTTACTAACTGCTATATCAGGGCAAAGATGAGTTACATTGTCCACTTGCTATAGAAATGCAGTTACAACTCCACAGTTCTTAGCTTTCAGACACACTTTTTCCCCCTCACTGCTTACCTAATGTCACACACAAACTCCCTCCCCTCCCTCCTTACATGCATATTCAATGGACCATATGCTTGATCTCAAATATCTCCAGGCATTATAGATCCTATTCACCAAGAAGTGGCTTGTACACTGATGGGGTGGGGGGTGAAGGGGGATTTAAGAGGGGGGACTTTTCAAAGAGTATTCAAGAGTTTTCTGAGAAAGTAATCCCAGTACACAGTGACCTGTATGTACCAGGACACAGTCCACTTTAAAACTAGCCTACACGTTTCTGCAGAAAACACACATGGGCATTAGGAAATTATCCTTATTTCACCACAAAGGGGCCTGTATAAAGATCTCACAAAGAATTCAAGCAAGAACTTACTGAGAAATAAAAAAAAAAACAGACTACCAGTTCCTTGGAATCCAAGCAGGAGTCAAAAGAAAGCAGTTTGCAGGGTGACAAGGCAGAGCCCATCATCAGCCCAAAACGCATGACAAAGACAACAGCAGTTCAAAAACACACCAACTGCCTCCAGAATCTACCATGCAGCCAGATGCTGTGTTGGGAATTTCTCCCCGACAGCGTAGCATATGGGCTCTGCGTCACCATCTGAAGACTGAGATATGGCCTGGAACAATCTGGAGTGAGTGAGTAGAGGGTGACACATCAGCCCACTGCTATCTTTTTCTTGTTGTTTGTTACATTATGTGCAGTGCAAACGTCATTAGCCTTAAGATTATTAAAAAATCTTGTGCTAAATGCTTCCATGATATAACTCTATCGACTTCAGTAAAGTTCAAGCAGGGATTAATTTGTCCCTTTATCTTTTGAATATATTCAAATATTTTTTTCCATGTCGGATCAATGTAGAACTGAATTCAGGTATATTTAATGTCACTGTATAATACTGCCTGTCTCTTAAAGCTGCAGTTCATACTCTGATGAACAAGTCTCTGGGACTTCACAATTTACTTAAGCCCTGCAATAGTAAAGCACTTTAATATGTGCAGAAATTTAGGGATGTGAGTAGTTCCATTTAAAGCCAGTGGAACTTT
>ML685801.1:14377679-14426459 GCA_007922175.1 Pelusios castaneus | reverse complement strand
CACACACACACACACACACACACACACACACACACACACACACACACTGTAAGACCCCTCATCACCCTGGGCACCAGCATCCCTAGGGAGTGTTACACGGGGCTCCCCTGCCCCCATGTTCTTGGAGTGGTCAGATGGCTACCCCCTCTCCTTCAGAGAAGCCTCTCACAGCAAGAGCCAACAGGCCAGAGCAGGGAGCCATGCCCAGCCCATGGCACTGAAGCTGCTGTTGAGGGTAAATTCGGGGGGGGGGAGGGCTCACTCATCAAACCACACCCTTCCTGCAGAGCCTCCCCTCTGCATCGGGCCTGGATGAAGGCAGCAACTCCTGAAGTTAGCAGACTACAGTCCACCAGCCAGGATCTAGGCCTATGCTTGCTCCAGTTCTGACGGGGATCTTTGGATTCTACTACCACAGTAAGTTCAGTCAACAAAACGTAGGTATTTACTGTGGCCAGTGCAAAGCAACTCCCACCCTGCCTCTATAGCCGCACCGCAAAGTGATGATGGGCAGGCTCCTCTAGTTCTTACTCGTGGCTTAAAAGAAAAGAATTCCCACTGAAGCCTCCCAGGCATTATTAAAAGCTGAAGTGGTTATTCTTTTCCTGTAAGAGTAAATCTTTGGTTGCATTTTCACTAAAAGAGTCAGTCCTTGTTACAGGGTGTTTTAAATGGATTAGCCTTATCTTAAAATATGAGATCTAAAGATAACTCCTTGAGTATGCAACAGCAGTGTGAGATATAGCAGGCATACTGTAATAAGAACCTGGCAGATAATTGTCTGGTGTGAAACATCAGGATTTGCAGCATGTAGAGCATGAAAATACTAATGCTTTGCAATGATATGGAGCCAAAGTTTTCAGAAACACTCACTATCCAGTGTGCTGAGATGTTTTGTAATCCTGGCTCATAGTGTCTTTCAACCAAGCTTTTAAACTGCTTTATGAAAGTTGGAAGATATACTTTTGCCACATATTACAGACAAGAAAACTGAGGCAGAGAGAGATTAAAGGGAAAATTTTCCAGAAGTGTCATCTTTTCTAGATGTAAATTACATCCACAACATTTGCATCATCAGCTTTTGAGTGCAGAATTGACTTGTGTACATAAATATGAGCACTTGCACCTCTAACCACCCAATTGTCAACACAAATCAGAGAGTTAGAAGCACACATACTCATGTTTGTACCTTTGTTTCATTTGGGGGGGCACAAAATTTGGGTTCAAATCATGCTCAATAGAAGAGAGACTGGCTCTCTGACCAACTGAATATACATCTCTCCACGAGGCACCCAGAATCAAGAAGGAAATCATGTGCAGAGCTGGAATACAACGCTTTTGGCCACACTTCCATTCTGACAGCTGAGGGTTCTGACGGACATTGCTATCTCTACGGTTATAAACATTACTATTATAAATCCCTCTCTTTAGCCACAAAAAGATTCTCTCCTGACTGAAACTCAGCAAATAGTTTCAGTTATGGATCAAAAGTTACACAGAATTTGAAAGAGTCAATTGTTCAACCATTGCTTCTTTGTTTTGCGGAGGGCTTGGCAAGGGGGTATTTTCTTGACTGCTACTCAAAAAAGAATTATGGGTTTTTTCCCTTATAGTTATCAGGCCATTAGATTATAATATGCAGTTGTGCATATTATAATTTATTTCACTTGGAAATTGTATTCACTACTCATGCACACAAGTTTTTTAAATGAAAATGTCATAGTGGTTGTTGGCACATTAACATTGTGTGTAAGCGCAGCAGCTGGACTGACAAAACATACAAAGAAGCCATTCCAGTTTTATATTTCAAGAAGAATTCACAAACTTAGAAGTGTGTACATGATTGATGGGAAACCAGAATCACAGACTTTGTGTGTCTAAATATACATTCACAGAACAAGATGTTATGGGACAAATTAATTGTATTGACTTCAATAGATTTACATCAGGGATGAATCTGTTCCACTGAGTTCAAAGGAACTATCCATTTATCAGGTAAAAATATACACCTAGATAATTAATACACAATTAAAGCTTTGCTCTGGATGCATGGCATCCTGCTTTCTTCCCACCACCCTGAGGTTTTTCTATGCAACATACGTTTTTAAAAAATCAGATAATTAACTGTTACTGTGGCCTCCAAGTTCTTGCTAGTTTGTGCTACAGCTTTACCATTTAATTGTTCTTGGATAAAGTTTAAGGCTTTTTGCCGAGTGACCAGCCTTGAAGAGAAAGCAGCACTGAAACGGATGCTGCTGCTGTTGACACATAAAACTAAAACTTGCACCCCTGTAACAGGAAAATGAATATTTGCATGTGGCTTGTTTGTCACACAAGGAATGTCGGATTAAATCCAGAGTACTAACTGTGGAATCAGTCCATAGTAGTAACTCAGACAAAACTGGATGGCATTGACCTCACTAGACATTTTGCCAGCGAACGGACTGCCTGGCTTTTGGAAGCTTACTTCCATAGGTCATTTTGTGTGAATTAAGCAAGTAGGGTTTGGTCCAAAGCTCTGAGCAGACTTGGACGTAGAACCTGTTCCATTTGAAGTTGATGGAAGTTCTATCACTTACTCTTGTGAGAACAGATCAGGACTCAATCTCACTTTGGACTTTGACAATAAGAAGATAGTTGCTGACTTTCACGACAGCGAGGCCATGCCCCTAAATGGTGATTTGTGCTGCTTTGAGATGTGTCAAAGGGGCCAGTTCTCCCACTGTGGATTATTCCTACATAGGGGCCGGACAACTAAGTGAGCTCTCACTCACAGCATTTCCCCCTCCTCACTCTTCCCTCAGCAGGAAGACAAGTTTGTTTCCCCGGCAGACATGGCAGGGGGATTAGCCCTGAGCACACAGACTCCTGAAGAGCTATGCAGATTTCAGAGGCCCCCATGACTTCACACAACCACCGACTTGCATCCTAATCCCATGGCAATATTACTACAGAGGATCCATGCTGTCATGGGCTTTGTGCCAGCTCCTGTTCCTGGAGCCCATTTCGGGGAGGGTCATCAAGTGGAGAGGGGAACTTGTACAACTCTAACAGCATAAATTTAGCTAGGGTAGCCTTCGGGGTTGGCTGGAGCCAGCACTCAAGATGGTGGCAAACCCCACAGAGTATCCACAGAGGTGGTAGAGAGGAACTTGGGGGGAAAGGCTGCACGCTCCTCTTTCCTGAGCCCCGCTTCTATATCCACTGGGTTCTCATATACTTCATCATGGAAGCAGCAGGTAGCCTGTATGGTACACTGCATATGGTGACCTTGATAAACTAGTGTCGTCAGTATGGTTTGTTTGTTCAGAGAGTAATGTTCTGAGCACAGACTCTACTGAAAGAAACACACCACAGGAGGATGTGAATAAAAATATCCTACATCCCCACATTAGTACAATACACTGTTAACTACAGCTGTCTCAGCCAAGCAGAATACTACTCTGGATTTCCAAACATGTATGCTCAAAAATTCACCACAAATTTCAAGTGGGAAGTGGAGCATTTTAACTTTGCTTTGTACGGAAGTATTAGGTTTTTCCTTAAAAGCAGATTCTATTATTTCTCTTCTTTTACAAATGTCATTCTGCACTCCCCCGGAATTCATTGAGAAGATCAATTTTAACTGGCTCAAAATAACTGCACATAAAGCTCCGGTAAATGCATATTTGAGGTGATTGCCCTATCAACAAAATAAGGAAGTGGAATTACTTTTGGAGACACCGCCCATCACCAGTTGCAATGCATGTCTAATTATTTCTGAGCACTCATTAAGTATTTTTGGAACAGACACAAATTAAGTGTAGTTGTGAGGAGGGAACAAGTCTACTTTATGATTTATTTTTAAAATAAATAATAATATTGTTACATTCAATTTCACACCATAAGTATTGTAAATACATATTTATTGCCCCACTGTTATTAATGCATATTTAATTAGCCACCATTCATCATCAGTATTTTATAAAGTTATTAGTCAACATACATTCTGTCTCCCCATGGTGATCTAGCACAGAGATACAAAACATTCTACGACACAGAGATGAGCCGTTTAAAACACTTCTATCCTTCTCATTATACATCCCTCAGACTACAATCTTTTTCTTTTGCTCTTCCCTTTCCCATTCTTTCTTCCCCTAACAATGTGCTCTACCAAAATACCTAGCAGATTTCTGAATTAGTTGTATTTATCATGTCTCCACCTAAAATACATATCCTCTTAGCTAAAGGAAAGGAAAAGTGAAAAGCAAATGTCTATTTTTAGCAGGTGGCTATAATTATACAAACTTTAGAAGAGTTTCTCTCTCTTTTTTTTTCTCCCCCTGGGCTGTGCTCCCTTCAATCTTGTCAGCTGTAAAATGGGTCTCTTTTTAACCTATAATGGATTTGTGAGATTAAAGGTGAAGTCATGAATTAGTAGTAGTGACAGCCCAGCACGATGGCCCTGGCAGCAGGGGGTCTTCTTTTGTATTCGTCCACTCTGACCTCCTGTGCCACTCTATGTCTGTGGGAACCGGACAAGAAGAATGTAGGGGTGGAGTTAAAAAGCAGAGAATTGGCAGATCCTGCTACTGGCCAAAGGAGAGTTGACATTCTTTTGCTGGAAATATTCTGACATCATCCCAGTCATACCTTCTCAGTATCCATTCATTACCTCTTTTATGCTTTACAAATGAAAAAACAATTGATTCTGTTATAGGATAAAGAGGGAAAGAAAAAGTCTCACCAGACAACACTGTTAGGTACCATTTACTCATTGCAGTGCAGTTTTTAATATCTGAAGGTCACTGATTTTCTAGGGCTGAGTCTATGCTTCTTGAAACTCTACTTTGAATCATAAATGCAACCAAAACCACAAGTGACAATACAGAAAGATTAATTCAGGATCTAAAAAGTTTGTCAATACACTATTTAAAAGCAACACATCATGATAGTTTCAGTGTGTTAAATATAAGGGAATGGGGTTTTGTGGTTAGGAAATATGTTGAAAGGCCATAGCAAAGTATTACGCCATTATATATGATACATCTCCAATTTCCTCCCAAAAAGCTATTATAGGGCATCATTCTCCCCTACAGGAATAAACCATGGAAAAAACCAGAAATGATCATTCATCTGGAGAAATTTCTTTGAATTCATCTGTTGGGGAAAAGGAAAAAAGGAGTGCTTGAGGGGTTCAGGGTTTCTTATCTCAATGCAAAAGAAGCAGACACCTTGAGGGATTCACTAATGACTGGCCTTTTTTCATATTCTCAGAGATCAGCTTTTGTGCTCATTTACACCTCATGATATTTCAGCAGGGCACATATGCACACACAGAGAAACAGGACCTAATGAGCTCTGCAGGAGGAAATAGTCCCAAAGAACGTTCAGAGGTTTAACAGACCCCTTTGAGAACCTTAGAAGACTCGTTAAAAGCTACTTTCCACACATGACCTTACATGATCTGTGTGGCTCACTCCTTCCTCTCAGCTGTAGGAGGCTCATCAGGGTGCCATTTATGCCACACCATAAGCCTTCAGTTAATTGAGGTTCCACCATCTCTAAGCCCTATGAGGCTCATCAGTACTGTCCCCCCATATTTCCTATGAGACTTACAAGGTGAGTAAGGAGAACTGGTTGACATGTTTTAGTCAAATGATTTATTCACCCAAAAACGCAGTTTCAAGGCAACTGAGACAATTTGCAAATTCAGGTCAAATTTGGCAAATGATTTTGGCCAAATGAATAAACAACAATAACAACCAAAACAATTTGTTTAGACATTTCCAAAACAAACTGCTCAAGCTTTTTGTTCTGAGATGTTTTGTCACCAATTTTAGCCAGATTTGCTTTTAAAAAATGTAAGCGAGACAATTAAATTGACTCAAATTATATATACTTAAAATATTTTTGTTTGTCCTCTGAACCAAAAAATTAAACCATTTGCTGTGCACGACTTGTCAATCCCTGATGAGTCTATTTTGTTTCATTGGAGGTTGGATGCTTTGATTTTGGCTTATTCTGCAGGGAGGGAGGGGGAGGAAAAGCCTCCTACAGCTGTACGAGTCCCCTAGCTAGTTACTACTAGAGTTCATCAGATACTGGGGAGATGGGGCTCAACTCCAGCAAACCTCAGAGTTTCAGAAGGGCTATCAGAAGTGGAGGGACGGGAAGGAATGCCCATTGGTCTTCCCAAGGCCTCCTGTTCTCCACTATTATTCCTTTCCTTGCAGACCTCTGAGCTCTGTAGGAAGGGAGCCCAGCTCCTGCAGTCCTGTGGAGTGGGGGAGGGGAGCTATGGAGTTACTGGAATACTTGTGGGGGTGGAGAAGGGGTACATTTTTTCTCTTCCTTGGACCAGCTGGGGTCTGCAGGACAGGAGAATACCAGCAATCATTAGGAAGTTCCTTGCTTCCCAGCCTCTGTACCCATCCAATGCTGTTAGTCTGACAAGCTATTTTTATTTCATCAGGAGACCTTTGACCCAATTTTGTTTTGTTTGAATCATAGAAGATTTGGGTTGGAAGGGACCTCAGGAGGTCATCTAGTCCAGCTCCCTGCTCAAAGCAGAACCAACCTCAACTAATCATCCCAGCCAGGGCTTTGTCAAGCTGCACCCTAAAAACCTCTAGGGACGGAGATTCCACCATCTCTCTAGGTAACCCATGTGTTTCACTATCCTCCTAATGAACAAGTTTTTCCCAATATCCAACCTAGACTTGTAGTGCTAAAGATGAATTTATACCATAGAATTGCTTCAAACAATGGAGTATACATTGATAAAAATGCCATGCTCACTCATTCACTTGTAACTCCATATTGTAACCAAAACTCCATTTTGAATTGTTTTCTTCATTTTGTATTGCTCAGCCCAAGTTTTGCTGAAACTTCATTTAGATGTGTTTTTAACTTAGTTTGGATGTCTGAATGAAGGGGGTGCGTGTGATGGGATCAGTCTCCAACTCCAGCCTGTCCTGGTGACAAACTGCCGGCACCACCTTACCGACTGAAGAACAACACAATCAAACCCTGCAAAAGCAAGAAGAATCCACCCTACAAAGAAAGGGACAAAAGGCCCCAACAAGAAGAAGATCAAAGTCACATCTGCCTTTAACTGATGACTCATGGTCATACAGTACCCTGAGGCAGTGTGGACACAGCAAAACCCATGGATAAAAGACGGGTGACTGAGACTGCAGAGCTTTGGGTAATGTTCCGCACACCATCCAAGAGCGTCGGTGCACAGCTGTGTGCCCGACAGAGACCCCGCTCTTCCTCATGCCCAGCTTCCCTGGCCAGGTAGCTGCCATGAGCTGCGAACACCAGCCACGAACTCAAGCTACAATCACAAACAACGATCAGGACTACTGGTAACTATACATGACCAACAGCAGAACTATACATGACCAACAGCGAACAGGGACTGCAAACAGGGGAGTTTGCGAGGGAAGGAGAAGGAGAAGCCCTGAGAAGGAGGCGAAGGAGATCCCCTTGCTGAAGAAGCAAGGGAGAGAGTGAATTGCTGACTGTGTGTGCTTGTGCTTGTGTCTTTTTTTTTCCCCACAGGTGATTTCTGTGAATTGTCAGTTACTGTGTGAGTTGGGATTGTGATTGTGTGATTGTCTGGGGGCTGTTTGTACCATTGTTCTCTGCTCAGCCCTGCTCAGCTCAATCAGCCTTGTGATCACCCTTCCCCTGTGTGCTTAACGAGGGGCAAGGGCTGACCCAGGCAGAGAAGGCCTTAAAAGCCAGTGGCTGAGCGACCAGGGGGAGCTTGCGAACAGGGACTGCAAACAGGGGAGTTTGCGAGGGAGTTGGTGGGAAGTTTGTGTTTTGTGTAGGTACTATGGTGAAGAGGACCCGCACCACTACTGTCTCCTCCACCTGCGCCTGTATCCAGACAGACATACTGACCATGGATATCTCTACCCAGATCCTGGCGTGGACTTGCAAGGACTGTGGCCTGCATTTCCCACTCTCAGACGGTCAGGCTGGGGAGATCATTCAATGTGACAGGTGTCTCCTGGTGGAATCTCTCAGGAAGCAGGTGGGGGAGTTACAGGAGGAGGTGGCCAGGCTCAGGAGTATCCATGCCCTGGAGAAGTTCCTGGATAGCATCCATGAGGAAACATGCAAGGATGAGGAAACTATCCAGAGGCAAAGGACTGCTGCCACACCCTCGGAGAAGGATGGGATGGCTCAAGCAGAGGGTGGACACTGGCAGCTGGTTACTTCTGGCAGCAGACAGTGCTCCACCCCTGCTCCCATCCCACCCTCCGTTGTGGTAAAGAACCGCTACGCAGCACTACAGACGGGAGATGATATGGAAGAGGAGAAGCCGTGCACCCCCGAGGTTGGGAGGATCACAACCATCACACCCAGGAGAAAACGTCGGGTTGTGGTGGTTGGTGACTCTCTTCTGAGGGGGACGGAGGCACCCATCTGTCGCCCAGATAAGGCTTCTCGGGAGGTATGCTGCCTGCCAGGTGCCCGTATCAGAGACGTTACGGAGGGATTGTCGAGAATCATCCGTCCCTCTGACTACTACCCCATGCTACTCATCCATGTGGGAACCAATGATACTGCGAGAGGTGACCCTCTGCAGATCAAAGGTGACTACAGGGCTCTGGGAGCACGGGTGAAGGAGTTCGGTGCACAGGTGGTTTTCTCCTCGATCCTCCTGGTCAAGGGTAGGGGCCCGAGCAGAGACAGATGCATCCTGGAGGTGAATGCCTGGCTGCGGAGATGGTGTTACCAGGAGGGCTTTGGCTTCCTCAACCATGGGGTGCTGTTTCAGGAAGAAGGACTGCTAGGCAGAGACGGACTCCACCTATCCAGGAAGGGAAAGAGCGTATTTGGAAGCAGACTGGCTAACCTGGTGAGGAGGGCTTTAAACTAGGTCCGAAGGGGGAAGATGACCAACACCCACAGGTAAGTGAAACTGAGGGAAACCTGGGGGAAGGGATGGAACTTGGGGGATGCTGGGGCTGTAACAGCAGGAATAAAAGAGGGGGTAGTTGGAACTGGGGGCAGGGGTCAAATAATTGTTTATTTCTTGAAAAAGTCATAATACCTCAGGTGAGTGGGGAAGGACGACACCGGAAGAAATTGCAAGGGGGAAGATGCGACAGGAGGGAGAATCGACAGGGCAAAGTAGGGCAATGGGCCCGGTATCTTAGGTGCCTGTACACAAATGCGAGGAGCCTGGGAAACAAGCAGGAAGAATTGGTAGTACTGGCACAGACAAGGAACTATGATATAATTGGAATAACAGAAACGTGGTGGGATAACTTGCATGACTGGAGCACTGCCATGGATGGATATAAATTGTTCAGGAAGGACAGGCAGGGAAAAAGGGGGGGAGGAGTAGCGTTATATGTAAAAGAGCTGTACGACTGCTCGGAGCTCCACTATGAAAGTGGAAACAAGATGGTTGAAAGCTTGTGGGTTAAGTTTAGGGGAGAATGCAACAAGGGGGATGTTGTGGTGGGTGTCTGCTACAGACCGCCAGACCAGAAAGAGGAGGTGGATGAGGCATTCTATGGACAACTAACAGAAGTTTCCAGATCGTCGCAGGCCCTGGTTCTTATGGGGGACTTCAATTATCCTGATGTCTGCTGGGAAGATAATACAGCAGTGCACAGGCGATCCAGGAAGTTTTTGGAGAATATTGAAGACAACTTCCTAGTACAAATGCTGGAGGAACCAACTAGGGGCCTTGCACCTCTAGACCTATTGCTCACAAACAGAGAAGAATTGATCGGGGAAGTAGAAGTAAATGGCAACCTGGGCAGCAGCGACCATGAGACGGTAGAGTTCAGGATCCTGATCAATGGAAGGAAGGAAAGAAGCAGAACACACACCCTGGACTTCAGAAAAGCAGATTTTGGCTCCCTTAGGGAGCTGATGGGCAGGGTCCCATGGGAAGCTGATCTGAAGGGGAAAGGTGTCCAAGACAGCTGGCTGTATTTTAAAGAAACCCTGTTAAAGGCACAGGAAGATAACATTCCGATGTGCAGAAAGAACAGCAAATGTGGACGGCGACCAGCGTGGCTTAGCGGGGAACTCTGCGGGGAGCTGAAACATAAAAGGGAAGCTTACAAGAAGTGGAAGCTTGGACAGATGACAAGGGAGGCGTATAAAGATATTGCTCGGGACTGCAGGGATCAAATCAGAAAGGCCAAAGGACAATTGGAGTTGCAGCTAGCAAGAGATGTGAAGGATAACAGAAAGGGATTCTATAAGTATATCAGCAACAAGAAAAGGATCAGAGGTGGTGTAGGTCCCTTACTGAATGGGGCAGGCATCCTCGTGGAGGATGATGCGGAAAAGGCTGAAGTACTCAATGCTTTTTTTACTTCAGTCTTCACAGGGCGGGCCAGCTCCCAGGCTACTACACGGGGTAACGCGGACTGGAGAGAAGAGTGGCCCTCAGTGATGGAAAGTCAGGTTAGGGAACACTTAATGAAATTGGAAGTGCACAAGTCCATGGGGCCGGATGAACTGCATCCGAGGGTGCTGAGGGAGTTGGGGGAAGTGATTGCAGAGCCGCTGGCCATTATCTTTGAGAACTCGTGGCGAACGGGGGTGGTCCCGGAGGATTGGAAAAAGGCAAATATAGTACCTATCTTTAAGAAAGGGAAAAAGGAGGATCCGGGGAACTACAGACCGGTCAGCCTCACCTCAATCCCTGGGAAAATCATGGAGCAGGTCCTCAAGGAATCCATCCTGAAACACTTGGAGGAAAATAGAGTGATCAGGAACAGTCAACATGGATTCACCAAGGGCAAATCGTGCCTGACCAACCTGATTTCCTTCTATGATGAGATGACTGGATTTGTGGATGCGGGAAGAGCCGTTGACGTGATATACCTTGACTTTAGCAAGGCTTTTGATACGGTTTCCCACAACATTCTCGTTGGCAAGTTAAGGAAGTATGGGTTGGATGAGTGGACCATAAGGTGGATCGAAAACTGGTTAGATCAACGGGCTCAGCGGGTAGGAATCAATGGCTCGATGTCTGGTTGGCAACCGGTAACGAGTGGAGTGCCCCAGGGGTCGGTCCTGGGGCCGGTTCTATTCAACATCTTCATTAATGATCTTGATGATGGAATAGACTGCGTGCTTAGTAAGTTTGCGGATGACACCAAGTTGGGGGGAATGGTAGATACTCTGGAGGGCAGGGACAGGATCCAGAGAGACTTGGACAAATTGGAACAGTGGGCCGAAAGAAACCTCATGAGGTTCAACAAAGACAAGTGCAAAGTCCTGCACTTAGGACGGAAAAATCCCATGCACTGCTACAGGCTGGGGACCGATCGGCTAAGTAGCAGCGCTGTAGAAAAGGACCTGGGAGTTATGGTGGACGGGAAGATGAATATGAGCCAACAGTGTGCCCTTGTTGCCAAAAAGGCCAATGGCATATTAGGCTGCATCAGTAGGAGTATTGCCAGCAGATCGAGGGATGTGATAATTCCCCTCTATTCGACACTGGTCAGGCCGCATCTGGAGTACTGTGTCCAGTTTTGGGCTCCCCACTACAGAAAGGATGTGGACAAATTAGAAAGAGTCCAGCGGAGGGCAACAAAAATGATTAGGGGGCTGGGGCACATGACTTATGAGGAGAGACTGAAGGAACTAGGCTTATTTAGTCTAGAGAAGAGAAGACTGAGGGGAGATTTGATAGCAACCTTCAACTACTTGAAGGGTTGCTCCAAAGAGGAGGGAGCTAGGCTGTTCTCGAGGGTAACAGAGGACAGAACAAGGAGCAATGGTTTCAAATTACAGCTGGGGAGGTCAAGGTTGGATATTAGGAAAAACTTTCTCACGAGGAGGGTGGTGAAGCATTGGAATGGGCTATCTAGGGAGGTGGTAGAATCTTCATCTTTGGAGATTTTTAAGGCTCGGTTAGACAAAACTCTGGCTGGGATAATTTAGGGGGAGTGGTCCTGCTTTTTAGCAGGGGGTTGGACTAGATGACCTCGTGAGGTCCCTTCCAACCCTATTATTCTATGATTCTATGATTCTATGATCTGTGGGTGTGGGTGTGGGTGTGGGTGTGGGTGTGGGTGTGGGTGGGTGGGTGAGTGGGTAGATGGGGTGTGTGTGTGTAGGTACTAAATATTAGCTATTAACATAATTGGGTTTTCCTCACAATAAATGTGGCATATTGCCTTGTCCTCCTGAATAAGATCCTGCTAGTCATTCATTTTCTAAGAACATACCCCCCCCTACTGCAACTTGAGACCATTGCTCCTAGTTCTGTCATCCGCCACCACTGAGAACAGCCTAACTCCATCGTCCCTGGAACCCCCCTTCAGGTAGTTGAAGGCTGCTATCAAATCCCCGTTCACTCTTCTAAATAAGTCCAGTTCCCTCAGCCTCTCCCCTTAAGTCGTGCTCCAGCACACTAATCTTTTTTGTTGCCCTCCGCTGGACTCTCTCCAGCTTGTCCACATCCATTCTGTAATGGGAGGGCCCAAAAACTGGACATAATATGCCAAATGTGGCCTCACCAGTGCCAAATACAGGGGAATAATCACGCCCCTCGATCTGCTCTCAGTGTTCCTACTAATGCAGCCTTAGCCTTCTTGGCTATGTCTACACTGGCAAGTTATTTCAAATTAAGGGATTCCTTAATTTGAACTAATAAATTCGAATAGGGTATTCGAACTAAAAGGTTAATTCGAACTAAATAGTTCAAATTAACCAATGTGGCCATGTTAATTCAAACTAATTTCTTAGTTTGAGCTAACCGGCCATTGAAAGGAATGGGGATCGCTAATTCGAACTAACTAAAATTAGTTCGAATTAGTTAGTTTGAACTAACTAATTTGAACTAATTTTAAGAAGTGTAGACATAGCCCTTGACAATAAAGGCACACTGTTGACTCATACCCAACTTCTTGTCTCCTGAAACCCATAGGTCTTTTTCTGCAGAACCACTGCTTAGCCCGTCGGTCCCCAGTCCGTAGCAGTGGTAGTTTGGCTTCTGAAGTACAAATTTCACTAATTTAGGCTATGTCTACACTTAGTGATTTAGGTCGACTTGACTAGGTCGACTTTATTAAGTTGACTTGAAGTCGACCTTATGAAGTCGACTTAGAGAGTCCACACAGGACTCTCTAAGTCGACTTAAACTTGGCCTTACTAAGTAGACTTAGAGAGTCTACACTAGACTCTCTAAGTCAACTAGTTAGGTCCAGGGGGAGGCGAGGCGAGGCTCCTTTGGAGCCTTAGCTCTCCAGGCTAGGAGAGCTTGTCCTCGGGAAAGCCAGCCCCATATGGGACTGGCTCTCCCGGAGGCAGGAAGCCCAAACAGTCCAGGGGAGAAGGGAGCGCTGAGCTCCCTTCTGACCCGGACTGTTCAGCTCCCTTTGGGCTGGGACCACTTAGGTCCCGGGCAGAAGGGAGCCCTCCCGCTCCCGTCTCACCAGGACCAAGCGGTACCCGCGGTCCCTGCCAGAAGAGACCACAGGGCTCCCTTCTCTCCAGGACCCCCGTAGGTCCCAGCAAGAAGGAAGCAGTGGCTCCCCTCTGCCTGGGACCCCCGTGGTTCCCGGCTAGAAGGGACCCCAGTGGTCCCAACCAGAACAGAGCCCTGCGGCTCCATTCTGGCTGGGACCATTCTCCAGCTGTTGTGGAGGCCCGGGGTCTCCCCAGCAGCTGGAGCGCTGTGCCGGCTGTTGCCGGCACTCCAGCTGTTTGGGGAGGCCCGCAGGCTTCCTCAAACAGCTGGCTCCAGCTGGCTGGAAAGCCCAAGGGCCTCCCCAAACAGCTGGAGCGCCAGCAATCGCTGGCACGGCGCTCCAGCTGGCAGGGAAACCCCGAGTTTCCCCAAACAGCTGGAGCGCCGGCAATTGCCCGCATGACACTCCAGCTGCTGGGCAGCCTCCGGAGGCTCCCCGGCAGCTGGAATGCAGGTCTCGGGCAGAAAGGAGCCCCGCGATCCCTTCTGGCTGGGACAGGCCCGCTCAGGTCCCGGCTAGGAGGGAGCACAGGGCTCCCTTCGGCCAGGACTGCTCAGGTCCTGGCTAGGAGGGAGCCCCGCACTCCCTTCTCCATGGGACCTAAGCAGTCCTGGGGAGAAGGGAGCTGGGACAAGCCGCTAGCGGCTTCCTCAGGAGAAGGGAGCAAGGGATGTCCACACTGCTTAAGTCGACTAAAGAAGTCGACTTAAGCATTAAAGTTGACTTTAAATTTCCTTAAGTCGACTTAAGCAGCAGCTTAATTTACTTAATTTACTAGTGTAGACACACCCTTGGAAATGAGGAGCCTACTAAGGATGAGTGTGTGTGGGGGGGTGGTGGGAAGGACTCCAAGGCACCTACTAACACCAACCCCAGCATTGGCTCACTTTAGGATATGTCTACACTGCACCCTAAGCCTGGGCTCGGATTCCAGTCTGAGCTCCAGCCACATTTCCATACACACACAGTCTGACTCAAGTCAGCAAGCACTCAGGACCTGTGTCCTAGGACCTTGTTCCAGGGACGTAGCTCAGAGCCTGAGTCCCACTATGATGATGATCTCAGCGCTGTCATTCTGCAGTGTGGATGCAGCTTAAGATGCGGAACAAAACCAGAAGATCTGCATGGTGCAAGGCTAGCGACTGTAAATCCAGGTTTACAGTGCAGTGCGGACACTCAGGTATACACTTGAAAACTCTGAGTACACAAGTCCCAGTCACACAGAGCCAACTTTACAATGCAGTGTAGACGTACACTTCAGGGCCCTAAAGATCACTTTAAGGTTCACTAGGGAGAAAAGGGAACAGGAGCCTCAAGTGATATGCACTCTAACCACTGCTGTGTGCTAGCAAACATAACTTCACTTGAGCAATAGCTACATGGGAGATTTTAAGGTTTATTCCAGAACAAAAGTCTCCTTTAAATACTCACTCAGGCTATTCCCCCACACACCACAAATTTCAGTATGTTTGTAGTAATTTCCAAAGGAATGCTGCAATTCAAATAGCTCCAAAAAGTAGCTACGATTTTTCAGGCAACAGCTAGTGCTAGTCACAAAGCAGAGTACTGCAGCAAAGTTGATATATTTCTCAAAGGCAGGGAGTGATATGTGCATATAGTATGGATTGGGATAGATTTCAGAACAAATCAGGTACTAGTCTAAACATTAAAGTGTTTCAGCCCACTTTTACACATTTATACTTTCCACAGGTCTGACGTACATTTTCCAAGAGTCGTCTCTATGCAGATCTCGCACTTGTTATGTTGCAAGCCATACCGCTACCCCTGAAGACAAAGAGGAAAGTGAATTGAAGATGTACCTAACTGGAAAGAGAAGAATGCAGGATTCACATTGCTAAGTGTCGCTTAGCAACATAACATGTGAAGAATATATAAGAACTTCATGAGTCCTGGACTGAAAGGGACTCTCCTGAGTTTTCATTTGAATACCACTCCCTTTCATTCCTCCCTGCCCAACATCATTTATGGCCAAGAGTTCCTGCAAAATTTTCAGATGCTTTGCTTTCTCCTCATCTTTGCAAATGTCATCTGGGGACTTCAGAAGGAAAATATTACCACATGCCCTACTATTGCTGCTATTTGATAAGGCTAGTCAAAGATAATTGTGGCAATATGTGAAAGCAATCTGGCTTGGAAAGGGTTAGCAGGTTCCCTGTCTATCATAGCGTTGATCTGGCCAAGATTATAAAATGAAAGAGGAAGATGGAAAAAAGGAGGCTATGACAGAGGATGAGGGATGTCCTTTCCCATCCCAGCTGGCTGACGCTGGCAAGCCCTCAAGTGGTTATAACCCAGTAGTTATAATTGATTTGTTATGGTTTTGAGTTTGTGTTCTTAGAAATAAATCAAGCCATAAAGAAAGGGATGTGAAGAGTCCTTAGCTGGGACTTTATTTTTCCATCCCCAGCTGGTGCACCAGCGTGCAGTAACATTATGATGTTTGAGCCAGTGTCATATTTAGGGAGGCATGACTCATTTTTGAATGCTTGGGGCTGGCAATACTGAGCCCATTCTAGCATTCACTTCCAAGATCAAATATTGTTTGATATCTGTATCACAAAATAAAGAGATATAGACAGCAGGTTGCAGCAAGAAGCTCATAGACTCTTAGACTTTAAGGTCAGAAGGGACCAGTACGATCATCTAGTCTGACCTCCTGCAAAATGCAGGCCTCAAGACCTCACCCACCCACTCCAGCAATAGGCCACCAACCTATGACTGAGTTATTTACCTCCTTAAATCATGATTTAAGAACTTTAAGATACAGAGAATTCACCAGTAGGTGAACCATGCCCTGTGCTACAGAGGAAGGCAAAAAAACCCCAGAGCCCAGGCCAATCAGCCCTGGGGGGAAATTCCTTCCCAACCCCAAAGGAAATGAAGCAATGAAAGTCCAAGAGAGGTGAAGTACTCACATACAGCAATACCCTCTCAATAGAATAGAATTAGCTGATGGCCATTTGTAGCAACCAAGGACAACAAAATCAATGAAGACTTTTATAGATCTTTAGATATAAGTTCCAAGTGGGATACTTTGAAAATATACACTAATAAGATGGAGGACAACTCTAAATTACTAGATTTTGTGAGTTAGAGAGTAAATAATTCAGTTCAAAGTCCAGATTATTATATGGCAGCTGTAGCTGTTCATTTAGTTAACAAGTAGTTGGGTTTTATTTATGGTACTTCACAGTGGGATATAGTGTATAAAAATAATTCTTAGTAATTTAACACTTCACTAATCACTCTTTGCAGGAAGTAGGTGGGGAGAGATGACTATTTTTGAGATATGAATTACAGATTACTTAAACAAGAACTAGCCAGGTTAGTGTAGAGTGACAGGTATTTTTGAGATCTTTAAAAATATTGTGCCTGACTCGCCACTGAATTGTTCCACTTTTACACTGGTTTACTTCCACTGAAATCTGTGCGGTTACATTGATAAAAGAGGAGTAACATAGACAGCCAGTCAGGGCCATTAAGATTATCTTTGTAGGATGACTACTTGCAGATGTACTATTTACATATGACTGGAGTTTTATGAAAAAAGGTGTGTGAGGTAACAATTTTTACTCGACCACCTTCTGGTGGTGAAAGAGACAATTTTCGAGCTACACAGAACTCTTCTTCAGGGGGTTTGTGACACTTCAGTCGGTTTGTGCTATTAAGAATTTTCTTGTATTAGCATGAAATAATGTGCATGTTTCTCCAAATTACCACAGAAGAGAAAATGAAGTTAAAAATTGATCTGTAAAATAGGAATATTCATCTATCTTAAAAGTGTGAGGCTTAGAGTGACTATCCACCTACAACCCCGAAGCCAGACTTCTTCAACACATCATCAAAGATCTACAGCCTATTTTACAAGATGATCCCACACTCTCTCAAGCCTTGGGAGACAGACCTCTCCTTGCTTTCAGACAGCCCCCTAACCTTAAAAGGATACTTACCAGCCACTACAGATCATACAACAGAAACATTAAAGCAGGAACATATCCCTGCAACAGACCACGCTGCCAACTTTGCCCTCATATCTACACTGAAGACACCATCACAGGACCAAATCAAGCCACCTACTCCATCAAGGGCTCGTTCACCTGCTCATCCACCAATGTGATTTATGCCATCATGTGCCAGAAATGCCCCTCTGCCTTATATATTGGACAAACAGGACAGTCTCTGCGCCAAAGAATCAATGGACACAAATCTGACATCAGAAACTGCAATACTGCAAAACCTGTAGGGGAACACTTCAACCTCCCTGCTCACTCCCTTAACGACTTGTTAATAGCTGTGTTGACACAGATGAATAACAAATCACAGCTTCAAAGAGAAACTGCAGAACTCGAACTTATATGCAAGTTTGACTCAGTTGTCTTGGGGTTAAAGAGGGACTATGGATTTTTCTCTCATTACGACAGGTGATTTGACCTCACCTTCCTCTATGTGCTGTTCCCCAGTGTTTGAATCCTAACACCTATTTTGATTTGCTGTTACAGCCTGACCTGATCCTATGTCTTACACTCCCCTGCATTTAATTTCCTCCCATTCTGTAATTTTCTCATCTTCAAAGCGTCTGACGAAGTGGGATTTTCTCCCACGAAAGCTCATGGGATAAATAAATCTGTTAGTCTTTAAAAGTGCCACAGGACTCTGTTGCCTTATGGTCAGAAGGTTACTTTATAAAATCATCAGCTTCTAAATAAATACATCAGTTCTCTATATGCTTATAATTGTCCTAGTTCAATAGTTAAAATGTTGAGGGTTTTTCTTAAAATACACAATAGCTGTTCATAACCTATACAGTTAGAACAGAATGAGCTGAATTCTGTTTTCCCCTCATGTGTCAACAACATTTTTCACTATGGACTAGGCCACCATCCTCTTGTGGGGGAATCTACAGACAGGACCCAGGAGGACAGAAACACTCCATGGGTGACTTTCTGGCCCCACTAAGAGCAATGGTAGTTTTGTCATTAACTTAACTGAAGCCAGGTTTTTCACCCCATGAGTTTGGCCTCTTGGGGTTTGGGGGAATTAACCCCTGAAGGGCAGGGGTATGTAGGGCTGTGGACTTTGGAGAGGTGACACCCCTTCTAGCTTGGGAATTTTGGGGGCATGAGGTGAATCACACCCTTGATCCACAGAGGCATGAAACAGACACAGGAGCTATGTCTACACTGGCAAGTTAGTTTGAATTAAGGAGGCTTAATTCGAACTAACTGAAGCCACAGCTACACTAGGCTTTAGTTAGTTCAAATTAAGGGCTTCCTTGGCTGCATCTACACTGGTAAATTAAGTCGACTTAAGCTTGCTTAAGTGGACTTAATTTACCCTGCGTCTACACTACAGTTTCCTTAAGTCGACATAAGCAGCTTGCTTAAGTCGACTTAAGGAAAATAAAGTCGATTTAATTAAAATTCAGTCAACTTTATAAAACCTGCTTTTTAGTAGACCTAAGGCTTAAGTCGACTCCCTAGAGTCGATTTAAGCCAGTGTAGCCATGGGGTAGCCCTAAGTCGACTTAGGGCTACCCCAGGGCTACACCAATGCCCTCCCTGCCAGGGTGACACAGGGGGAGCCTGGCATGCCCCCCCCCCCCCGGGCAGAGCCCTGCCCACCCTGCCCCTATGCCCTGCCAGGGTCCCTGACCCCCTTTGCCCCATTGTACCTAGGTACAATGGGGCAAAGGCTGAGCCCCCTGGCATTGGGCAAGGGGTGCCTCCCCTGCCCCCGTGGACCTGCCCTAGGTCCCCCTAGCCCCACAAAGTCGACCTAGAGCATCCAGTGTGGACGCTCTAGGTCGACTTTTTAAGTTCCCCTTTAAGTCGACTTTATTTTTAAGTGGATACACATTAAGTCGACTTAAATTCCCCAGTGTAGACATAACCCTTAATTCGAACTAATAAATTCGAATAGGGTATTCGAACTAAGGGGTTAATTCAAACTAACTAGTTCGAATTAACCAATGTGGCCATGTTAATTTGAACTAATTTCTTAGTTTGAATTAACAGGCTATTGAAATGAATGGGGATCGCTAATTCGAACTAAGCAACTGCTTGCTTGGTTTGAACTAACGTTGCAGTGTGGCCATGCTAGTTCGAATTAGCTTAACTAACTAACTAATTCAAACTAATTTTAGCAAGTGTAGACACAGCCAGGGAGATCTGTCCATCTGCCCACACCACACTGCTCCACTCTCGTTCCCTCAGCAGCCTGGCTTTCCTGGGAAAAATGCTAGTTTTGGACTAATGGCCTTGTGGCTGCACATCAGCAGCTGAAGGGGAGACCCGGAGGGAGGCAACACACTCCCAAGCTGTATTAACCCTGAACTCTATTTCCATGTAAAAATCCGATGGGCCTGGAATCTCAATAATCACCACTGTTAATCCTGCAAGTCTGCATGGGACAGCACTACAAATTGAGCCAACTCCCCACAACCCCTTCTTTCTCCTCAGGTCCTCTCTCCCTGCTCCTCTCATGATGTGTCCCCTTACAACTTCAATGGAGCTGCTCTCATGATAAGCTGAGATACATTGGTGGAGAGGATGCAGCCATGCCATTCTCCTCCCTGTTCATATGCTCAGGAGAGATCCGTCTGAGCTGGGCTCTCTGGGAGACTATTAATAGCATTGGGGCATGAGCCAGAAGGAATATAGCCTGCCTTTCATAGACTCAGAGACTTTAAGGTCAGAAGGGACCAGTATGATCATCTAGCTTCTAGCCTGACCTCCTGCAAAATGCAGGCCTCAAGACCTCATCCACCCACTCCAGCAATAGGCCATCAACCTATGACTGAGTTATTTACCTCCTTAAATCATGATTTAAGGACTTTAAGATACAGAGAATTCACCAGTAGGTGAACCATGCCCTGTGTTACAGAGGAAGCACCCTGTGCTACAGAGGCTTTCAGACCCCAGCTTGAGGTTGCAGAGCTGGCAGCGGCACACAAATAAATTGAAAACTGTCCACTTACCCAGGCAGTGATTGGAAGACAAAGCCAGATTTTCAGAGAAGCAGCATGCCTTAATACATCAGAGTTGGTAAACTCTTTGGGGAGAAGGACTATAAAATGATCAGCCTTTTTCCCCCCTCTTCCCCAAGTTTCATGTTATGGGCACAAATGTGAGCCTGTATTACATGCTCAAGTAAAGGGGACATCTCATACTCCCTGCATGGAATAGTCAAGTTATATATTGCAGGGTGAGGAGAAGGGGGTGTGGGTGTGTGTTAGAATAGCCTCAACTACTCCTGCTCTCCTGCCCACATTGCTATGGGAGGGAAGGGGGTGGAGCTTTGATCCTTTCCCCATACCTATCAGCTGGATCACCTGAGCTCATGGAGGAAGAGAATGGGAAGTGATCTGTTTCAGGTATAGGGCTGACACAGACTGTTTTCGCCCTCCCCCATTCCTCAGAACAAGGGGAACACCAGTGACCATTCTGTGCTCCTCTAAATTGTGATCTGGTCCTTGGTCCGCCCTTAATTAGGGCTTGGGGCACAATCCACTCCTACAATAATCACTAGGACTATGTCTACACTTGAAAAGTTAGGTCGACTTTATGAAGTTGACTTAATAAGGTTGACTTTAAGTCGAGTTAAAGTGGACCTTATTAAGTTAACTTAACAAAAGTCAACTTAACTTTCCAAGTGTAGACGTGGCCCCTTTTCGACTTTATTAAGTCGATTTAACATTTTAAATTGACTTAATAAGCTCCACCAAGGCGCTAATCCCCATCTCCACTGGTTTAAATCAACTTAATAAAGTCGACTTAAGTGCTAGTTTGAATTAAAACCAGATGTTATTAATTCGAACTAACTTTTCCTTAATTCGACTTAAGAAGCAGCTTAAGTTGACTTAAGGAAAGCCTAGTGTGGACGCGGAGTATTTTAGGTCGACTTACGCCTCCTTAAGTTGACTTAATTTGTAAGTGTAGATGCACCCTAGGGTTGGTTTTTTTGTTTTTTAACCAAGTCATTTGGAACTGCCAAGTCCACTCCAAAGATACTTTAATATCAATCCAGAGTCCTTGACATTCAAGAGGATCCAATCCTGAAATGAACTAACAACCAAAAGAAATAAAAGCTAAAGTGTTTACTATTATGTGCATGCTCCAGGCTTACATTGTTCCCTTAAAACCTATTGCTGAAATATTTTGTTTTCCCAATATCAGCAGTTGAGAAAATGCAGGCATGACATTGAAATACAGAGCTTTTGGAATTTTAGCAACTTATCTTGAGCACTGCTAAAGACAACCAAAAATGTCTCTGCCAGAAATTTTTTTTTTTTTAAAAATGCCTTTTGCTATCAGTCCTATCTGAGGATCTTTTAGAGTCAATTCCAGTTCCGTTTTCCAAGTATCTGTGAAAATTGTATTGCAAGAAAAGTATAAAGAAATTTTTATTTCCATTATATTTTTATTTCAATCACTTAAAAAAAATCATTGTTATGGAAATGAGAAAGACCAAAAAAAGAAGAATCCCCAGGGACAGTGAAACTTCAATGATTTGCATCATTAGCATTGAAAAGAACTTTCCTAGAAATGGCCTCGCCACATTTTCTTTTATTTACATTTCCAGACAAAAATAAAATTCATTTCAACAGGGAGGATTTTCCTAGATTCAGATCCCATTTTGATTAATATAGCTATTAAAGCATGAATATGGCTTTGCTGTTCATTGATGGACTGGTTCCTCTTTGTTATACTGAAACGTTTTTGCATCTTCACCCCATTTGTACAGGGCTTGCAACAGGGGAAGCTCTAGGTAATCAGCAATAATATTAGCATTCATAATTAGCACTGGTAATTGTGACATCACTTTTCTAACAATCATCTTTTTCAGTGAAGGAATGAGGGAAAAGTGACATTAATTTACCTAAACTCTTCAGTTTTCATCTAATAAGACTGTCCAAGCATGAGGGGAAAAAATGAAAAACAGAGAATACTAAATCTATATTTAAATGCATACAGATTACTATGACAAAGTAGTTATTTCAAGGCACAAATCAAAATTTTAAACAGTTTACCTTCTTTATGTCTTCTAAAGAGTTTTATGTAACAAACTTTCAGTGTCATCACTAATAGCGGTTCATGCCAAGGATTACTTTCTTAAAACTGCTACTCAAGCCTTGTGATTTGCAGTACACTTCTTATTACAGGATACATTATGCAGAAACCCTCTGCTATGTGATGGGACATGGAAACCCTGCTGTGAGAATGCCTATCAGCGCTTCTTTTAAGGCCCTTTCTCAATTGTCAGCAAAGTATTTTTTAAGGTTAAAAGGTGTAAAATTATTCTGAAATGCTTTTCTGACCTGTCGCCTATCACTGCAAAAAGCTATCGTTCATTTTTTTCTAAAATTGTATTTTTTTAAAAAAAATGCAGTAATATTGCAAGAATAAGTCAAGTAAGAGGAAAATAGTTTTTCATGCTTTTCATTACATTTTTGTAAATTTTGATATTGGTACCTTATGATTGTTTTATTTCTAATTTTATTCCTTTTGATACTCCCTTTCCAGAGCTGTGCAATCAACAACAAAATACAAAACAGCACTTTAAAAAATCTTCTCATTTATATTTTGTCAATTGTTCACATGAGTTTCTAGACCATAATTTATCATGTAAAAGTCAAATGCACCAGAGTCATGAAGTATAAATTCAATGTACAGAGCTCACATGATCTGTCATTCTTTAAGTGGTACCTGTACTTTGATTGAAACAACGCTGAATATCAGCAGAAGAAAAAAAAATAACAGAAAAAGGCTTCTGTTCTCTAGACTTTGTGGCTGGCTTTCACGGTTTTGCAAGCTGCTTAACTCTAGATTTCCCAGGCTACATAAATCATTTAAGGTCAATGATCCTATAATTTTAAATCCTATGCACAAGGGGTTACCATCTCCCGTTGTCTATAGCTTAGATTTTCCAATTGTAGCTAACTGTTTATACTCCAGTGTAATGCTGGAAGGGTTTTCAAAATCACTTTATACTAAGTTTCATGGAGTGTTTTATAACAGTGTATAATCAAACCTATATGAGACAACTCAACCTTGTACTAAAGATAGCAACCAGTGTGTAACAAAAGTGTGCATCAAACACTAAGGGCCCAATTGTCCAATCAGATGTGTGAGATATGCACAGAACAAGGCGAGCTGCAATGGGAGCTAGGACAGCAATGCAAAATAGACTGGGGGTGGCAGAGGGCAGGAAGAAACAGGGCTGTTGTGCTGTCCTGATGCATCAAGAAATGGGGGTGGCTCTGCACAAGTGAGGCCAAGAGCTTCAACCAAAAAGACGATGTGGCTAACAGAAAAAAAACAAGCAGATAGTCAGAACATAGCACCATGTTACGGGTGGCTTTCTCCAGTGAGAGTTAGGAAAAGGTTCCAGCATTGACTGCTTTTTCTGAAGCTCTAGCTATTTCCTGTAGTCTTGAAAGCAGTGGCCAAGTTACAGTGACAAACAGTGCCCTGGCACAGGGCCCCCAATGACAGGGGGGCCCAAAATTCAGGACAAATCTTACAAATGACTGAATTTAATGAGCGTAACAAATGGCGAAGTGGTCCAGGCTTTATGCATTCAGCAAACTTATTCTGCAAACTGTGCTCTAAATGGCTGCGTCTACACTGGTAAATTAAGTTGACTTAGCTTAAGTCGACTTAATTTACCCTGCGCCTACATTACAGTTTCCTTAAGTCGACTTAAGCAGCTTGCTTAAGTCGACTTAAGGAAAATAAAGTCGACTTAATGAAAATTAAGTTGACTTTATTAAACCACCTTTCTACTCAACCTAAGGCTTAATTCGACTTTCTAGAGTCAAATTAAGCCAGTGTAGCCCTGGGGTAGCCCTAAGTCGACTTAGGGCTACCCCAGGACTACACCAATGCCCTCCCTGCCGGGGGGGGCACAGGGGGAGCCTGGCATGCCCCCCAAAGGGCAGGGCATGTGGGCAGAGTGTGACACTGTCTGGATTTAGGGAAGCATTTATGATATTATTTTCTATGGATATCTCATAAATGCTATAATCCATAGGAACTATGTCATGTTTGGTATCAATAGAAAGGTAGTAATTTGCTGGGAATGATTATATAGTTTATGTCTAGGAATTCTATTTCGATTAGAAGATAGGAATTTGATGTTATATCCATACTTTAACTTGTGTCATTCTGGAGAAATGTCTTAGACGGGAGGGTGTGAACAACCATTGTCTCCTTAATGTTTAGGAATTTGCCAGGTGATATGGTTCCAGGGAGTAAACTGATGAGCCATTAAGGATACAATGGTTGTATTCTTTATGTCCTCAATGGCTCATCAGGATACTCCCTGGGACCATAAGTCGACTTAACTAAATTGACTTTAAGTCGACTTAGTTAAAGTCGACTTAAAAGTGCAAGTGTAGAGATAGCCAAGGGGAGTAGGTACATACTCTGTGTTTCCTGCAACATGTCACTCCAGCTCTTTAAGCAAGGGTGCCATTTAGCAAGGATGGGTGGGTGTCATGTGCTCCTCCTTCCTTCCCTTGAGGTTTCATACCACATTATAACTTTACAAACAGGGGCAGCACTGGAGGTGGAGAGGTTAATAGATTTGCATTAGTCACCCAGCCATCCCTCCCAGAGTTGGTTGCCTAGCTAGTAGCTGAGCATTCAGCTTAAAGAGGTAACGTGCTGGCAAACTCACTCAGGCGCACGCGCTCACCATCTCCCTCGCACACACTTCCCCTCTCCCTCACGCACACACACACACACACACTCGTATTGGGTGCATCTACACTTAAGGATGCTTAAGTCGACCTAAACTACTCCACGTCCACATTGGGCTTTTATTAAGTTGACTTAATAACAGCTTAAGTAGACCTAATAACATCTACTTTAAGGTCGACTTAATGCTTAAGTCGACCTTATTAAGTTGACCTAAGCCGTGTGGACGCCATAAGTCATCCTAGGTCAACCTAGGCCTAAGGGGAGCTGGCTCAGGGAGAAGGCAGCCCTTCCCTCCCAGGGACAAGGGGCTTCCCCCGGGAACAAGGCAGCCACGGGCAGCTTTCCTTCGGAGCCGTGGCTCTCTGTCGACCTAGGCAGTCGAATGAAGAGTCTAGTGTAGACTCTCTACGTCAATTTAACAAGGTCGAGTCTAAGTCGACTTAAGAGTCTCATGTTGACTTAACAGAGTCGACAACTTTGTAAATGTAGGCATAGCCATTATTATTATTGTTGCTTTTATGGTTGTTGTTACTTCTTAGTACTTCCTGTTACAATGCACAGTGCCCATATTCCCTATAGTTTTATTCCTTCACAATCATTAAGGGTTACAATGCAGTTATTTTAGTTGTTTGACCCGTCTGTACATTTCATAAGCTTAATTCTCTTATATGCTTAAATTTAATTCTTTGAGTAGTGAGTTCTAAAATGCTTACCCTCTCCTGGCTAGAATAATTATCATTATTACTTTTATTATCATGTGGTATGTTGTCATTCATTATTTAAAGTGGTACAATCAAATAACAGCATCATTCTCGAATGTCAGTTGAGCTAGTACTCACCTTAGCTGTGCCAGCTTAAAATAAAATCCCCAACATTAGCTAAACAGATAATTTTAAACAGTGTGCAGATGGTGACTTATTTTTAAATTATATTTTAAATTATATCTTTAAAATAACTTAAAATTTGTATGAAAATAAATGAAGCTCCAAATAGAATACAAATACAAATAGGATACAAATAGAAATGATGGAATCAAATGTTAGTAAGTCATGTACCTGAGTGTGATCAGTAAACACAAATGTCAAAATAATTTGAAAAAATACATTCCTCTTCTGCAGAAATAAAAAAAAACCCTCATAATATACACAAAAATTAAGTAAATACATTTTTAATGGAGTAAAAAACTATTGACTAAAATAGAATAGATAATGGCAGTAACATGGTCTGTCAGAGGAAGTAAGCAGATTTTATTTCTCTCTGCTAAAGATAGTATACAAAGTATCCAACTTGTGTTTCTGATATCTGTGTTAGGCTCCAAAACTGACACCTCAAGGTTTGGGACTGGCACTATTTTGTTGTATTATCCCCTGAGTGTTCTAAATTTACATATAAACTTAAAACATGGCTTTAATTGGTGTTTGTATAATTAGATACAGTGCTCTGGTGAGCTAATTTCTAAGCCTTTGTCTGCAAAAACAAAACAAAACAAAACAAACAAACCAACCTTCCCTCCTCCACCCCCAAACCGCCCTCTCCCCCCAAAACCTCTTAGAGTTTTCAGGTGCCTAACCAGCCACTGATCTGAAATGGCACCCGTCCTCAGGCTTCTACAGGTGACAGAGCATTGACCTTGCTTCATCTCTCCCACTTTAGGGCAATTTGCTCCCAGGGGGGAGGAATGGGGGAACACAAATATGGCTTCTGCAATTGGCTCTTGAGTGGGCCATGAAAGAGGGTGGAGAGGGAGGCTTCATGTACAAGGGCTGATCATCACCTGACCTCTCAGGACTAATGGCTGGAAGTTCTTAGTCTCTTATAAGCAAGTGTGCACGCAGGCCCACGCATATATGCCCTCTATCCCATTCTAAAGATCTTAGTGATACTGTGAGGCAATACACAGGGTGTTCATGGAGGTTTGCTGGTGCTAATAGGTTTTTATGAACACCAATATTAACATTCCTTTCTTTAAAGATTTCTATTTTGTATCTTTGAAGTGTAAATAAGAATTGTAATGTGTAAAGGAGATCATTCTTACCTGCAGGCTACAGCAATCCATTCTCTTTCTGGGTGATGGAAGTGCCTGAGCACAGCTAATTGCAGAAGAAGATGGTACAGTCTCAGTAAGATGTGCTTACACATTGGGGTAGGACAAAAAATATATGCCTGCTTTCTGAAATAGTTATGAAAGTAAATCTCTCAGATTGAAGAGTTGTTTTACTGCCAAACATGCACCAGACTGTTTCTGAGTGCTATATAAAGAGAAGAGAGTTAGGAGACAAAGTGATCCTCAGTGGTGTTTAGGATTATCATTTTTGTAACACCACATCGGTCTACAAGGTGTTTGCCAGACAGATACAAAAATAAAGGGCCCTGATCCACTGGTTTTCATTCAGAGGGCCTAATCCTGAAAATCCTCTGTGTGTAAAGCTCCCATTGAAGTTAATGAATGATCTGCTCAGAAAGAGCTTCCAGGACAAAATCTTAAGTATCTCTTAGAAGTAATGGTCTATATTTAATGTGACAAGTTCAGGAGAAGCTGTGTTAGTCCATGAGACCCAGAAAATGAAACGCTATGGAGTACGAAGCTGATCCTACACCACCGGAGAAGGTAGCTGTTGATATCAGTGCTGCAGGATCAGGTCTACAAATAAAATAATTTTGTATTACAAAGCATTCAGAACTTCCATCAGGATTGGAACTCTATATTATAAGACAGGCCCTGCCCTGAAAAGTTTACAACCTAAGGCCTACACACAGCTTAACACTTCCTCAGTGGGATAGGAAGTGACTAGGAACTACAGAAGATGAATGGGCAGAGAGAGACAGGTGAAGGGAAGGATGAGAGTAACTAGAATGAACACCCTTTTACACTTATTAGCCAAGCATACAATTAGGAGCAATCTTTTGTTTGTTTGTTTGGTTTGGTTTGTGTTTTAAGCAGGTCAAATGGGCAAGAGATAAATGAAATTGATCTGTTTTAATTAACAAACCTGCAAGAAATGCAGAAAATAAACAGCACAGTTATCAAGAATTAATTTTTTTTTAAATTTTCAGATTTTGTAAGCTAAGAAATCAGATGGCCTTTTTGTTAAATATTTTAATTTTAACCAGACAGCATCCCTTTAACTGTGGGATGCATGTTTAATATGACAACACTGTCATCATTAATACAGCAGAATACTTTTTTCCAAAGGACCACCCAAACATTCATTAATTGGCCCACTGTCTTACTACCCTCTCGTTTCCTTTCTACTTAACCTGTCCATTCTCACAGGTTTTAATGCATCGCGAATGAATGTCGCTGTATTAAATGAAGACACAACAGTGGTTGTATAATGCACAAACATTCCACTAAAAAACAAGCAATACTGTTGTGCTGATACAACGTTGCCATAGCAGAGAGGAAGGGGGAAATGATTGCTTTTTGATTTTAAAATCTTGATGATAATTCATACATGAAATTTCCAGAAATCCGATGAGGTAACAGTATTCCCTTCTGAGAGCAAGTACTGAGTATATGTGTTACCCTCACTTAAGAGCCAAGACATAACTCTTCATTATGGACTCTCAGCTTCCCTTTTTCAGCTCCCTACCTGCAAGCAGCATGTTTACTTTTGGTTCCATTCTGCTAAACTACAGGATGTACTCAGTATTTACTCAGCATCTGTGTGCTTCACTGCCTTGCATTGGTCAACACAAGAAAAGCTTTGACGGGAGGCAGCAATTGTGTCTCATATAATTCTATTGGCTATGTCTACACTTGTAAATTTAGGTCGACTTTGTTAAGTCATCTTAGCATGTCTACACCTAAATTTTAAGTTGACTTAGGGGGGACCTTACAAAGTCAACCTAGAGCATCCACAGTGGATGCCTAGGTCGACTTCTAGGGGCTAGGGGGACCTTGGGCAGGTCCACGGTGGCAGGGGGGGCACCCCTTTCCCAGTGCCAGGGGGCTTAGCCTTTGCCCCATTGTACCTGGGTACAATGGAGCAAAGGGGGACAGGGACCCTGGCAAGGCATAGGGGCAGGGTGGGCAGGGCTCTGCCCTGCCCTGTGGGGGGCATGCCAGGCTCCCCCTGTGCCCCCCTGGCAGCGAGGGAAGTGGGGGAGTCCTGGATAGCCCTAAGTTGACTCTAAGTCGACTTAGGGCTACTCCAGGTCTACACTGGCTTAAGTTGACTTTAGAAAGTCGACTTAAGCCTAAAGTCGAATTAAAAGGAGGTTTAATAAAGTTGATTTATTTTTCATTGTCGACTTTATTTTTCTTAAGTCGACTTAAGGAAAGTGTAATGCAGACGCAGAGTAAATTAAGTTGACTTAAACAAGCTTAAGTCGATTTAATTTACAAGTGTAGACGCACCCATTCAGTAGACTAGAGCTATGTTTTCTACAAACAGTTCTCATGTAGACTATTTCATCTGACTCACTTCTTGAAATTAGTGAATGCAACAAACATTTTAATTCCAGAAGGATGGTTTTGGCTTTCACAATCAGTGGGTGCAGAGGGATTTGATTCCATGGCAGCTCTAGGAGGAACTTTGGCCGACTCAGGACTCCTGGGAAGTAGGAACTGTTAAGGCATCACTACCTCCTTTGAAAAGATAAAGCATTCACCATCTCTCCCACATTCCCTCGGCATCCAGACAGCTCCAATGGCTTGTGCAGAGAAGGAATAGGACCCTGACCCCACCCTTACCTTGCTCCTCCCTGCCACTTTTTTAGTAGTTAGTACTGGCAGCTGCACTATTAGGGAGCAATATCTATGATCTCTAATGGGCTTATGCCCGGTGCCCATTCTGCAGGATGAGGAGATGGGAAAGTTCTTTAGGCCCTGACCTTCACTTGGGTCCCTACATAAAGCCAGGCACAGTCTGCCTCTATATTACCAACAGAGTCCTGTGGCACTTTTAAAGACCAACAGATTTATTTACCACATAAGCTTTCATGGGAGAAAATCCCACTTCATCAGACGCTTTGAAGATAGGAAACTTACAGCATCTGATGAAGTGGGATTTTCTCCCACAAAAGCTCATGCGATAAATAAATCTGTTAGTCTTTAAAAGTGCCACAGGACTCTGTTGTTTTTCTACAATAGACTAACACGGCTCCCCCTTTGGAATTCGTCTATATTACCAGTTTCTCTCATCTCAATTATTTTGTAATTACAGTGCCTGCATTTCCCAGGCACTAAAGCAAAATGTATACAATGTCCTCCCATTTCATACCTCTTATCTCCTTTCCCAGCGGTAAGCTGCTCAGAGAAATATTTAAGTAGTAATGAGACCAATTTTACCCAGACTCAACATATTGTGGGCCAAATTCTCTGCTGGCATAATATGAGTACAACTTCTCTTTTAACTCAGCAAAGGACAGTTGCTTGACAGCTAGGTCATAAGAGATTAGACTGAAGTGACACATATGCAGTAACAGTCAAATCACATTTATCGGAGCACTGCTTAGTCCTATACAAGAACAAGTCACACCAAATAATAGCAAACACAAAATGTGTAGAGACTACTCAAGAAATATATCTGGAGACAAGAGTTATAAGGGGGAAAAAATGAGGGTGCCCCCTCTCCCTGCCAAAAAAACCAAAAACAGTTGAGAACGTCCCGTTTCTGAACACAGATTAAGGGAAAACAGCAATTTACATGAATACTACCACAGGACTCCTTGTTCATTTTACTACCACAAAAGACTTTCATACAGTCCTCAACAGAGTAACAAAGCAACCCCTAACTACACAGCCAGAAAAACAAGATTTGTTTCTCTTTGAATTGCAAAGAAAGAAAAGTGGTTTGATACAATTTGCCATACACAAACAAAACAAAACAAAGGGAGGGAATGATGAAGGGAGGGAACTCCAGCTTAGCCCAGAAAAACTCAAGACACTAAACTATGCACAATTTGCCATGATTCTGTGCTCCACTAGGAAGAGCTAGACCACATGAAGGAAAGGTTAGCACAAGCTGAAGATGTAATGGAAACCATCTCAGTCTGGCAAATCTGAAAATAACTTAAGTCAAACAGAAAAACAAAGCCCAGCAATATAGAAAAGGAAAATCTGAGAAATTGTGTTGGGTTTTTTTTTAAAGACATATACAAAGGAATCCAATCTGGAAATTTGACATAACAACATGACATCATTAGAGAAACATCATACTTCAAAATATCATTATTAGACTCCAAACACTGATAAAGAGCCTGATAACAATGCTACAGCTGAAGGAAAGGATTCAGAAACCCAAACTCATGAAATCATGTGGCCCAGACAAGGTAGAAAACAAAATCCTGAAAAAGTGCTAAATGCGGAAGCCTAACATTCCAATCCCTGAGGGTGCGTCTACACTTACAAATTAGGTTGACTTAAGGAGGGTTAAATTGACCAAAACTACTCTGCATCCACACTGGGCTTTCCTTAAGTCAACTTAAGCATTTCCTTAAGTCGACTTAAGGAAAAGTTAAGTCGATTTAATAACACCTCATTTTAGGTTGATTTAACGCTTAAATCGACCTTATTAGAAAAGTTAAGTCAACTTTTGATAAGTCAACCTAATAAGGTTGACTTTAAGTCGACTTAAAGTCGACCTTATTAAGTCGACTTAACTTTTCTAGTGTAGACATAGCCTGAGATGTGCCCAGATGGACTTAGTTCCCCAATATATAAAAGTGCACATACCTCCATCCAAAGAGAGATGTGTGTTAGCAACAACATCAGAAAATTATTCTGTAGCCTCCTCTGTAAAAGGCTTAACTATTTGAGCAATCACAACATAATCCATGAAAGACAAACTGGTCTGCTCCCTGAGGAAAGAACTACAGAAAACATCTTTGCCCTAGGGATGCTCCTTAAAAATGTAACACACAGAACAGGGGGATCTATTGCCTGTTGTTTCAAAACTTCTTTTTAAAAAAGCTTTTGGCTCAAACTGACATCCTGGACTGAACCTGACATTACAGTATTACAAAACTGAATTGCTAGGAAAACATTAAATCCATGTACCAGTCTAGAAAATGCATTGCTTAAAACACCCCCACCCCCACCCCCCGCAATTTAGGTCTGTAAGCAAGAGAGGTGCTTGATGTTACAGAGGTGTAACATCAGCCTGACCCTATTCAGTATTTATATCCATGCCCTATTAGTCTTTCTGCAACAATTGCTAAGAAAAAGATTCCTACTAAACTCCTCAGAGATAAAAATAGCATAGCATGCTGTTCATTCTATCATTTATGCCTGGCTAGCTCAGCTGGCAGAGTATTAGGCCCCCTCTCTGAGCAGGGTGTTGGACTAGATGACCTCCTGAGATCCTTTCCATCCCTAACCTTCTATGATACTATGATCTCTGATGAAACCCCCACCTTCTGGAAACTTAGTGCAACATAGGGACCCTACAGGTGAACATGGGAGAGAGGAAAAATTGCGGTATTTCAGAAAAAAGCTCCAAACTGCAACATGTAAAATCTTACTGTAGAGACTGAATACACCCTAGATTACATACACTTCACAATGAATGCATCAAGGAATTTCAAGCTGGCTCTAAAAATGTTACAAAAAAAATCCTTTGCCATAAAGATACTTCACAATAAAGTTATTTGACAGTATTCTACTCTAAGTGAATGAAGCCTAGTGTTCAACTTTAACAGATTACGCTGACTTGGGATAAGCCCCCAGTTAAAATGTTCCATCTACACTTTGGCAAACAAGTCCTTCATGAGCACAGGATCTCCTTCAACAGCAAATGCAGAGCAGAACTAGACCAAGTCCACCTGTTAATAAACATACAGAAACCATTCAACGTCTGGGGCTATTTTAGCCAAAACAGCAAATTGCTTCTTCTACCACCAACACTAGAGGATCAAAAATAAAGCACATTAAAATACGATCCACTTCTGGTTCCTTGGTTCTCTTGCTCACCCTGCCAAACAACTCTAACTTCTGGATCAGTGGAACAACCCATATTTTCAAAGTCAAAGAGTGATCAAGATGCCAGACCAGTGCTAAAACCATCAAAATGCAAGTTGCTGGAAAGAACAAATCAAACCCAGCAACCATCTTGGCTGCTACTAATCACTGCACAGAACTATCACCTAGCTGGCAGATGACCTCAGCACAGTGAAGGGTACAAAACTAAGGAAGATACTTTCCATATGCAGAGTCAGCCCGTACAGACTGGGAATGGGAAAAGGCAGAAAAAAACATTTTCTCCAGTGGAGACCGAGACTGCACTGTCAGTGTGGCAGATAAGAAATCAACAGGGAATTTTCTAGTCTACTGTCAAATACCAGAAAGTGCAAGAAAGATATCCCTGGTAGTCTGAAGAAATCACAAAAGACAGTAAAAAAGCAACGGGGAAATCTGCGGCTGACCCAGATGGGAAAAAAATAAGAGAGCAAGGAAGACATGGCATTTCACTGCACACCAATCAGCTAGTGGATCCGGAATGGACAGTAAGTATAAATGGACATTGGGGATCAAGTCCCAAACATGGTGTTTAACCCTATTGAGGATGGACCATACTGAACTCAGGACAGATGCTTGAAGGGTCGATCTCTTTCTTGTACTGTGGCAACACAGTTTGCCTTGCCAGAAAAACTCATTGAACAAAAATGAAATGAAGTGGTTCTGCTGTTACCAGTGATGAGGGAATACCTCCTGTTTGGAGTGGCATTATTACCCAGAGTCAAGGCAGCAGAAGGGCTCTGTCTTCCCTCTCTAACCTACTTCTGTGTCACACCAGCCTTCAGTGCCCTATTTGGATTCAGCACCTCAGGATAATCAGCGAGAATAAATGCAGCATGGAGTGAAGGTGCGAGGTTTCTTCACCCATTGCAGACAATCTGTGCTGAGCACAATAGCACATCATCAAGGCAGACAGAGAAAAGAAACAAGCAGCAGCAATACTGACAGTAAGCAACAGGGGCAATAGGGTGGGAGAAGGTCTAAGGAGCATAGAAAGCCAATGACAGACAAGAAAAAGACAGGAAGTAAAATTAAGAATATTTGAATGTCTGCCTATGAACAAATGTAATCCATTTCTGGGCTTATATTTTTCTGGACAAAGATGAGGACTTGTGTTAACATTCATCTGGAATGTGACTGATGTAGCAACATTAAAAACGGGGACTGCTCATATATATGATTGTGGCAGCTCTGCATCAGCAATTTGATTCCCCACTTGCATCTTCGTTTACATCTGTGCCAGGCATGGGAGAGCAGGCCCTAGATCGTTTGATGAATGAGAACAAGCCAGCAGTTTCTATAGCAGCTTATTTCACAGGGAGGAACATGCCAAATTAAAACTGCCCTAGGACGCCTTTTATACATGCCACAGTTGACTTTGCATTTGCTCTTTCCTCTAGAAGAGATTTTGCATTTTTAAAATTTCATTCCTTTTGGCCCAAATCTTTCCCCTTTCCTGGAATGTGCACAGTACTGGTGCTTTATAATTCCACCTATTCTGCAGGTATTTCCTGAGCCTCAACTAACTACAAACATGAAATTATATAGTATATTTATGACCATCACATGAAAAACCAGCATAATGTAAGATCTTATTTTCATAAATACAGGGACAAATTCAGAGATTCCTCAATTTTCCTAAATTCTTGCTGAAGCAAATTCACACTAAAGTCAAAGGAAGTTTGCCTCAGTAAAGCTTTCTGAATATGATCTAACAAGAACAATGACCAGTTCCTGCAAACTTTTAATCACATGAATAGAGCCTACTCACATAGGGTTCAATTAAAGTCCACAGTCTTGGATCAATCTTAATTACCTTGAAGTCAATGGGATTACTTATATAAATAAAGGTTTGCAGAATCAGGTACAAAATGCAGTTTAGCTTTTCTTCAGAGAATAAGTGATTAACCTCAAACATTGCCATTAATGCTATTTCTTAACTTCTTTCTTTTCGAAGGTTGTAAGAGATTTGAAAATTAGTACCTTGAAAACTCTCAATTCCAGTTTGCTAGCACTCTGGTTCTCAAATTGTGATCCCCCCCAGAGTTTTTTTTTTTTAAAAGATGGATTCAATCAATACAAAAATGTAAGCATTTTGTAAGATTCACAGAGTTTAAAAATAAAGTTTAGTGAACTTTCTCATCCAAAAATTATGGGCAACAACATAATAGCCCAACACATCATAATAAATGGAACAGTTACTTTCCAGTTTGACAGGAAAACTGAAAGCATGTTTCAATTACTGTGGCATGCCAGCATAAATTCTACATTTTTTACATATACTGAAAGTGGTCAGATTATATACACATTATAAATACATCCTGTATGATTTGAAATGCAGATAGAATGTTGACAAGTGGAGTTAAGCAGGCTAATTATTGTCTCACCAAAACTCATCCTGCTTGTTGGAGAATATCACACATCTTGAACAGACAGAAAAAGCATTCAAATCAAGGGAGACTATCAGAGATATGAAGATGGCATTGTAAACATTGTGGAAATACTAGATGATTATTTACCAGTGATTGGAATATTGAATATTATAGTGTAGAAAAGTTTGGCTCAAGATGACTACTTTAAAGAGAGCTGCTAAAATAGTCTTCCTGGCCTGTCATTGCAACCATATCATCTCCCTTTGAAGTTGTCCACTGGCTCCCCCTCTTCCAGCCTCTCAAGCTCAAGCTTTTTGTCTTAGCCTTTAAGGTCCTTAGTCAATCATGTGTCCCATCAGCTGACCCAGTATTTTTTTATGGCATTGCTCCTTTCCCCATTAAGCCAGGATGCCAACCTTGACCAGTTTTTTCTCCCTTCCTCCCACAAAGGTCTACTTTTTCTTCCACATCTACTTGGCTACCAAATACCCTCTCTGAAATGCTCATTAAAGCTCCTTCCCTCTTTTCATTAAATTGTTTCTTAAGACCTCTTTCTGTTGCAACACCTACATGAAATTAACCAATATTTATGAGTTTGGCTCAGAGGCACTTGTGGAAATCAATATTCATTTATTTAATGAATAAGCTAAAAGAACATAGAAAATGAATTAGATTAATAAATACATATGTATAATTGATAGTCTCCCTTTCTACCACATGCACACATACCCCCAATCCACCTTACATTTCTCATTTCTTTGGTGGGAATCTCAGGAGTGAAATAGGTCATTTTATTTAGCCCCAGAATACCCTCGTAAAGTGTGTAAGAATATCTTCAATCATCACTTGGTTGGAAACTATTGAATGGTGTGCAGTATTGCTGCACAAGAGCTTAGGGTCTTTAATGGCCATATATGGTCAGGGTCTCAGTTACACTTCTTTCTAAATCAGCAAGGTGTTCAAGGGCACTGTGCTGCTGGGGATCTCATTTTTTAGACAAGAAGAGTGACTCTTAGTTAATCACAAATGCTTCTTCATTCAACACGGAGGTGTTTCTCGAAGGTCTGCCATCCAAAGATGAACATAGCCTGACAAGACCTCACAAGCCCAGTCAGAAAGGATCACAGTATAAGGTAGTCTGACTGCAAATCATTGCAAACCACCTAAAAGCCTTTACACTAGGACCTGCAACAATCAAACAAATAAGAATTCTTTGCAGTACTTAATTTGTGCCAGCATTTACCAGGGCTGAGCCCTGGCACCTCTGGGCTGGCTGCATCAGTTATGAATGTAAAAAAATTGCTTGTGCCCTGGCACCTCTTTCATTACAAATTAAGCACTGACTCTTTGCTTCTATGAATAAACCTATGGTCTAGAACAGGGGGTGGGCAAGCCTTTTGGCTGGAGGGCTACATCCGCTGTATGGCTGGCCAGCCGCTGCATGGTGGAAGAAGGGGAAGGGTGGGGGAAAGGGCAGGGTTTCTAAAATAAATAAATAAATTAGAAAGTGTAAATAATAAATACATAAATAAAATATTTTATTTATAAAAATAAAATAAAAATAAAGGGAAATATAATAAAATAAAGTTCCAATGACTCTGGGCCTTGCAGGAGTGACCGTTGTTCTCCAGCCAGGGCACCATGGGGCCAGCAGAAGGAAGGAGTGAAGCTAGAGGGGGGGATTGGCCGCTGCGGTATGGCCAGGTTGATGCTGGACCCATGTGGTAGGAGAGATGGAGAGCTGGGAGGGGGGTTGGCAGCTGCGCTCCAGGCTGCCAGTCAGACCCAGCTGGAAAGCTAGATGAAAGGCTCAGGTGGGCTATAGTTTGCCCACGTCTGGTCTGGAATCCAGAGTGATTCCAGAGGTTTCAGTGAAGTTACTCTGGATTTGCACTGGTGTAACAGAATATAATCTAGTAGCATTGACCTAAAATATTCTGTTTCAATTTATTTGCCATCAGAGAATAAGCAAAATTCATTCTCTCACACTGAGTGCAGCAGTCACCCTCCAGCACAGTTTTTCCCAGTCAACATTCCCTTTGTCTTCCTATCTGCAGATACCTTCATCATTCCTGTATTATCTCCCTAAATCAAGTAACAAAGAGGCAGGAATGGAGGGGAAGGGTTGTCTGTCCATCTTTTTACAGTCTTTGCCCTCCTCAAGGCCAAGAACATTACCACTGGGGTGCACGTGTTCTACTCATTACTGGCCTTGGTAGCCTGACGTCCAAGGTCTCTCTCCTGAACCTGCCTCTCTCACACAAGGCAGCAGTCACTTTGTTATCAGTCCAGCCAGCACCCTTTTGTTGCTCAGTGAAGTTTTGGCACTGCAGAGGTGATAAGAATAAAAACATTTAAGCAATCAGTTAATCTAACAAATATGTTAAATATTACGAGACAATGCGATCGAATGCCCACTGCTTTCATTTACACCGAACATAAATCTCAGAGAAAATTGCACAGATGCAATCAGTGTCGAACATGAGAAGTGTTTGCCACATTTGAGCTCTGCTACCCTGAAGATAAGACTTGAAAAAAGGACAGACTGCCTATCAATACCTTCACAGAGCACACCCTTTTGAGCTTTCTAAATACATTACATTCTCACCACAATACTTTTTTTCCCTAGGGCTGTCTTTAAACAGACATATTCTCAGTTGTAACTTAAGACTTTTAAAAAGCATCTTCTGATAACTTTTCCCCACCCTGAATTATTAGGAAGCTATTTGATTGTAAGTAATATTTACTAAGACTCATCAAAAGTCACAATAAAAATACACTGCTATTTATAAAATATTTATAAAGCATTTACAGTAAGGTAAACAAGTATTCCTGAAAAATCAAGGCTGATAAATATATTATGGAGGAATTGGTAGCAACTCCATAGAGATTTACAATTAAACCAGGACTAAATTCCCCTCTGTTTCACACTGTGGTTCCCAACCTTTTTGGCCACAGATAGCTTTTTTACAACCCTGAAGGGCTACCAGTTTCTGCCAGCAGCCCACCTACCCCCCACTGCCACCAGATGGAAGGAATTCAGCAAAGAGCCTGCCTTCTTCCTTGCTGATCTCCCGTGCCCCTGCACACATCCAGAAACCCCATGTGCTCCAACTGGGTCCCTAGACAGTGGCTCCCTTCCACAGCCAGGGAGAGGCAATCAGTACTCTTCTCCCTCTGGCTCCAGTAGGGACACCAGGGCCTAGGACCCAGGTGGAATGCTTTGCCATATTCTCTGCTACAGCCATGGGGAGGAGAGTGCTAATCTCCTGTCTCCCTAATTGCAACAAGGGGTGTGTGCTGGTCTTGTAGCCCTGAGGCAACGTGCTCCACCTAGGTCCTTAGGCAGTGGCTCCCTTCTGCAGTCAAAGGGAGAGGAGAGGCAGGCCACTTTGAAAGACCCCATGGGCCATTTTTGGCCTGTGGTTCACTGATTGGGAACCACTGTTGTAACAACTGAATATTGCCTTCCATTTGGGCACAATGAATCTTTGGAGCTAACTACATTTTCCATGAAATTTGTTTAATTAAAAACTTCTCTAACTTTTAGAGAAAATGTGCTCAGTTTTTTAAAATTATGTCCATTCCTTCCCCCCTCACAATTTTTTGTGCTTCCCCAAAAAACCACTAACTCCACGAATTTCAATAACTTCTCTCTCTCACTCTCACACACATACTTTGAACATAGGCTACCTGAATTTTGAAAATTAAACCAGCAGTTATTTCTCATATTCAGGACAATCTAATTAAGATATGCCAATTCACTGATTGTATTATTAGTTCATAAAAACCACACAATGATGCAACCTGACTGATATGAAAATAGAATACAATTTGATCTTAAATTTGGGATGAGGTCTAAGTACCACTCTGTCTTTGTGGAATATGGTATAAAGCCACCAGGACTGCAATTCTGAGCTCTTAGTAGCCAACACTTCAGCCAGGAACAATTAGGCCATCAGAATAAAAATAATAGAAATGGCTAGAAAAGATTCAAAAAGCTCTTCATGATGTTACTTAACACCACACTAAGGTTCCTAGGAAGAGCATGCTCCCAGATGTGCCTGTTCATATTTATATGGCTCTTTAAAAATTGTTTCATCAGCAGCTGGTGAAACAGCGATCCTTTTCACAGGGATCTTCACACGCAAGATTTTACATGCGACCCAGAGACAGGTTTGTGGAGTCAGTGATGTCATAGAAATCTTTCCCTTCTCATTGGACCAGCAAGCTAAAGGTATGGTGGTAGAGTCCTCACAGAAGAGTAGTTTTTCAAATTCAAATGCATTCCTACCATCACTCCAGAGACTTTACACAAATTTCTGTACATATACATTTCATGTCCACATTGGTTATCATTTGGTTATCCTCGAGATGGGGAAGCACACAGTTATCCTCCATGTGGACCAGCCCACACAAGGAGGCAACATGCACATGGCCCGTGGGCTCTATAGAGAGATATTGTGAGATAGCAATAGGACGCTTGGCATCAGGATTCTGGGTTCCTCTTTCTAGCTCTGGGAACAGGTTGTGATCTAGCTAGTGGACCCAGACAGGCCCAACGTAACAGTGTCCATGTTTGGATCTTGTGCAGGGAATGAACTAGAGACCATGAAGTACAAAGAGCATGAGCCTCTATCATTTGAGTTAGAGAGTCAGCCTTCTTACTGTGGACATAGTAGTAGAGTAATAAAATTTTACATGTGGTCTGGTTGCTAAAGGGTGACAGGGCTGCATCATATTGCCTGGGTTGCATAAACACCTAATTTGAAGATGTTTATTCTGAAAGACTGTTTGGCAAAGTAATAGAGACATGGCTTTCTTATACTGGATACTTTGAGCAAGGTTCTCATACCCACTCCTGTCTCTTTATGCCCAGTAAGAGGGCCAAAGCCATATAAATGGGCTCTTAAAACTCTGCAGCCAGCCAGGGGAGGAAGCCCCCATCTTAGGAACTGCAATGATAGTCATAAGATTGCTTCTGGAAGACTGAGGGCTTATTTTCACTGATGGCGGCAAATTCACATTCCCTGTCATCGGTTTAAACTTCCTGATCAACTCATTGGGTCTATGAAAACCCACTCAGCTGATCAGGAAGTTCAGTCCCTGAACACCACCCCAGCAATCGGGTAGCACTGAGTTCTCCCTTTAACTCAGCATAATGGATGTGTTGGGAGTAGCGAAGCCGAATGCAGATACACAAGTTATTTTAGGTCACTTGCATATCTCTGTTCAACTGCTGCCGAAAATGGCCCAGCCACAAGCCCTGACATAGGGAGCAGGCAGTTGTTGTGCCTCGGGTGCAGGATCATATCACTGCTGAAATTTCAGGTACTGCTGTGACCCATAAGACAAGTCTGGGAGGCTGTTGTAACGTAGACAGCTAGGTGGGACACTCTAGCCCTTGCTAACCCAGACCAGGAGGCACAAACGATGGCTTTAATTCACTGTAGTCGCCTCCTCCCACTGGCCTGAGAGTTTTGTTCTGAGCTTCTAAGAAACACACAGCACAGAACCTCCCCACTAGGTTTCATTCCCAGCTCTGCATAAAGGCTCCCCACTTCCACATCAGGGTAAAGGCTATCATACCATGGCCCTAAAATCCTTATAGAATATTTGCTGCCCCTCATTTAGAGGGCAACATGAAACAATCCAGTAAAACAGTTCTCACAGCATGGACCAGTGCATGCTAAATTACAGTGGTCTGAATGTTTAGCTAATAGAGGAATCCTACTGGCTGAACATCCTTAAGTGTTTTCTAATATATTTAATCGCAGTGTGAGTGCCTGTAACGAGGCCCTCTTTAAAGTCCTGTTAGTCCCTTTTGCAATTGAAAAAGGTATCACTGAGTATAGCAATTACTTCTGGTTCTCTGAAGTGAAGGCAGTAGAGATAGATGCTGTCTTGCTTAAAGAACAGAATCATTTCAATTATCTCTCATATTGTCTTTCTTTTAGAGTGATCAGAGGGAGATAACCTATTACTACTGCTATGTGCTCACAAGACAAAAATGGAGACAGCCTGTGTTCCAGGGAGTTTCCACTCTGAGGCTCTGAGTCCGTCAGCTACTCGCATGTGCACTCTAATGGGTGAGAGTTAATCCCATTGACCTCAGTGAGACTAACTGCGCGCACACAAAGTTAAGCGGGTGTATGTTTTCATTTCCTCTTTTTAGCTCCCGACGCTGCAGACTACGGAATGACCTGAGAAGTCTAGAAGCAGAACTAAGAATGCAGGGTGGGGATGAAGGGATTGTGTGTTTTTTCCTTTGTTTGCTCACTCATATGTTCACACGAACACCTGAGGTATGTGGTCAGTGATTTCATGCACAGCTATAAGTTTACTTCATTGTAATAAGTGGTTCCCATTAGAAAACAGTTGCTACAGCTGCATGCAAATGGCAAACACAAGGCACCTGTGCTTGTTAGGGCAAATCCTCCTGTCTCTGCTCCCCACACAGCACATACTGCCCAGGGCTGGATTTCCAGTTAGGCTCCGTTCTAGGAGCACCGAAACAGTGGTAGATTACCACATGGGCCAAGAGGGTCCATGCCCAGGCCAATATGAGGGCCATGCACAAGCCCCAGAATTCTAGCCTCTCCCCTGCTCTTTGTCCTCTCTTCAGAGGCATCACCGCCCTGTTCCTCCTCTTCGTCCTGAGGCCTCACCCTCTGACCAGGCCAGAAGCCAGAGCCAAGCAGTGAACATATTCCTCCCGCCCAGAGGTGGCTGAGCTGGTCACCCAGCTCTTCTCCCCCATCATCCCTAAGGAAAACACAAAAGGTCGGCTGTAGTTGGTTGGGAGGGCTGAAGATACTGGGCCTCAGGATGCACAAAGTGTAAATCCAGCCCCCAAATCACCATCTGGCAGTGTGACTAGAGCACTTCCTCAGGCATTAGGGAGCACATACAAATAGGCCCGTACACCCTGCAAGGCTCTGCTGCTGTGTGGTAGGATTACTGATCTGATCGGCCCAGTGCTCAGTGTGGAAGTGAGGAGACTGCAAAACAGACAAACCACCAAGTTGACAGTGTAGCCACAACCACCTTAAGGATGCAGTAGAGACAGTGGAACTGCCGATACAAGATTACATCCCTCCTCCGCCCCATAGAACTCCACTCATAGGCCTTTAATTTGGGCTGCATAAGATCTGAAGGGAGCAGAATTTGGCCTATTTTATATATGCACCTAAGGATACGTACGTGAAAGAATCTAGGGGGCACTCACTCAGCTGGCTCACCTTCAGACCTGAATTGGCCTCTCTCATTTTTCCAAATTCCCCTTTGGGTGTTCCGGTGTTTCTCCTCTGGCCAAGCCCATGGAAATCTGAACCCCTCCACAAACATGTCTAAATAAAAGTTCACACAAATCTTCAAACTCATAACCCTTCTGCCCATCTTGAACTTCTCTGTGGTTTCCTCATTGGCCTTGCCCCAGAATTCCAATACATTGCTCCTATGGTGTGCTTCCCTGATTGTACCTTGCCTGTTAAACCTTAGCATGACTCCACTATGCCAAAAAGACCTTTCTTATTAACAGTTTCTCCTAACTGAGTGCCTTCAGGCTACTTATAAGGCCTGGGTCTACCATCTCTGGCCAGCAGGCCATGAGTTAATCATGCCCCAAGGTACAGAGTATGACTAACTGGGGTGTTTTTCCGAGCATAGCAGGTGATGGGAATTAAGCCCCACCACACCCTCAAATATCATTTATTCTAAATTTGGTTCAGATTCACAAGGCCAGAGAGCAAGTCAAGCCCAGGAGCTAGAGTGGATCTGGATAAAATCAAAACTAGTCTGAACTTTTTAGGTGCTCCTCTAAAAAGAACCTGCAGTGTTTTAATATGCCTATCACGTGTCAAAACATGCTGGACAAAATGGCACACAGCACCAGCCTAAAGAGATGCAATCCCTTGTAACCTGTCTGGGCATGGAGAAGTGGTGACCGACCATGTGCTTGTGTGCAAACGTGACTATGTACGCACAACATATGGTCACACATGCAAGTTTCTGTGGCTAGACCCACACCCGAAAGTTTGCTCAATAATTAAATAAATGGAAATCACAATGTCTGGGGAGATTCTAAATGCCATGTTTTACTTAATTGTTCTGCGGACACATTTCAAATTATTCTATTTATTAGTTACATGATAAAATGCAAATCACCTGCTGCAGTTTTAATAAAACAAAAACCAATCTTTTGGCATATAGATTTACAAAATATATTTTTTTCCCAATTAACTTGTCTGAAACATCCTCTGCTTCAGTATTAGTTCCTTCTTCTCTGCATTGCAGTTCTTCTGGTAAGATGCCAAAGCCTGTCAATTAACAGTAAGCCTATCCCTTATGAACAGAAGCGGAGACTGTGATCATGTTCAACTAAGATCAAGGATTAGTAAATCAGCATGGCACCAGATTGCAGACACTATTTAAACCCCACAGGCCTACAAGCCAGTGTAGCTATATTATATTCTGGCTGGATGTGGAGAACAGAATCTCAGGGTTACAGAGTAGCTCACTTTTTACCTTTCCTGTACAGTCAATTACAAGTCAAGTTAAAATGTGCACTGATTTTATCATGTTGGTCTGGTCAAATGCCAACTAGCAAACATCAACATCCTACCACTGTAATGTCTTATCAAGGACTTTCTATCAAATTAAACATATTTCATTACACCCCCAATCAATTATAGAAGACTGGATTGATTGATTTATTTTTACGAGTAAACCAAATACTGATCTGGGGTTGGCACCAAGGTCTCATTTCAAGGCTTGGTAGGACGTAATTGTATCTTTACATTCTCCATCACACAGAATTGTTTTAGAGCTGGCCATTTGCAGCTGAATCAAGGTCTGAAAATTAAGAGATATTTTTCAGCCTGCATAATAAACAGCGCTTGAGTCCAGTGCTTTGTGTTAATGGCAAATAAGGACACACAGTGCAGTAAATACCCCTTCTTCTTCATAATAATCATTTCTGGCTACAATGCTATTGCAAAAAGAACAGATTTCTGTCGTCCCAGATCAAGTGACAAGGAAGGGAGCTGAGACGTTTTCTGCCAGGTAAAATACAAAGTCAAGGAGGTCCAGAGGGACCTCACTCCCCGACAGGAGTGAGAGACTGAAAACAATATTATCAGAAAAGGATCGCAGAAAGCAAGCTTCACTCAAAATAAAAACAGTCTTTATTAACTTCTCTTTGAAATAAGCTGAAAGCAAAGTCAACCAACAATGGGCAAGGGTGACCTGTATCCCCATTAGCTCCACTCCCTCCCACACAAACATCTTCAGCTGGAACAAAGTCTAGTTTACTATATGCTGCTAGTGTTAGGACAATGCTCATTCTGTAACTAGAGAGGGCACCTAGGCCTTTAAGAATAAGCTTTACTTTAAAATTGTTGTAATTTTGCTTACAATGCATGTTTAAAACCAGGCTCAGGTCATTCTTACATATATCAGTCTCTTTGGGTGCGTCTACACTTGTGAATTAAGTCGACTTAAGCCTGCTTTACTCTGCGTCTACACTACACTTTTCTTAAGTTGACTTAAGCAGCTGCTTAAGTCGACTTAAGGAAAAATTAAGTAGACTTTACTAAACCTTTTAAGTCGACTTTGCTGGCTAAGTCTACTTTAGAGAGTCGACTTAGTCAGTGTAGATGTGGAGTAGCCCTAAGTCGACTCTAAGTCGACGTAGGGGGCTCCAGGGCTTCCTCACTGCCCTCCCTGCCAGGATGGCTGGCACAGCCACAGCCTGGCGTGCCACCCCAAAGGGCAGGGCAGAGCCCTGCCCACCCTGCCCCTATGCCCTGCCAGGGTCCCTGTCCCCCTTTGCCCCATTGTACTCAAGTACAATGGGGCAAAGGCTGAGCCCCCTGCCCCCGTGGACCTGTCCCAGATCCACCTAGCCCCTAGAAGTCGACCTAGGTGTCCAGTGTGGACGCTCTGGGTCGATTTTGTAGGATCCCCTTTAAGTCGACTTAAAATTTAAGTGTGGACATGCTAAGTCGACTTAAATTAACAAGTGTAGGCATCGCCTTTGTGACTTAACACTTTGCTGCCCCTTCGCTGACTGGTCAGAGATCTGAGGGGCTTTAATGTCAGCTTCCTGTTCAGAAGGGAAATCAGTGACAAGGTCAGGATATTTTCTCAGCATAATTTATGTACAAATGGTATATTTCCTTGAACAGAGGCAACTTCCTCTTGCAGAAATCGCAGGTAAGACACCACTGCCTTCTATCCTCTGTCTCTTGGGGGGGTCTCACACCAAAGTAAAGAATTGTTCTGTTCATGAATTCTCCACCAAGGAAAACGAGGAACTTGCTTTAAACCACATAGTCTCTTTAATGAGAATCTGAGTGCTTATACCTCAGGCTACGTCTACACTGATAAATTAAGTCGACTTAAGCTTGCTTAAGTTGACTTAATTTACCCTGCGTCTACACTACAGTTTTCTTAAGTCGATGTAAGCAAGTTGCTTAAGTTGACTTAAGGAAAATAAAGTCGACTTAATGAAAATTAAGTTGACTTTATTAAACCTCCCTTCCACTAGACCTAAGGCTTAAGTTGACTCCCTAGAGTCGACTTAAGCCAGTGTAGCCGTGCGGTAGTCCTAAATCGACTCAGGGCTACCCCAGGGCTACACCAATGCCCTCCCTGCTGGGGGGGGGCACAAGGGGAGCCTGGCATGCCCCCCCACATGGCAGGGCAGAGCCCTTCCCACCCTGCCCCTATGCCCTGCCAGGGTCCCTGACCACCTTTGCCCCATTGTACCTATGTACAATGTGGCAAAGGCTGAGCACCCTGGCATTGGGCAAGGGGTGCCCCTCCTGCCCCCGTGGACCTGCCCTAGGTCCCCCTAGCCCCACAAAGTCAACCTAGAGCGTCCAGTGTGGACGTTCTAGGTTGATTTTGTAAGTTCCCCTTTAAGTCGACTTTAATTTTCAGTGTGGACACACTAAGTCGACTTAGTTAAAGTTGACTTAAATTACCCATTGTAGACATAGCCTCAGAGTCTCCCTGATGGGCAAAATACTCAGAATCTTTCTTCACAACAGCACTTCTGCAGAGACAGCACCCTAACTAGCATTAGAACTGAATCCATATGGAGCTGTGCCTTGCCTTGTAATCTTAACTTTAAGTACTCTACTCAATTAAAATCACTTTTGCAGAAGCTTTCTTAAAAATCATCAGTTATTGGATACTCAGTACGAGGAACACTGGGTCAAACTCATCCCTCGTCATTCAAGCCAATCGGGGTTACATTGAGTAACAGTTTGGTCCAGTGTGCACATTGATTTTACCCTGTTACTTGTCTTTAATGTCTGTAAAACAGACATTTGTACATGCTATAAAGCTAGACACTGAAAAAACAGTTTCTCATTTTGTCTTTTATTCTGTGCAGTTCCTTAGATGGACGTCTATCGGCTGCCATGGTGTCTGACGGAGTCTCTGATTAGCTAAGAAACAGCAAGTTAATCTGTCGTTCTGTGGCATTTCTCACAAAGAGCAATGTTGCAGCAACTCTGCATGTGCCATTAAGAATGGTCATTCAGAAAATGTTTCTTGCACCAAATGAATATGATTCCAGATTGATTTAACTTGTTACTGCAATTTCCTTCTGTGTCCTCATGTGACAGGATCTGTGCATGAGGAAACTCCAAGAGCTGTGTTGTATCATGTCTATAAGGACTATGAAAGCAATTGTTATTATTTGTGGTCTGAAAAGAGGGAGGAAGGGGACTGATGGGAAAACACAGTGAAACCTGATATAGATTTTCCAGTTCCCTTTAAAGCTAAAATTTAAATGCAAAGAACTTCTCCATGCTCTTGAATTCCCAAACGGTTAAGTGTATGGTTTTTTTTCTATTTCAACAATACAGAAAGTCTTTCAAACTTCTGACTCATTTATATACCTACCTAAGAAGGCCTAGAAGTTCCACCAAAAAAATATAAGAAGGTATAAAATCCGAAACCTAAATGTACTCAGAGAAGGAATTTACCATATTTGTTAATTTATTACAGGCTGAAATATCAAATAATCAATATCATAAGGCATTAGTCAAACAATCTCCCTCTCCCTCGGGTTTCAGATTTTTTCTTTAAATCCTCCATACTTTCATACACGGAAATACATATGCATGTGCGTGTGTGTATAATTTCATTTCCATATGTATTTTCCCACTCATAGCATTGCAATAATTGGCTATGAAAATGCTGATTCCTTGGAACTGAAGGTTTACATGGAAACTTATGGGTTTTGACAAAAATGTTCATCATGAAGGCCTCTGGGATCCAGGATAGAATTTCTGGTTCAAACAACAGAATAGCCAATAATATGGTGGGCCAGTGAGTCATATGGAAGGTTGGCATATCTGCCTGAATCAGGTCTTCCATATCCTAGGTGAATGCCAAATAAGTGGGTTATTGGCTATTTTCTTTCCCTCTTTTGAGAAATCTCATTTTCCTCCCAGTGAAAAACGAAACATTTTGAAATCTCAAAATATTTCACAAGAGACTTCTTATTTTACAGGCTGCCATATATGGCACTTTTTTTTTTCAATCACTCAAATGGTTCACTTGAAAGATAACATGATGTAGAGTAGAAAGAATGGGATTCATAGAATCATAGAATAATAGGGTTGGAAGGGACCTCACGAGGTCATCTAGGCCAACCCCCTGCTAAAAAGCAGGACCACTCCCCCTAAATTATCCCAGCCAGAGTTTTGTCTAACCGAGCCTTAAAAATCTCCAAAGATGAAGATTCTACCACCTCCCTAGATAGCCCATTCCAATGCTTCACCACCCTCCTAGTGAGAAAGTTTTTCCTAATATCCAACCTTGACCTCCCCAGCTGTAATTTGAAACCATTGCTCCTTGTTCTGTCCTCTGTTACCCTCGAGAACAGCCTAGCTCCCTCCTCTTTGGAGCAACCCTTCAAGTAGTTGAAGGTTGTTATCAAATCTCCCCTCAGTCTTCTCTTCTGTAGACTAAATAAGCCTAGTTCCTTCAGTCTCTCCTCATAAGTCATGTGCCCCAGCCCCCTAATCATTTTTGTTGCCCTCCGCTGGACTCTTTCTAATTTGTCCACATCCTTTCTGTACTGGGGAGCCCAAAACTGGACACAGTACTCCAGATGCGGCCTGACCAGTGTCGAATAGAGGGGAATTATCACATCCCTCGATCTGCTGGCAATACTCCTACTGATGCAGCCTAATATGCCATTGGCCTTTTTGGCAACAAGGGCACACTGTTGGCTCATATTCATCTTCCCCCCC
>ML685801.1:14361405-14377579 GCA_007922175.1 Pelusios castaneus | reverse complement strand
CCCCGTACAGTGTAGGATCAGTCTGGAACAAGGTTATCATAGGAATGCCTTTAAAAACTACTAGGTTCTCAGCGAGTTACTAATTGTGTGTCTTTGACAGGGATGAACAAATAGCCTTATTCATTCAGTAAATACCCAACCAAAAGCACACCTGGTTTGGCTTAAAGAAAAGTGAGGAATTCTATGATAGCAGCAAAGCTTCACTGAAGTACTGTAATCTATAAGGCTATGTCTACACTAGAAAAGTTAAGTCAAGTCGACTTAATAAGGTCGACTTAAAGTCAACCTTATTAAGTCGACTTAACAAAGTCGACTTAACTTTTCTAGTGTAGACATAGCCCCTTGTCGACCTTATTAAGTCGACTTAATGCTTTAAGTCAACTTAATAAGGTCAATTTTGGCACTAATCCCCATCCACACTGGCTTTAAGTCGACTTAAAGAGTTGACTTAAGGCTTAAGTGGACCTAAAATGAGGTGTTATTAAGTCGACTTACGCTTTCCTTAATGCTTAAGTCGACTTAAGAAAAGCCCAGTGTGGACATGGCTTTGTTTAGGTCGACTTGAGCCCCCTTAAGTTGACCTAAATTGCCAGTGTAGACGCACCCTAAGAGACTAACAGGAGGATTTAATATAAAGTGGGTGCTTGATGCTTATGTGTCTATACTACTTCTGCCTTTTGCCATGTAAGTACTTTACTCAACCAATGCCAGAGTGGTGGAAGATACATGTTGAGCACCCAAGCAGCGTAACTTGCACCACCATTTATTGACTAATAATTGGCTCTAATCTTTTTACGAGTGATTTGAATTTGAACCAGGGGAAATTGAGATGAATTTCCTTTTGTACTTGCCACTGAGCTTCTGCACAAACAATTTTAATATGAAATGGTCTGTTCCGCTATAAAAACACATGCAGGCAGTAGTGAGAAAGTGTTATTATTATATTAAGATTAGAAGAGCAGCCTTCTCATCCAACTAATTAACATGCAATGGGTCACACAAATAATGCAGTTTGTCAGGTTATAAAAAAAACGAGTGAAAATTTCCTGAGTATCCCATGGTAAACTTGTTTTTCCATAATCAGCTTCCTTCCCTTTCCTTTCTGCAGTGTAAAAATACAGTGTAGCATAAAAAATATACAACTGCCATAATTCAACAACAAAATAAGTATCTTCACTTGTGCATACTGTTTTTATTTTTTATGGTTCAACCATGTCTCATGTGCACTCGCAAGCATGCCATGTAACTGGATTTCAGCATACAAAATAATGTAATTACTCATTCTTGAATAGACGGATAATTACTGTCACAGAAACCCACATAACTTACAGATTTTTTTTTGTTCTTTTTAAAATGATAAATACAGTATTTTCTGTTTTGGAGCAGGATGCATCCTTTTCCTTCAGTTTCCCACCCCCGTCCCGTCCCCTCCTTCCCACCATGGAATTACAGATGTTTTGAATGAACAACAAGGGATATCACTTAGCGCAAGGGATAAAAACAAGATTATTTGGAATTTATAAAAATAAAATTAATCCTGTGTCTCTAGAGTCATTGAGTCACCATTTATTAACAAATCGGGTTATCATGAGTTATGACCGCACTTCACATCAAATTACTGATACAACACATGTGGTAGAAATGGGAAAAATAAAGAGGTGACAGAAAAGACAAAATTAACCAACCACAGATAAAACAAGATGTTCCTATTAACAATTATTAAAGACCACCAACAATTCAAGGAAATCGTTTCAGACATTTAAATGCCACAATGATGAGCATTAGCTAGACAGATAGTAGGTTAGGCAATGGGAAAATGGGTCCATGGCTTTGCAATTCACGCGTTAGTTAAACATAGCACATATCTGATGATGACCCTCACAGAATGCTGCAAAACTGATCTCCTGCAGCCCCTGCCACACACAATTGATAATGGGAATAATAGGAATGGTACGAGTGGGGAACTGGTTCAAAGAAAAGATGGATTTCTTGAGGTTCCTGCAGACAGAATGTATTTTTAAATAATGTCAAGGGCTCTTAGAGTGCCCTTTTAATATTTTTGTAGGGCTAAATAATTAAATAAAAATGCTGATTAGTTATAAGATACTAAGCGGAAAATATGGATCTTAGAAATAAGTTTTAGAACCTATGAAATACACTAACAAAACACTGATGAATCTCACTTCTTTGGTGGTGACCGGGATACTTAGAATTTCTTTAAAGACCTCATGGTAGACCTATATCAACACATAAATCTTTGTCTATACAGATGCAAAAAACCTGAGAAATCTCTGTCCTCCTGTCATTAAACAGCAACAAATATGGATATATCCAACTAAAAGGGAACAGCATGGAAGTCAAATTCTGCTCTGTCCATGGGCAACTAAATCAGCTTCCGTGAAGTTATCCTGGATTCCCACTGGTGAAACAGAACAATTTATACCAAAGTAGCATTTTTATTTTTTCTTGCCATTCCAGATCCTGATTCTTTAAAAAAAAAAAATCAATCAGTACATGCTGCTTTACAACCCATCATAAATAGGAGACTGTCAGCTCCACACTCAAATTGAGATTCTGTCTGTGTGAAATATCTTCCTTAATAACAAAAATTGCACAAGGTGATTCATATTGGTTAGGCATTGCCAAACCATATACATTCAAAATGCAAGTGCTCCTCATGAGCTCAAAAACGGAATTCTAAGTAAATCCTGCAGTTACTAAATTCTCTTCCATACCATTTTCCCCTTGGATTTAGCACATTTTAAGGACAGGAAGTCACAATCACCACATGCACTCTGTAGGTTTTCATTGTCCTCTACCCCGCCAGCTCCAGTTGTGTTGTTTCAACCCTCCCCCCACCACTCTGTTTTGAGAATGGAGTCAGACTACATTGGGCTTAATCAAATAAGCATGTTTATTTTACCACTTTGTCAGATAATAATCTGCTTGTTTTCAACTGGTTTTGTGAATTAGGAGTGTTAGAAGTAAGTTCACTTTTTTGTTGATATTAACATGAGAATTTTGAATGGGCTCTGGCCAACTTCTGTGACAATTAGGACCCGAATCCTTAGGGGGGGAAGAACAAAAGTAGCAAATAAGACTTAACTTCGTCAAGAAAAACATCAGAGCAAAGCTCCATTGAGTCAGGTGATTGATTATGTGGCATAGAGCTGAGAGATGCACAATTTTTGTCTTGGGAGAAATTCTGATATTTCAATATTTGTTTTGTTCTCAGATCAGATCCTGGGGATAAGTGGAAGAAGCCAGAAGCCTGCCTCCACGATCCTGCTGTCCCATGGGGTAGTGGGTATCAAAAGCTTCACAGTCTCTGGGGAAGAGTTGTCCTTACTTTTCCAAAGGGAAGGCTGCTACAGCGTGTGCTAACCTCATCATGTGTTTTGTTGATAGCTGGAATTTGTCAACAATTCAAAATTCAGTTTCCCCCATGCTCAAATTATCCCTTCAATTTAGCTCCTGATCTTTTAAAATTATGCTCTAGTTCTCCTTCTTTAACCAGATGGTTAATATTTAAAAAAACCTCTTGATTATACTAATTTTCACATCCCTACTAAAACAGTGTTAGCATCTGCTGACCTATCCCCTGTTAAAACTGTGACAAATTTTGACTGCAGTCACTCCAGCTGTTCGCTAACTATTTTCCACATTTCAACAGTGGATTTTTCCATTACACATGGGATTCTAACACCAAATTCTCAAAACCTTTTCTGCCAATTCCTACTATTATTTACCCTTATAGAAATGTAGGGCTGGAAGAGACCTCAAGAGGTCATAATCCATCCCACACGGAGGGAGGATTAAATACATCAAGACAAACATTTGTCAAGGATAGTCTAACTTGTTCTTAAAATAAACCTTCAAGAGCAGAAATTCTACAACCTGCCTAGGTAACCTGTTCTGGTGCTTAACTACCCTTACAATTAGGAAGTTTCTTCTAATACTTAACCCAAGTCTCCTTTATTGCAAAAAAAGCAGATTACTTTCTGTCCTACTGTTGGGGGAATGGAGAACAATTGCTCACCATTCTCTTTAGAACAGTTCTTTACATATTTGAAGGCTTATGTCCCCAGTAGACAGGTGCTGTCTCAGGGCACCACCTTGTGGCACAGGATGGCCCAGCAGGCACCCTGCCTCATTTTCCTTTGAGTCCTCGGAACTATTTTACTCATAGAACAAGTATTTAAAGTCACATTCCTCTCTCTCATGGGGTCTATTTTATTAAGCACCGTTCGGCTCCCAAAAGAGCTCCTTAAGTTCAGGGTTTCATAGCCCATCTTTTAGGGACTGTGGCTTTACGTTCTAGACTCTCTGGCCTACATCTTGCCCCTCAAATCAAGGGTCTCACAGTCCTCTGTCTGCAACTGTGGGCTGCTTGACTTATTTACCCCACCAGTTGGTTTCAGCAGCTTCCTTTCAGTAGCCCGCCTTCTGTGCAGGATTGGAGCCTCCTTCTAAACCTCACATGAACACACCCTTAATCCTTCACCAGTGTCTTCAAACAGCTGTTTTTGGTGGCTGGGAGAGAAGGAAGCCCTGGCCACTCTACAAGGCTTCTGATCTAGGGCCCTTAAAGAAACAATGGTCTGGGATGGCCCTGTCCTTTTCCTCGGCTAGACACCAGTTGCTCCCTAGGATCATCTTCCTTTCTCCCAGTGACTGCTTTGGTTATTCCAGATATTTGGAACATAGTAACTGGCCTCTCTCATTACCTTAACAGGCTAGTACCTGTTACATTTCCTCCCGCACCCCCAGTTGACTCTTGACTAAACACGTATTTGACATCTCAAATACTGTAATCACTAGGTACTAGGAACTGCTGAATTTTAACTTTGTTTACTGACAGTGCATTATTTTCTATGGGGTAGGTCCAGAACGGCCTATGTTCCTTCAGTCAATTCAACCAATGGAATCCTGATGACTTCTCCAAACATTTGTCATCATTTCACTATTGCTCCTCTTGTTCAAAGAAGAGTCATCAAAATTCCTGGATCATTGTTTTGGCTTCCATACAAGTTTTGTTTTTTCAAAATCTGTAGAGCATTTTCTGTCTCCAGCTGCCAGGGAGGGCCATAGCAGCAGTGAGTGAGAGTAATGAAGGAATCACAGTGTCTAAATTCTAGCCAGTATGTTTTTGTTGTATATGAAAAAAATACCTATTATCAGTCCTCATTCATATCATCTGCTCCTTCCCTACTTTATTGTGTACATTAATATAAGAAACTGCATCTCAACCCCCAGTGTTTAGTTCTTCCTCAGCCAAAAGCCCTATAGATTTAATGGGAGCTTTGTTTAAATAAAGATTGAATTGAAGATCCCAGATCCAGATTTTAAATCATTTTTTCCAAATTATTGACTTTCCTTTTATTTGCAACTTATACCTACTAATTCTTTCCGTGAGGACACAGAATTCAAACCCAGCAGTCTTAAGAGCACACAGCAGAGTGTGTGTGGTGGCTCGTTGTAACTGACATTTCCCTGCAGTCTGTGTTTGCTTTGAGGTACAGAGTTACCATAATGATATTAAGGGGGGAAAGGGGCGAATTTCAAGTGTTAGAAATGAAGACTTGTTTAACAGCTTACTATTGAACATGGATATGGTTACCAGATGTTGGGATTCCCTCTGAGACCTTTTCCACTCAGCTAGAGTTACAATATTTCATATTCCAAAAAAGAGGACACTGTGGGGGCGGGTAGAGGTACAGTTGGAGGGGTTACCTGCAGCAGGGGTACTCACTAGAGGTGGGGGGCAGCATTGTTCCCTGTCACAGTGGCTGGTGCAAGCCCAGAATGCACAGACAGCCCTCAGTCAGCACCCCTCTGCAGGAGCACTCCCAGGGCTGGAAGCCAGGGCTGCAGAGGAATGGACCAAACAGCTGCCAATGAATGGGAAAGACCAACTGGGAAGTGGACCAATCAGGCTCTTCTGAGCTGCAGCATCTGCTCTGGAAAAATTGAGATATTTCCTCTTGTTTGAAAAATTTACCCAGATAGAAGATGGAGCCTCGGAGACAATAGCGAGGAAAACCCAGAGGTAAGGTAACCCTACACTCCTCTTATCCAGAACATCCTGTCCAGTTCAGGGAGAACAGTTCATGCACATCTCTGGGGTCCAAAAGCTCAGTTCAGCTCCAGATCATTAGCCAAGCTACTTTTTTCTCCCACAAAAGCTCATGCGATAAATCAATGTGTTAGTCTTTGAAAGTGCCACAGGACTCCTTGTTTGTTTTGCTGAACTAGACTAACACGACTATCCCTTTGGAACTAAGCTACTTTATTAGGCATGAAACACTTCATGCCCACAATAGCCAGGCCCAGACTCAGCATTTTACATACAGAGTAATAACACAATTTCAAATCATATCACACAGTCCATCGTTTATATACCTTTTTTCTAGCTACTAACATCTGCCCCTCTTAACTCTAACTGGTTTGAATTGTACAGATCAGGTAAGGATCAATTGCTTTGCACAATATATAAGAACTAGTTGCTTAGGTCCTTACTTTAGCAAAATTTCAAGTTTATCTGTCTAGGAGGCTCACATTTACATCAATTAGCCCGAGACCACTGTCTCCAGCCCATAGCCAATCACATTCTTGTGTACAGCTAACGTTACAAACAAATCAAGTCATATGTCCAGCAAGATCTATGCCTTCCACAGAGTCCTATATAAAAGTTCATAAATATTGGAGCTGATTCAGCATATGGTAAAGCAGTAGCAACATGGAACAAGAAAGAACTGTCTACCAGAAGTCCATCCTGAAGTCAGTGGGAGTTTTGCCACTGATCCCAAAAGAGAAAGGAACACCCAGAACAGCTACTCAATGTGGGTCAGAAGGAAAAGGGAATAAACTCTGCATCCTGCACAGGAGCTGATATTCAGGGGCTTAATTAAACTCCCATTGACTCCATATGCCTATACCTTCTCCATATTTAGCTCCCTGATGCCACTATCATGAGATTAGAAAGAAAAGCTGTTGGCATGTATGGACAAGAGAGCAGGTGTCTTGGGGAAAGTGGTCTTATACCAAATATTGGGCTGGACAAAGGAGGAGCTGCCATTTTTATAGTACGTTACATCCAAAACAATGTGTTACAATACCATTAATATGGTGAAGTCAAGCACTCAGAAGTTAGGAAGTGCCAGAATTAAGGTAGTCTGTGCAAATTTAATTCAGCTCACTTATCCATAAGCATTATGATATAGTCTTTAATGATGTGATCACATACTATCTTCTTCCACACAGCCCATACCTCACTCAGTGCACTGACTGGGTAGCTATTCAATATTTTTTTCACATTTTTTAAGGCCGAAAGGAATCTTTATGATCATCTAGTCACTGTTCCTGCATACCACAGGCCCAAGAACCTCAGTAATCTCTGCATCAAGACCAAAACTTCTGTTCAAGTTCAAACAAATAATTTTGACAGAGACAGCCACCAGCCTTAATTAGAGACTACAAGCGACTGGGAATCCCCTACATCCTCCACCTTTCAACCACAAGGTTTCATTAAATCTTTTTCTCTTAAATTAAAGATTTATACTACCGGTATTATCCCCATTTTACAGATAGGGCACTGTAGCAGAGAGCTAAAGCCATAATTGTCAAATGTGCCAACTAATTATGAGTGCCATATCTGAGAAGCCTCGGCCTGATTTTTCAGAATACTTAGCACTTCATATGTTCTAACCAGACCTCCTACTCTCCTCAGTCACAGTAGTGGGTGCCCAGGACTTCTGCAAGTCAGATCTCAGATATCTGAAGTTTGGTATTCAGAAAATGAAGAACAGAAAGTGGTCACCAGGGAGAGTTTTGTGACTTGTCCAACATCACACAGGAACTCTGTGGCAGAGGCAGGAATTCAACTCCAATGTGGGGTCCTACAGAATGAGACAGGAGACCCGTATAAAAGGCTAGTGTGTAATCATGCATTTAAATACTGTATCCACTGAACAGAGGTGGACAGCTGAAGATCCAGGAGCCTAGAGTGGGTACTGTTCATGTGCCATGGATGGAGATTACAGGCGCTTTTGCCCTGAATTGTGACAGACCTGTTTCCTTCCCATCAGTTTTATCCATTTAGATTTTTAATTTTTTTGCAGCAGGGCCTGGACAATGGCAGTGACAGACCAGATACCATCTCATGCCAGGGTCTCCAGGTCTCAATTGAACACTGGCAAATACATAGCTGGAATAAGTCTGGCTCACCCATTTGTTAGTGTTGTTAAAAAGGCTTTTAGAACCCACAAATAATTTGGGGTTTATGCCCTGGCTGCCTTACAGTCTCCCTGAGGTTGGTACTCACACTTGAGTCACAGCAGCCAGAGTTTCTTACATTAACAACCCCTTCACTTATTACACAAGACTGTTTCAATCTAGAAAGGCTGCTTCTTAGTTTAGAATTATATTATAAATTGTATATTATAGACTTGTTTTAGTTAGCCATCCTTTATATAGGTGTAAGCAAAACTGTGGCATTATTGCATTATGAAATTCAACACAAACTAAACCTTTTCAAAATATGAGTGACTAATTTTTAATAAGCAAGTTGAGCCCTTTTCATGCGGCACAATAAAATTTTAGTGGTTCTTAATGAATGAAATGCTTTCTTCAGAAGCTGGAGATTATACCAGGGCTTTTTCCATGACAAGGAATGTACAATAATTTTAGAAACTGTACAATCCTGGACCTTTGAATAAGACATAAAATTAAGATAAAGCTTTCATTTTGTGGTCATGAAAATCTTTCTGCTTTATTTTACTTTATAGTTCCTTCATATTCTTACTTTAGATGCTGGTACATTAATTTGAACTTCCTCATTGCATACATTTTGAAATGATTGCTGGTCTGTAACATTTGAACACTGCTGTAGACTAAGTGCTTTTTGTAGGAAGTTCATCTTACTGGTTCAAACGGAATGGCATTGTCTGTGAGTTCTCATTTTGAAATTATTGCACTGTTATCTTTTCTTTTTTTGTTATGCCACAAGATGTGAAGTCCACAATATTTATGTTTCTGATTGTCAGTCTTTCCTTCAGAGAGATGTATGAGTGAAGACAAATAGACAACTTATTTTGTTGAATCAATAGAGGCATATTATCACAGCAAGATTGTAAAATACAGGTATTGTACACCTGAATTATAGAGTACAAAAATGAAACTGCCATGTACTGTGTGTCACAGCAGGTAACTAATATCAACAAAGTACCAAAAACTATGTTCAAATAACATTGTACGGGTCTAACTTCAATCCACAAAAGCAAGGCAATTCAAAGTTAAGTCTCAAGCGCTATCCTTAACCCACTCTGCTGAGTTTTGGAATTGCAATATAACTAAGGCTAAATTCTAATCTCAGATATATACAGGTACATGTTGCTGTGCATCTTAAAAATCTGTTACATTTGCATGCAGATTCCTACTAGGCCATATTAAATCGGGTAAAGATGTCATCTATTAATAGCATTAACAATATTGTTCACCATTACATAAGTCAGAAACTGCATGTATTTTGTGGAGATTAGGGCAAACTATGATATGTGTCAAGTGGACCAAATTTTTGGGAGGAGTGAAGTTAGTGTTGGTAGGTATTTATTTTTCTTTTCTTTTCTTTCCTTTTGGTGACGTGGATTATGATTTTATGGAGGCAGAGGTGGGGAAAGTTCAGTTTTCTGCATTAACTTTTTGGGCAAAGGAAAGCAATTGGTTGCTGTTGCAATCTAGCAAATGGGCTTAGTTAAAGGGAGGCTAAGAGAGCTGTTGTGTCATGTTGGGAAATAAAAACGATACCACTTTTTCCTCTAGAGAATCCCAAGGATATTCATGAACTCAAAGTAAGGAATCACTTCTCCCCGCACCAAGTTTGTGGCCCTGCATGTGTTGGCATACGGCAGCTTTTAACCCACAAATATCACATTTCAGTTCAGCACAGTCAGTGAAGAGTACCTTCACAGTTAGTGAAGGGAGAACAGACAGACATCATGACATCACCAAAGTGGGCATTCAGCCAGAACACCTGATCTACCACACCTGGTGTTGTTATAAAGTACAACACATACCTATGCATCCAAGATTAGATTTCAGGTCTGAAAATGGGATTTGCATGTGAAAATTTAGCACCTGCAGTAGCTGCATATTAGCGTTGTGGCTTTTAGCCATTGTCTGGAACAGAAGTAGCATGGATCCATATATATCCAAGGGAATTCAAAGGGAAATTATACCTCAAAAACAGAATCCTGCCCTAGCGGGACTGGCTAAGGACTGTGCAAGTTCCAACATCTTTCAAGATGGAGAAACCAACTGTTTCTAGTGCAGCTGGCCTGTGTAATGAGCTGGTGCAGGGGTTGGGGCTTCTGTCTAGATTGAAGACCTATCAAGAAATTTTTTTTTTCTTTAGATGCTTCTAGGAGTGAAACACATAACTGGAGACCATAAAGTAAGTGTCCAGAAGTTGAGCTTTTGAGTGCAAATGAGACCTATAGTACACTTGTTTTCATAATGAATAGCATCTCATTGCATGAATGGTCCCTTTGAAATGGATGGCACAGATTGTGGGGCAAGGTGTTACTCAAAGGTATCAAAATCTGTCCCAGGATATTTTTATAATAAGCCTGAAAACCAAGGTTCTTGAATATATTCCACATATTTTCTTGGTCTATTAAGATCGCACAAGAAGGGTGTGGTGTAAGCATTGGAGTGGGAGCAGCAAGGCATACCTAATTTCTAGCAGCTAGATTTTGTAATAAAGACACAGTTCTATAAAAAGGAACATAGCAGGAAGGAATTGTGACTAAGAGCACCACAATTCCTGCTCTGTCCCTGGGATGCAATGTGTGCATATGGTATTAGGTTACTGGTGGTATAGGCCAATAGTAAATTAAGACTGATAACCAGGCCCCAGCTTAACAGTACTGCACAAATGGGAGCTTTGTCCCACCCTCTTGCTCTAAGATCGCTCTAGACCTTGACCCAAGATCACATGAGTCTTATTCAGGTGAGAACATAAGGATGGCCATACGGAATCAGACCAATGGTCCATCTAGCCTAGTGTTCTGCCTTCCAACAATGGCCAGTGCCATATGCTTCAGAGGGAATGAACAGCACAAGGCAATTTATTGAGTGATCCATCAATGACGTCATCCAGTCCCAGCTTCTGAGGAAGAAGGGCTTGCTTCCCATTTCTGTTTTGCTCAGCCGAATAATAAACAAGCACAATTGAGTCCTCTGTATTTGAAAGCATGGAACACAAGCTCCTCTGAACCTGATTGACCACTGCAGGTATTACAGGAGCATAAATTAAAATCTGTTAATGCTATGGATTGAAAATGTATTTGTTTCTGAACTTCCTTTGTTTCTTTCAACAAACAGTTCTAGAATTACCGGTAGGTACCAAATGAGATAAGTTATGGTGTTTTATAGAGGTATATATATTCCTAGAAAACACTGAAGGCCTCAAAGCTGAATCAAGTGTTTACTGAGAAATTGACATTTTAAAAATAAAAAGCAACTGTTTGTTGCTTCAAGTATTATAGCTGCATACTCTGTGAAAGAGATCACAAGAGAGTCTTTTGTGTCACTGTTTTATTTTGAACCCCATTCGCTGCTGACTATGGGAAGAGATTAGTTCACTGCTAATTGTGCTGTTGGTTTTGTGATCCTATGAAACCCCCCTAAAAGTCTGCATGCAAAACCAGTGAGGTAGAACATGTTTGACAAGCTTAGTTCCAACATGACCAACGTAGCAGGAAAAGATTTTAAAATCATTGCCTCTCTTCAACAACAATAGTACATACAAGTGTTTACAAGAGGATTAAAAGCTGCCTTAGTGAGTTGTATTAAAGATTCCTTTATCAGACAAGTTTTACTGAAAAACCTGTTGGAGCACTATTCAACTAACCTAATTCAAGCAGCAATGAATTATTTTATTTACTTTATTTCACTTGCTTTAAAAAGATGCATAATGTATTGGTCAAATATACATCATGGCTATAATAAGCCATACCTATTAATAACCTGTCCAATTACAATCACAGCAGCAAAATAACCCACAAGCTACGACCCCTAGCACCTGGTAATTAAAATTGCTAATCACCAGCAATTATCTGGCAGAGCTTTATAGCCAAGGGAAACAGTTTGACCCTTTGCCCATTGAAAGAAGAATGTTTGCTGTCTATTGATAAGCGCTTAAGAAAGCTGTGTGCAGCTCCCATCCATTAAGTGGCTACTAATAGGAAGTCAACAAAAGAGCTCCGACATCTGTGGTGGGTACTTCTACCCGGCCAGGCTTGAGAGCACAGGTGTTTGATGTGCCCTGGCCAACGAACACATACAGGATAAGGAAAGTTTACTAAAAATGAAACTGTCCCACATTTCAAAGCTGGCATCTCCAATCATCAAAGAGTAACTGCAATCAGATTTGAACACAGAGATTAAAATAGTCAGTGCTGTTGTCATGAGCTGCTGTTTGCTAAGGGGAGTATTTCTGCAATGGCTGTACAAATCTAAAAAGGTATGAAATCATTTCAGGTTAATGTATGTAAAAGTCATACATCTTTTTCCATTAGAAGTAAATTATTTTCTTTTATTAAGCACTCGGCAAAAGATAGCAAAAATGTTGTTTTATTGTTATTTCCTAGTCTCAAGGAGAGAGAGAGTTTGAGACAATAAAGGTTCTTCCCATAAGCTGTTGTTATGACCCTGGCTGCAAAATATTCTGCTAGTGTCAGAGCTCCAAGAAACTGTTGCTAGAACGTCTGCAAACTGCAGCAAACAAGTCCATTAAAGCACCAGAATTCACTGGTATCTTCTGTGAAAAGGACTTGATAAAAAGGTTGACATGCCTCCCCCAACCTCACACTCCCAAAAAGATTTTTTTTTAAAATTGCAAACTTTTAATGACGAAATAGTTAAGCAATCTGCAGGACAAAAACATCACTTATCCACTGACCATTCGAATTGCTCCAAGAATGGGAACTAAGACATGGTGAAGCCAGGAGCAAAGGATGTTCAGAACCAAACCAAGCAGCATGCTTTTCTTATTCTGAAAGTGGTTGGTTGTGTTTTAGAGGGAAGGAAGGAAGGAAGGAATGCTCAGGTCCCTATAAGCTGAAGACCACATATCAAAGAAAAAGAATAGAAGAATCAATTCCCATAAACATTTTTACAGACCTCAAGAAATAGTATTAATTTACACAGTACCTTTCATTGCATCATTGGCTGTTGAAACTTGCCCATGTGCTCAGGGTTTAACTGATTGCCATATTTGGGGTCGGGAGGAAATTTTCCCCCAGGGCAGATTGGCTTGGGCTCTGGGGGTTTTTCGCCTTCCTCTGTAGCACAGGGCATGACTCACCTACCAGTGAATTCTCTGTATCTTAAAGTCCTTAAATCATGATTTAAGGAGGTAAATAATTCAGTCATAGGTTAGTGGCCTATTGCTGGAGTGGGTGGGTGAGGTTTTGAGGCCTGCATTTTGCAGGAGGTCAGACTATATGATCATACTGGTCCCTTCTGACCTTAGAGTCTATGAAAGCACTTCACAAACTGATCTACACCTATAAGCAAGATTCAGGCATGAATCAACCCAGACACAACAGAGACCACAGGATAAAAAGTAGCACCACATGCAGATTCTCCACAATTTCTACTCATTCTTTTCACCCAGACATCCTCCTCCTTATTTCCCATGGCAAATGTGTAACCTTTGGGTGGGCTAAAATTCATTCAGTTGCCCTTCTCCAGTGCCTCACAGAAATCAATCCTAATCCCTGTGGAGAAAGCAGCTGGAAACCCAGGATCCAGTTTGTATGGGACTCACAGCAAAGATTGCTCAGAGTTACCACCCCACATTAAAATACTACTACAATAAACATAACAGTGAACTTTACTAACTACTAACTAAATGAACCTTATCCTAAGAAAACAAAGTACAATTAACCATGAACAATCCCTACAGAAACCCCCACATGAAAGATACCCAAGAGTCCCAAAGTCCAGGTGGAGTTCACCCAACTCTCAGCTACAGTCTCTGTTCCAGTGTAGAGGCTTGAGTGGCAAGAAATAGCTGTCCTCTTCTTCCTTTGCTGGAATCCTCTGTAGCATTCCATGCAGGCTTTTTCTTCTCCTTTGCAACCAGCCCTCAGCCCCATATGCATGTCTGCAAGGTCTGTTGCAAATGACTCCATTAGAGGGAGAAAACATCTTATTTACTCCTGGCTCAGCTTCTCTCCAGAAAACTGAGCACATGGTCTCCTTTCAAGGAAGCTCTAGCCTGCTGTCCGCACAGATTGCTGCTCTCATGTCATCTGACTGACAACATCACATCACACCAGCAGAGTACACTGCGGAGCATGCTCAAAATGCTACCACTCCCTGCTTCCAGAAATTTCTGGTTGTGGGTAGCTAATCTGCCCAGCAACAGTAACCCACCCTCAGTAGGTCTCTCAGAGATAGCCTTTTCAGGCAAATGGGTTACAAATGCATACAACATCTTCTGCGGACCTGAGCCATTAGGAAGGCTACAACAATCTCTTCACCAGCGCATTGTTCCCAGTTTCTTTGGGACAAGTCCTTCAATGGAAAGTACAAGCTCACTCTATTCCTAGCCATGACCACCACACTTGTGGTCTTCAACAGCCTTCAGCTTCAGCATACTATCAATCTGCCTCCTACAGATGCCAATGCTGGCTTTCACCACTTGTCTCTGACTCACTGTTGCCACTTGCTTTTAATTCACTTGTTTTTTATTGCTAGTACTTTATTTGTACCTCCATATAGTTGTTCACTGTGCCACCTGCTCCTATCCCATCTCTATCCATGCATCACTTCCCTATATCTTTTCATTCCCCACTTTTCTACTGCCCATCTAGTCCTTCCACCCCACAAATACTTTTCACTGCTGTCACCACATTTCTATAAGTCTACTGCACACCAAGACAGCCTGTGAACATTGATCTGTATGTAAGATTCTATCAAATTAAGCTCATCCTAGTCAAGAGTAGATCAGTGATACCCTCATTCTACCATCCTTCTCATCACTTCACTCACTGAGACTTGTGTTAGACTTATCGCTTAGAGGCAAAGACCCTGTCTTTTGTGTATATGGTGCCCAGCCCATTTGGGCATCAAAATAAATAATTTGCATTTCACTAGTATCAAAGACTTTTACCCCCATATTATTTGTATTAGCATAGCACCTAGGAGCCTTGTCATTGATCAACTCCCTACTAATGATGGGTTGGAAGGGGTGGGGGGGGGATCTAAGTTTCAATTAAGTTTCCATGAAAAATTTTGAAAATTATTTTCAAATTCTATTCCATAGATTTTTCTTCCATGTAGAAAATAAGAGTCTGTTAGGTACTGTGCTTTGACATGAGCACAGGTTGTTAATCAGATGTCAGATCCTGCTCAGGAGTTAGTCACAGCATGGTATCCACATCCATCATTGCCTGTAAGCTCATGTCATTGAAATCCCAGGCCAGATTCATCACTGGTGCAATTCCAGGGAAATCAGCACTAAAGTCAGTGGAGTTGCACACCAGGGATGGATTTGGCTCTGTGGTTTACAAGGTTTACAAACCTTGAACTAAGTCCAAGACAATGAAAGGGTTGGAGCAGTATTGGGCCAGGGATGCCCAGTCCCTCAGTTACTACTACAGGAAATTTCAGCAGCTCCCTGAAGAGGGAACAAAAGAGGCCATTTCCTAAAGGCAAACTGGTCTGCATCAATAGGAGAAAAAGTTTCTACTTAGGAAATCCAGCTATGAGTCTTCCACAGTCACCTACATCAAGCGTCGTTGTCGTCGGGCTGGCAGGGCACCAGCCCCGGGTAGAAAATCCTGAGCCCCGAATCTATTTTCCCCAGCAGGCACATGCGCACCCAGGCGGAATGCTGCGTTCCGCCCAGGGGCCCCAGCAAAGCCACAGACTCCTGCTGCGGCCAGGCTGGGGAGATTCAAATCTCCCGCCCTGAGCATGCTCAGACAGAGCGTGCTCAGGGTGGGAGCGGCCTGGCCCAGAAGCAGCTCTGCTGGCCGTCCCTGCAGCTCCGAGCCTCCGGCCACGTAAGGGGGCTGGGAAGGGGCGGGAGGGAGGCCTGGAGAGGGGTGGAGGGGACAAGGAGACTGGCTGGGTTAGAGGCCTGGAGAGGGGTGGAGGGGAC
>ML685801.1:14331285-14361395 GCA_007922175.1 Pelusios castaneus | reverse complement strand
ACAAGGAGACTGGCTGGGTTAGAGGCCTGGAGAGGGGTGGAGGGGACTATGCGCGGCAGGAGTGGGGACTTCGTGGGGGGCTGGGGAGGGATGGATGAAGTTAGAGGCCTGTGGAGGGGGCATGGGGAGAAGGAGACTGGGTAGGGGCTGGGTAGCAGTGGAGAGGACTATGGGCAGCTGGAGGGGGACTGGGTGGGGAGCTGGGGAGGGATGGATGGAGTTAGAGACCTGGAGAGGGGTGCAGGGGACATGGGGACAAGGAGACTGGTGGGGGCTGGGGAGAGGTGGAGGGGATTATGGATGGCTGGAGGGGGACTAGGTGGGGGGCTGGAGAGGGATGGAGGAGGTTGGGGGATGAGTGGGGGTTAGGGGAGGTGTGGAGGGGTTTGGGGGGCTGAAGGGGGATGGAGTGAAGATGGGGGAAGCTGGGGAGTTAGGAGGGCTGGAGTGGGGGTTTGAGGGCAGGGGTGGGCTGGGGGCCACAGCCCTGGATCTTTTTGCTATCCAGCAACGCCCCTGCGTCAAGCAAGGAAGAACTGTGGGAAAAGGGCTTGAGAAGACTGCAGGCATCAGCCCTAGACTGTGGGGAGCAGAAAGGAAAGACAAAGACACCATAACCAAAACTGAGAAGTAGTGGTGGTAGGAAGTAGCCCAGGGGAAGTGGGGAAAAGGGCTGGTTGAACTAAAAGTAATGGATGCCACTTCACTTGCCTGGTTGGAACTCATTGGAGAAGGAAGGCCCAGGTCCTCCTGCCCATACTAGAGCTATGACCTCTGACACCAACGAGGTCAGGACCAGGGGTTACCATCAAAGAATCCAGCTAAGATTTCATCCAGAGGACTGGGACCCCTTGAAATAACAGAAAATCTGGAAATGGAGGCCCAGCTCAATAGGCATGCTGACTGAACAAAGCACTAACTACAGACCCCTACTATCCAAATCAAGAGAGGAAGAGAGTTTTGTCTACAAGTGACAGCATTTCTACTAATTTTCAAGTCTTTTCTTCTGGGTTTCCAGTTCACCAGTGATTTATTGTATGAGAGCTGATTAAATATAATCGATAACAGACAGAATAAAAAAGTAAGTTATAACTAATTGCAATTCCCTTGTTTAGTTGATGTAATAAAAGATCAACTAGGGATGGGGGAGCAGGAAAAGATTCTTTTGTTCATTCAATGATAAAACTAAATGTATGAAATAGCATGATATTTTATAAGCAACTCTGAATCCATTCTAATCACTAGCCAGGTTAAAAGTATCTCCAGTACATGATATGTCCACAAAACTTTGCTTTTAATTGAACATTTAATGTTAGTTCTATTGTCCAAAACTACAAACCTGTGGAAAGGTCATTAAGGTTAAGCCATTCAGCTGTTTCTTTGTCCAGTTAATGTATGAGGTTGTCAGGAGTATATGGTCGTTTTCTGTGTGAGGGAAGGAAAACCAGGAAATAATAAATTCATTCTCCCAGAACCTTGCCAAGAAAATTAGCAGATGGCACAGAAGGAGGTCAATCACCACTCCCTAATCTATTGATTTATAAAATGTGCACATTTGTATATAGCAGGGCATGTGTACAAAGATTACAAAACCACAAAAAGCAATTATATAAAGAGAAAATGACCAGCCCAAAACAAATTAATGACTCACCCATTCTACCTTCAGGTGAAAGCCAGAGAATAGAGATGAGTGGGCCTTAACGGTTAAGAGACTGACTATGGGACCACCTGGGGAAGTGAATTCCAGAGTCAAGAGCTCTCTGCTGAGAATGCCTTGTTACTGTCTCCCAGACAATTAAGTCTAGGGATTCTTAGCTCTTGTGACCTTGCTGACCTCTACTGTCATGGCAGCACAGAGGGAGAAAGCGAGAGCCACCCAGAGCCATTTAAGGTTTGATTATCCCATTGAGATACAGCCTGCATTGGGGGTGGGATGGAACTGTACAATCCTGGAGCAGCTCTGGAAGGCATTTTGTCTTACTTAAGCCAAAATGTCTTCCAGAGCTTCCAACCACACAGAGGCAGTCTCTGTGCCTGCTACTAACGCCTCTGTGTGAGTCAGCGTGCAGCTTGAAGAGTTTGACCACATGTGATTCTAACACATGATCCCACTAAAAGTGACTAACAATCTTGAAGACAGAAAGGTGTGGCTTATTGTATGGCTTGTGCCTGAAGGAGAAGGTCATGAATGTCCAGCTAGCTGCAGATGAGAGAGGGTGATTTTGGCTGCTCTTTTTACCTATGACTCCACAAGTAGATGGAAACCTAAAACCCTTCCCACTCACCACCTCTTGAACGAAGGGTAGGCAAATCCACACAAAAAGGGAACCCAGACCATTTACCATTCTCTCGAGATCTTTCCACAACCCCTATCACCTCAGTCTTACCCAGATTAACCTTCAGCCAATTTACTCATCATCCATCTCCCCACCTCTGCCAGGCTCTTGGTAAGCAAAGACACCATTCCCCTGGGTTTAATGAATGTGAGACACAGGACTGCCTCACTGCACAATGATGTAGACAAGCCACCAAAGCACCACTCCATGTGCAGGTGTCCTGTTGGGGGCACTTTTTCAGGTCACTGAGGTGTGTGGGGTGAATCACCGCTGCCTGATCACCTCAGGATACTCAGCACACTGTCTCCTCCTGGGCACCAGCTGGGAATAGATCACATGAGCCATACATAGGTTAGGTTTCTGTCCATTTCTTCAGGATTCTGTTTATTGTCTTCACAAACAAAAAATGTGTACAAAACAGCAAACAGTCTGGTCAGGGTTTCAGACTAGGGTCCTTTGGCATCTGCTAGCTGGTGGGTAGGGCTCTCTCTGAGCCCCCGCCCCCCAGAGCTGCATCATCTGTAGCCTCCTACTCCAGTTACCAGGCCTCTCTCTCCAGGTTTTGCTCCTTTATATTGTCCAGCTGAGCATGTGGGCCAACCATGCAATGTTGATTTGCTGTGGCAGCTGGTTCCCAGCACCTATCAATAGGGCTACTCTCCGTTTCCCCTCCCCCATGCTATTAAAGGGACAGATCACGCTGTTACAGTGTCTTCCAGAGGAAACACTGCCCAGTCTCAGCTCCAGTCAGAGTGCCACAAGCCCCGCTCTTTTCTCCTGGAGGCTAGCTATTTACACACCCACTTTGTTGCAGGTGAAAGCCCTGTCACTTATCTTCTAGACACCCACTCCATACACTAATCTGCTACCTCCAGGGAAGCAGTGCACCCCAGTTCACTGGGGTCACCTCGGTTCAACACTACCCTATGCACAAGGCACTTAGACATGTCTATTATAGGACCAAAGTGAAGTTTATTTAACAGAGCTTGCGAATCAGATTCAAATAAAAGCAAATGTAAAGGTTTGCAAACAAGATTACAGGTAAAGAAAAACACAACATGATACTCTTTAAATTACTTTCCTGTCTAATAAGATATTTCTCTCCCCCAGTAAATCCTTGTAGTGCTTATCCACTTAAAAAAGCTCTAATCCATCTGTCCTGAGACAATCTCTCCTCTGTAATGGATCGCAGCGTAGGCCATTTCTTCTGCTCTTGTACAGTTACAGACTATTGTCTCTTACCCCAGGGAGGAAACCATCTTCAGAGAGCTCTCCAGAGGGTTGCCTTTATAAATGCTCAAGTCTCCACAAATGTCTGAGGATTGTGGTGGATCCTAAATTGTACAAGTCAACTCCGTGATGCAGTTGCCAAAAAGACTAAGCCCTAGTCTACACTTACTGCCGTTTTTGGCAGCAGTTGACATGAGATACGCAAGGTACGTCAAATACCTTGCGTATCTCTGGCCGACTTCTTAAATCCTCCCTATACACTACACTAAGCAGACCAGAAATGGCGTCCAGTCGGCCTAGTGTAAGCGCGGTTACGGAGAAATTCAATAAGGACAAATGTAAAGTACTACAGTTAGGAAGGAACAATCAGTTGCATATATACAAAATGGGAAATGACGCCCTATGAAGGAATACTGCGAATTTGGGGATCATAGTGGATCAGAAGCTAAAATATGACTCAGAGTAATAGTGTTGCAAAACATCATTTTGGGATGCATTAGCAGGAGTGTTGTTACTTCCATTGTACTTCATACTAATTATGTCTCAAATGGAGTATTATTTCCACTTCTGAGTGCTACATTTCAGGAAGGATGTGGACAAATTGAGGAAAGTTCAGCGAAAAGCAACAAAAAATTATTAAAGGCCTTAAAAAACATGACCTGTTTTGGAAGACTAAAAACTAGATTTGTTTAGTCTGGAGAAAACATATAAGTTTTCATGTACATAAAAAGTTGTTACAAGAGGATGGGAAAAAATTGTTCTAGTTAACCTCAGGATAGGACAAGAAGCAAAGGGTTTAAATTACAACAAAGGCTGTTTAGGTTGGACAACAGGAAAAAATTTCTAACGGTCAAGATAGTTAAGCACTGGAATAAAGTGCCTACGGAGGTTATAGAATCTCTTCATTGGAGATTTTTAAGAGCAGGTGAGATGAATAGCTATCAGAGATTGTCTTGATCATACTTAGTCCTGCCTTGAGTGTAGGGGACTGTACTAGAAGACATCTTGAGGTTCCTCCTAGTCCTACATTTCTACAGTCACTATGCTGAACACTATGGACTCTCAACATTTTAGTGCAGCAGAGGAGGAAGAACCCAGGTTTTTCTGTTCCAAAATAAAATGATCCATAATGTAATATAAGACAATGTAAAAGTCTGTAGAGGTAAAATTTGAAAATTATGTTATGCTGATGTTGAAATTTGCTGGAGAGGATAGAGTGGCTACAGACATTAAAGAATGGTGTTCTTATTCAGCAATATCATGATGGCAACAGCCATAGCAAGCAACAACAAAGAACGTAGGACAAGGTGAAAGAGTGGAAAACCTGGGAATACTTAATAGCTGCAAATGAAAGAAGACAGCTGAGGAGAAAGAAGAGTTACAATGTATTGGATGAGAGCCCAGAATAGAAAAGACAAAGAAACACAAACAGCTTGCAAATATATGCATAACTGGGGTGAAACTCCAGAGCAAATAGTTGAGTCCATCTTCCCTTGGTGTGCAGGGCTGAAGAAAAAGTTACAGGTAATTTTGCAGGACACCAGCGATAAAGCAACAAGAGTATAAATATTCTACTTTTGTTTCCTCCCCTTCCCACCTCCACCCTGCCCACGCTGGCCAACATCACCTCCAAAGACTGGAGAAAGAAAATATACAAAATGGTTCTGCAATTAAGCGGACCTGATTCAAACACAGCATGTCGCATTTTCAAACATGCTTCCCAGAGTGGTGAAACAGTAAAAGACCAATAGCCAAAATTATCTAAAACTGTCAACACAAAATACTTTCTACTTAAACTTGAAAAGGTGCACACAGGGCCTCTTCATGCCAGGTTAGCATAACACCACCTCTTACAGTCGACTTAACGCTTAAGCCAGTGTGGATGGGGAGTGCCCTTAAGTTGACCTAACTGGCCTCCAGGCCCCGGTGCAATGTGCACCACTCCTCTGTCGACCTAGCACCTGCCAGTGTGGATGCTGGCAATCCACGGGAGTTTTCAGTGTAGACTCTGTAAGTCGACTTAAAGTCGACCTTGTTAAGTCAACTTAACAGAGCCTCCAGTGCAGACGCACCCAGAGAGTTTCACAATCCTCCAGGCCTTCCTCACCCTTCTTGTGTCAATCAGGAACTGAGTTGCCTGGGCCCTGCAGCTCTTTTATCTGAACCTTGCTGCACTCTGATTGGCTCCTTCCTTGTAGCCTTTCTAGGCAGGCCTGGAAGACCCCTCTTTGCTGCTCTTTTATTGGGGGGATGTTTAGGGGGAGGTAGAATGGTGAGGACTCCAGCAGGCATCCTCAAAGGGCCTGGTACATCACACTCGGTTATAGACGTTGTCTTCAGAGCACCTTGGAGACTATGTCATCTAAGATTATGGGTTGGGGCATGTTCTGGGGAAAGACAAATAAGCAACATTTTCATAAGTGCCTTGGCTGTGCTCATGAGCTCCTTCAATTACTCAGAACTTAGCTCACCCGCATGACTAAATTTAGTAGTGTAACTGAAGATGCTTACGCAGCGATATTCATGTAACTTTCCAGGTACCCCTAAACATACCAAATTGGCATTCAGAGAACGATGTCCACAAGCACAGAATACATGGCCCAATGGCATTTGAAGGACAAAATGAGTCCAGTGGGCCACTTCAAACAGTTAACCATTATTAAAAATGCAAACACAATAAAAGCAAATTCATGTAATAAGTGATGTTTAAATTAAACTAAAGATATCTCAGCTGTAAAATTTTTATTGTACACATTGATGCTCAAATAATTGTATGTGTATATATGTATATATATTTTGTATGTATATGTATGTGTATAATTGTATATATGTATATATATTTTATTATAGGTCATACAGGTAGCAACACACATAATTAAGTTTGCCTGACATTTTCCATTATATTCCCTATTTTCAGTTATAAATTTGCCAGAGTTGGATACGGTAATTTGGAATGGAATTTTTTATGCCAGCCTGAGGCTGAATGTTTTTAGAAAAGTTTCAACAAAAACAATTCAGACATTGCTGAGAAAGAGGTTAAGGGAAAAAAATATTGCTTTGTCCATATTTTAAAAGATTCTTATTACTATTTTGTTGATTTGATTGGGACAGTAAGCAGAAGAGAGACTGGAGACTTCTTTAGAAGAACGAAAGAAATTTATATTGGGAGTTGGGGTTGAGGAAGACTTGGACTGTCTGGGTAAGGAGGCTAGAGTTGGGAGCTAGAGGTGGGACTGGGAGGAATCAGAGAGGGAATAGTGGGAAGATTGAGATTGGGTGAGGACCCTGAGGTTGATGGGGATGGGAAGCTAGTAGAGATGGAAACCATGGATGGAGGTGGAAATAGAAGGCTAGTGGAAAAGGAAAGACACACCAGATGAGGTGCTGGCGGAAGGATGGGGCTGGCTGGCCAAGGAGACTGGAAGCAGGGGAAAGAATGGGAGTGGGGCAAACAGGGACTGAAATGGAGAGTCTAGAGGGGGAGACTAGAACTGGCTGGAAAATGGCCTGGGATTAGGGTTAGAAGATTGAGGAGTAGAAACTGGGATTATGCAGGTAAGGGAAAAGAGGCTGGAATGAGAAACTAGGGGTTGGGATGAGACAGAACTGAGACAAGGAGTGGTTGGAGGGGAAAAGGCAGGAAGCAATGAGTTTGTGAGGAATAGGCAGGGGCGTCTCAGACTGAGAAAGCACAGTCATCTCCAGAGTCTGGAATCGAATCCCACCTTCCTGAGCCTCACCATTCCTCTTCTGTCAGAAAGTATCTGTGAATCCTTCTGGCAAAGTGTCTCATCTCATCCACTTCATAATGCTGATTTTCATAGAAATGACAACCTATTATTGCTATCAGTCACTCTATTAGCTAATAGCAGAAGTCTGTGCAGTGCTTTGAAAAGATCCAACCTGCTGATGCCCATGTTGATGTAAGTATGATGCCATATATGAACTAGGGAAAATATAGCATGTGATCATGTAATTAAAAGACAATATCATAATGCATACATACAAGAAGGCTGAATTACGGCTATATGGGTAACCTAATCTTTCGTAATCTTTGAGTGCTGGATTTGGCAATTTAATGTTCCTTTAACATTGTTTTGTCTATGTCATATTGTATAACAACAGTGTATTTTAGCATATATTAATAATCCTTTAGCTCTACAGATACACATAGTTAGGTAAATTCTGTGGCCTGAAGCTCCACAGAGGAAAGACCTCCCTGCCCCAATTCCAAGACAACAAGGGGAAGTGTTAGCTATAGAGAGAACTTACTTTGCATAATCTTCCTACCCAGAATTTATCCAGCGACCCTTCAGAAGCCACCATAACTATAGACTATGGACGAGTGGTTTTTGCCCAGCCTGTGTTTCGGGGGGCAAAAGTGGTCCTCAGGGTCTTTCAAAGTGGCCCTCAGCTCCCCTCCTGCTGGCTACAGCACAGAGTCACTGCCTAAAGACCCAGGTGCAGCGCATTTCCACAGGACTAAAAGACTGATGCAGGTTTCTTGCTGCAACCAAAGGGGTAGGAGATTAGCACTCCCATCCCCTGTCTGTAGCAGGGAGCATGGCAAAGCACTCTGCCTAGATCCATAAGTGCTAGGATCCTTGCTGGAGTCAGAGGGAGGGGAGCACTGATCGTCTGTCCTCCTGGCTGCAGAAGGGAGCTATTGTCTAGGGACATAGAGTTTGCAGAACTGCAGGATGTGTGTGATTTCCCTGCTGGAGACAGGGAGACAGGAGATCTGTGAGCAAAGAGGCAAACTGCTTTTGGTGGGGGGGGATCTGCTGGCAGAGTCTGATGGCCCTTTAAGGCTGTAAAAATTATACCTGTGGCCATTGAGCCAAAAAAGGTTGGAAGCCACTGCTATAGACAAACCTAGACTTGATTGGGCGGTGGTACTAAACTGAGAGAAGAGAAACAGGCTTTTAACCTGTTGAAAGAACCCTGCTTAAAAGTCTTTTATTCTATTGGTTCCCTCCACTGTTCCATTAGGAGGACTCTTTGAGGGGAGATGATGTATAAGACAGCACCAGACCTGAGTGATGAGGCCATTCCTATCTAACCAGAAAATAGAACTGAAGTCACTATAATTGGTTAGGTGGTGGAGCCTCGAGAGAGCTCATCCAAGGCCTGCTCAAAGGCACCTCAGAACTCTGGACCTCTAGTACCCACTGACACCACACTGAGGTCGGAGTTAGTGGTTAACGAAGGAAGAAATGATGCAGTAAAGGGACATTTGCCCATTGGACCACACAACAGTGAGTGAAGAGCCAAGTTAGTGGACTATGTATTGTGAGGGAGTGTTTTATTTATTATTCATATAGCTAACTGTTGCTTTGTTTTCCTGAGTTGATTCTGTTCTCCCTTCTCCCCTAATAAAGCTTCATACACAGACTCAATGCTTGCACATGGAAAAGTATTTCCTTTGCAGAGCACCCAAGGAAAGTATTTAGTGATCACAGAAATTCTGGCTGAGGCCTCAAACTGGTAATATTTGTTAGTTTCAGGGGTTTGAACTCAGCAATACCCAGGCGAATTATTACATCCTTATTCTAGAAGAAACATTTCAGCTCCCCCCCGATGAGGCCTACTTTTGTGTATTACATAATCCTACAACTCACTGCTTTACATAATTATTCTTCTACATCTTTTCTCTCTTAGCATACATAAAAAAATTAACCCACCTCGAGATAGTGTGTCTCAGATATTAGTATAAAGTGAACCCTATCATTACAGTTTATACATTCATTTATTAATTATTCATATTTGCAACACACTGGGGAATAAACTATTGTGACAGAGCCAGGTCTGATGGCTACAGGAGGGTGGTCCTATGTGGGTACCAGGAGGCGGGCAGGCACAAGCCTGCCCACTGCTAAAACCCCTCCCCCAGCCTAAGGGGAGGAGGCACTGGACCTGGATCCAACTAAGTTCGGGGGACAACTAATATGAAAACAGGAAAGGATGTTAGGGTCAAAGGTTCAGAATTAGGGACTCAGACGGAGACACCGAGCAGAGAACCTCAGACAGCGCCCACTGCGCCCGGAAGGTGTCGAGGGAGCCAGCAGACGCTATCCAGAGGAACTCTGCCCGGAGACGTGATCGGATGAGGGACCGGAACTAGGCCCCGCAGTCACAAAGACCACCTTTGGCCAATCTCTTCTCCCTTGTTTTATATATTGCGGCCTTAGCGAGGGGTCAGGACGAGCTTGGCGAGGAGGTCTCACGACTTTGTGGGGCCACGGATGGGGAATGCATATAAGAACAAGTGTGGGGAGAAGTGCAGCCAAAACCTCAATAAGAGGTTCTGGGGGAGCCAGAAGAGGGCTGCAGCCTGGCGCAATCCAGGTAGGCATGCGCCACAGTCTCCCTCACACCGCAGAATGGCCAGGTATCGGGGCGAGGGGTGAACTGCACCAAGTACACGCCTATGCTCACAGCTCTGTGGAGGAGCTGTCAGTTGATGTCCCCGGCAGGCAGTGGGGTCAAGGTGGCATACAGACTGGCCCACCAGAGGTCCTCGCCCTCCATTGGTGGTAGTGGGGCCTGCCATTTTGTGGTGGGGTGGGACACGAGGGCGAGGAAATGGATGGTATGGAGCACAAATGTGTACAGATATTTATGAGGCGCGGTTCGAAAGCAAGCTGCCTGCAAGTCCAGCAGCTGACTAGGGGTGTGGAGCGGGGGGTGATTGTAGGGGGGGGGGGACTCGTGGGGCTGGGGCCTATCAAAATCTCCGGAGGGCCAGGGCTGAGGGGAGGGCAGGGAGGACCCTCTCGCAGGACTTGCTTGAGGTAGACTTGAGTAGCAGGGGGCAAGGTTGCCTTCACCTCCTAGAGTAGGCGCCCGGGGAGTTGAAGGGTGGAGAGCCCCGTGCACTGAGTCAGCACAAGGGGATCCACCCAGTCCCCCCGGGTGTAGTCCAGGATGTCTCTGTCCATGGTGACACATGCCAGAACCAGCCTCCACCTCACGGAGGGGGCCTCCGCCACCTGCACACCAAGATGGGGATTGTGTAGCAGGGGCTCTGTGAGGAGGTCCTTCCACTTGGTGGGCACAAGGGACCTGGAGGCCGAGATGAGCCTCCAGATCTGGAGGAGATCCTGCTAGAAGACTGGCAGCTTGGAGAAGTCTCACAGAAATCCTCTCAGGTGGATGTAAAAGAACCGCCGGTCATATTGGAGCCCTCGGTAGCGGCAGAGGAAAGTGCACGCCAAGTGGCTCCACACCAGACTATTTGCACTATAAAGGAGTCTCTGCAGGGCCTGGAGGTGGAAGGCATGAACACGGCTGTAGATACAGCATAGGCGCTGCCCTCCCTCCTCCAGGGGAAGACTCAGGATCCCTGCAGAGACCCAGTGCAGTCCTGGCCAAAAGAACTCCAGAACTGTCCTCTGGAGGTTGTCCAGGAACCTAGGGGGCGGGACCAGGGTGTTGAGCCGGTGCCAGAGCATGGTCAGGACAAGCTGGTTGATGATGGCCACTGCCCTCCCCCGAAGGGAGAGAAACTGCAGCAGTCCTGTCTATTTCCGCAGTTGCTCAGACACACTGTCCTCCAAGCCTTGCCAATTCTCACCCGGGGAGGGAGGCATGGCAGAAAGGTAACTGCTGAGATAGAGCAGCAGACCCACGCTCTACCTGATAGCTTGAAGCGCAGGTGGAAGGGAGCCTGCTGGCCACCCGGCCCCTACCATCAGGCCAGACCTTTTGACCCAGTTGACCCAGGCAGAGGAGGCCACCGAATAGATAGTCAGGCAGGTCTCCAACTGCTCCAGGTTGCCCTGGTCCTGGACCACAAGGAGCACGTCATTGGCGTACGCTGACAGGACCAGCCTCAGCTCCAGCTCGTAGAGCACCAACCCTGTCAACCTCTGACAGAGGAGACAGAGGAAGGGCTCCATGACCAGAGCGTACTCCTGGCCTGACAAGCAGACAGCCTTGACGTATTCCTCACCCAAAGCTGACCAGTTCGGTCAGGATACAGTTGAGCCTGACTAGGCACTCTGTGGAGGAATACAGCAACTGGAGAAACCCCACAAAACAGGATCCAAAGCCAAACACCTGCAGGGTGCCTAGGAGATACCTGTGGTTCATCCTGTCAAATGCCTTCTCCTGGTCCAGGACCAGGAGGGCAAACGACAGACCATCCCTACACCTGAGCTCCAAGAGATCTCAGACAAGATACAGATTATTGAAGATGGAATGGCTTGGGACAGTGTAGGTCTGGTCTGGATGGACCACGTCCTGCAGCATGGACCCCAGCCGCAGCGAGATGGTCTAGTCCGTGCTAAGGAGCAAGACGGGACAGCAGTTCCGAAGGTTGCGGAGGTCCCTCTTCTTGGGCAGCAGATCCAGCACGGCCCACTGGCAAGAAAGGGGGAGCACTCCGCTTCCCTCAGACTCAGCCCAGACGATGGCGAGGTCTGGGCGGAGGATGTCCCAGAACACGCGATAGAACTCCACGGTCATCCTGTCCACGCCTGGGGATTTGTTGGTGGGCATGAGACAGAGGGCTTCTGAGAACTCCGCCAGAGTGAAAGGTAGCTCTAGTAGGTCCCAGTTGCCCTCGCTGACCATGGGAAGTTCATTCCAGATCACCCTGCAGGCGGCAGCTTCGGTCGGACCTGGGAAGAAAAGGCTGACGTAGAAGACCCTGGCCCTTCCACGCATCTCCACCGGATCCGTGAGGGGGGCGTCATCCTTAGCAAGGAGGCAGGTCCCATGTGGGGAGGCCCAGAAAGCCTATTATGATCTCCCCACCAAAGCTGCAGCTGATTGAAGAGATCTTGGCTCGGTCTGGTGTAACGATGGCTGTACGGGCCCAGAGATACCATGAGTGGAGGTTCCAGGAAGGAAGAGCTCTGAGGTCCCAGTTGTTTGGTCTCTCCCACCTTGCACACAAATGGTTACAGCCTGTCGTCCCTAGGAGATTGTAGAGACCCTTGTCATTGACAGGTACACAAGGGGGCTACCGCCAGATCTCCGCGTTTGGGTAAGCCAAAATAACCCCTCTTCTTATGACGAGCTGACTGCACTGGTGGAGAGGCGACTTATGGCCAGGACCCACCCTACCTGAGCAACCCAGGAGGACCCACCTCAGGTCAAGCGACCCCCTTCAAAACTAGGAGTTCAGAAGACGGAGAGAACAAAAGATATGGAAGGACAGCCAGGGTGAAGTGAAGTGGATAGAAAGTACCTGGTCAGACCCCTCAGCCCGAAAGACAACGGTGTATCTAGGGCCCCTCTCAGATGCTATGCTTGTGGCGAGTGGGGATGTAGAGCGGCCCAGTGTCCCAACGCAGAAGAATACGTGCAGTGTAACTGGGGAAACAGAACAGATCCCTGTAACCTGCTCAACCGGGTGGGCGTTGCAGTAACCCCACACAAATATACAAGGCCGGTGAAGCTGAACGGGATTGAGACCATAGCCCTGGTAGATTCTGGGTGTGCTATTACACTCGTCTGAGGGAAGTTAGTAAAGCATAGTCAATTGACCCAATAAAAACGCACGGGAGTAACTGGCGTCCATTGTACTGTCAGCTATTACCTGACAATTCCAATAAAGATTGAGATGCAGGAGGGCATCACAAAGGTAACGGCAGGGGTGGTCCCTAAGCTTCCCTAACTCGTACTCATTGGGAGAGATTTCCTGGGGTTCGAAACCTTACTTCCTCCAGAGGAACCAGGGGAAGAGAAGAATCTCAAGACCCCTGAACTAACCCTTATGGACAGTCACCCTCCAGCATTCTCCAGTTTGCCCAAAAATTGTTCATTTCCCCTGGGAAGGGCCAAACGACCAAGGCAGAAAGAAGGACAGCTAAGGCTCTGGAGACCAGGATTCTGACACAGGACCAAAAACCCACCCTAGTGGGCAGGCAAACCTGAGCAACAGCCCATGAGTTCACCCCAACAACAGAAGAAAGGGAAACTGACCCTGACACAAACCCCACTGACCCAAGAGAAGGGGAAGAGCTAGGCCCTCTTGGACTCAGCCACCTGAGTCCAACACAAGGAAACTTTGGAAGGGACCAGGTAGAGGACCCAAGATATGATAATGCCTGGAAGGAGGTGACAGAAATTGATGGGGTACCTGTGAAGGGAAAAACCCGGGGACCAGGACCATCTTTCATGGTGAAAGGAAACCTGCTGTACCAAGTTGCAGAAGTAAAGGGAGAAGAGGTACCATAACTCCTAGTGCCACAGAAGCACCAAAGGGCCATGCTGAGCCTCGCTGCTTTGAGCCAATTAAGGCACCTGACTCCAGTTAAGGCACCCAGAGTCAGTTGGTGCATCTGACTCCAATTAATGGGTAGAAGATAAGAAGCCCCTGTTGCAGCCAGGCAGTGAGGGAGTTTGGGCATGTTGTTTGGAGGTGGAGGTAGGAGCAGAATTTGGTGTGTGGAGGAGAACAGAGCAAAGAAGAGTGGAGGAGAGCTGACCAGTAGTTGTTACTGACAGCGCCTAGGAGGTACAGGCAGTTAAGGCAATCTTGCCCAGATGGGCCTTAGGGCCCCAGGCCCAGTGGCCTGTGGGGCGGAGACTCCAGCCCCACGGTAGAAGGGATTGAAGATCCATAGCACTGGTGGTTTGGAGGTGGGAGAACTGTACTTCAGCTGGCTGCCACTACATGAAGCGCAGGATCCATGGGGACTGAGAGTGCTCAGTCTGCCACACTATGTTTTGTCAAAAAGTTAGATTATATTTTTGAAAAGCCATGATAATATCCAGAAAATATGGGGTTATGCTCTTTTAAAATTGTATATTTGTTCCCAGTGTGTGTAAGTAAGTATTTTAAAAAACCCACCGAGTCCTGTGGGATTTTTAAAGACTAACAGATTTAGTTATCGCATGAGCTTTAGGTATACACATCTATAGATGCACACACACATACACATACAGTATAGCTATTATATACATACTATGTCTTTATCATCCTTACAGTATTTGGGCATGCAAGATAATAAACGGATCTGTTAACGTACCAATGATGTCTCTACTGACAGACTTTAAAAAGAGATCAGTGACCTTGGTTAATTAGCCATGTAATAAACCAGAACTGAAAGAGCCATTGCCCACAAACCATAGCACAGCACTCCATCCCCTGCTTCTCAGAGGCTCTATGAATAGGAAGTCAGCAGACTCAATGCAGAGTGCAGCCACTTAGCCTTACAGCCTTTTTGAATATATGCAAAGATTAACAAAGAACTCTTCTTCCAACCGTTGATTTAGAAACATTCTTTAAAACAAAAAGAACAAATTTTGTATATAGCAATGGTAGTTATTTCTCTTGGTTTACTGGTTGGTATAGTTTTAGAGGTACTGTCAGATATTAATATATTTTTAAAAATCCTCCTTGATAGTTGTAGATTAGAAAAAATCTTTGAAAGTTGTTTTTTCTATCCCCTTCAGAAAAAAAGGCCATGTAAATTAGGTATCTACTCTCCTTTTCCATTTCCTTCAGATATTATTTGGATCTGGATTATCTTAACTGGTTAATTATTATTATTATTCTTTAAATATTACATGTTTTGTTGTCATACTGGCAAACTCATTTTCAATCATGTTTAACAAAAAAAGTTTTAACGCAATCCATTTAAAAATTCAACCTGCTGTTTTCTAGAGTGAGAAAAAAATGCAAAAATATTCAGAACTATACAGTATGTAGCAGATGCTTAGTCCTGTTGGGGGAGGGAATGAGGAAGGAGAGAAGAATTTAACAGATTCTTTAGTTCAGTTTTTAAATATCTTCCCAAAATTTTTAGAAATAAAACAAAGTGCCTGTTTACGTATAAATGAGTCATACTGCTTTAAAAAGTCTTCTGTCAGTTCATACCAGGCACATTCACTATTAGCAACGCAAACACTGTGCAGAATTTATATTTTGTGCAGTTACAGTACTTTTTAAATTATCATGCAATTAAATTTCTTCAGTAAACTTTCATGAAGCACACAAATATTGTACTTAGATGGTATTTCATTCAATGCTGGTATTAAACTGCAAAAACAAACAAATATATCTCAAGAGTAGCTAATGCCATTTTTTAACATAGCACCCTTCCATTACCATAAGATACACTGAATTAAATTTAACATCAGAAGGCCATCAACATTAGATTTTTCCTTATTTGATCTTGTTTTCTGTCCCCATCCTGATATTTTATTCTTTGTGTTCCTGCACAGGAAAACAGATGGATAGCATTTTAATTTAAATGTCTATAAATCTACACACCCATTTGGAATTATTCTTGCTGCAAACAACCAATCTCACTCAGTTTCTCAGATCACAGTAAATACATATGAACAGAGAGCCACATACTGCCTCCCATTGCATTGGTATAAGCTAGAGAGACTATTTATTTTAGTGGAGCTCCAGTATATCACCACAATAATTCCACTGCAGTACATGGAGTTCTATATAAGGCACAATGGTGTAACCAAGAGCAGAATATGACCTAGATATTCTTGCTGACACAATCCAAACAGAAAACATGAATGCATTTTAGCCAAGCGTTTTTTCTAACAGACTGCACTTGTATTTTCTAGGGTGATCAGAAAAGCCTTCAGTGTAGATATCGTCTCCCAAATATTTGATATTTTACGTATTTTAAAATTGCAGTAATAGGCCCAAATCTAACAAACACTTGCATGTGTGAGCAGTACTTACTTAGCCAGCGTGGTGTGATGCACAGCAATGAAAGATGTTGGCAGCAAGGAAAGCTCCACCGCCCCTGCTGCCAAAGCCTTTCACTGCAGCTAGGAGGCACTGCTGAGGCATCTAGGCTATGTCTACACTTGGTAAATTAAGTCAACTTTGCTAAGTCGACTTAGCGCGTCTGCACTAGATATTTAGGTCGACTTAAAGTCGACCTTGTTAAGTTGACCTAGAGCATCTACACTAGACGCTTAAGTCAACTGGCAGGGGCTAGGTCGACCTAGAAGTGGTGCATTGTGGGAAGTGTGGCATGTGGCACCTGAGAAGTGTCCCCCTCCCCCGACTCCTCCTATAAAAGAGGAAGTGAGCTCAGCACCTTCCCCATTGTGCCTGGCAACATGGAGGCTGAGCAGGTCATGGACCAGACTCTTCTTCAGCGATTTGTCAGGCAGCTGCACGACGTCTGCCAGCTATTGGCAAGGCTTCTTCAGCTGTGGAGCAGGCCTGTCTGGCAACCCACCAGCGTCAAGGAAGATGACAGCCTGTCCCCCATCTTGCTGCCCCAGCAAGCTGCTGTGCTCACAGCAGTGCGCTCTGTGCCTCATCGCTTCTGGGCACGTGAGGCCAGCAGCGACTGGTGGAAGCGGATCATCCTCACCACCTGGGCCGATGACCTGTGACTGCAGAACCTCAGGATGAGCAAGAGGACCTTCCTTGAACTGATCCACGAGCTCACCCCAGTTCTGCAGCGCATGGACACCAGACTCCGACCTGCCCTGCCCATAGACAAGCGAGTGGCCGTCACCATGTGGAAGCTGGCAACCCCGGACTCCCACCGCTCCATGGCCCAGCAGTTCAGCATCGGGAAAGCCACCGTGGGGACCAACTTCATGCAGGTCTGAAGGGCAATCAACAGGGTCCTTTTAGCCCGCCTCATCACGAAATTCTCGATGGCTTCATCGGACTCGGTTTCTCCAACTGTGGGGGCATTGTGGATGCCACCCACATCCCTATTCAAGCCCCAGACCACCAGGCCATGGACTATGTGAACAGGAAGGACTACTACTCCGTGGTACTGCAGGCCCTCATGGACCACCACGGGATGTTCTGCAACATCTACGTGGGCTGGCCAGGAAAGGAACACGACATATGCATCCTGCGCAATGCTGCCCTGTACAGGCGCATGCAGGCAGGCACCTTTTCCCCAGCCACACCATCACCCTCAGGGATGTGCAGGTGCCCGTCCTGATCCTGGGGGATGCCACCTACCCCTTAATGCCCTGGCTGATGAAGCCATACACGGGCCAGATGGATGCCAGCAGGGACCTCTTCAATCAGAGACTCAACTGGTGCTGCAGCATCATCGACCGTGTCTTCGGCCATCTCAAGGCCTGTTGGAGGGCCCTTCTGACCCGCCTGCAGCTCGGCGAGAGCAACCTCCCTAAGGTTCTCAACACCTGCTGTTGCCTGCACAACCTCTGTGAGCTGCAAGGGGAAAGAGTATCCCACACCTGGGAGGCCGAGGCTGAGAAGCTCGCCGCCGACTATGAGCAGCCCGATGTCACCCTGCCCAGACGCAACAGTCCCAGCAGTAAGCACAGCTCATCCGGGATGCGCTGAGGGCCCACTTTGACAGTGAGGAGCACTGAGGGGTGGGATTGCTCCCAGGCCCCATCACCTCCACCACCCACCCATGCCTGCCCCGCCATCCCCACACACCCGTCTCCCCCCTGTCCCCACAACAGTAAAAAGCACGACACACTGTATAACGGTGTTCAGGGTTTTTATTCAGAGGGAGAAATGGGGGTTGGGAGCTGCAGGGTTTGGGAGGTTTGGGTGGAGTGAAGAGGGTCGGGGGAGGGGCCGGTGCTAGTGGCCTCCGGAAAGCGGGTTCCGGGCTTGCAGACATCTGCCCTGGGTCCTGGCCCACCGATGAGGAGGGCTCCTCTGGGGCCCTGAGGGAACAGGTAGTCCTCCAAGTACTGGGTTTGCCACTCTATGAGGTCGAGCATTTGCTTGAGCAGCCTCTGCTCGCCCTTCCGCAGCCCCTACCTAACCCTCCAGTGGGCATCCTCCTGCTCCTGCTGTGCCACCAGGTGTGCCTCAGTCCACTCGCTGACGAGGATCAGGTCTTCGAGGAACTTGTCCCGCGAGTGATGCACCCTCCTTCTCCTCCTGATCGGCTCTGGGGGTGGTGCTGGGAGTGCCATGTGGCAAGGGTGCAGGGGCTGCTGGAGAGAAGCAAAGAAGAGAGTCCCTCCCATTAGCTGGTGCGGTGCGCAGCCCAACAGCAGCTGCTGTCCCCTGACCGTCCCCCTGCTTCCCAGCCCGTTCCCTTGGTACACGCTGGTGTGCTGTGCTGCCCAGGTCGGGTGCAGTGCCCACGGTGGTGACCTGCAGACAGCCCTGCCTCAGGGGTCTCTCCTGAGGCCACATGCCATCGATGTCGGGTGCATGCTGTCTGGCCTTGGTGCTCCCACCTACGGTCCTCCCACCCCATTGCCAGACACACTAGTTCACTGCTCGGCTCCCCCGCCACCACCACACAGCCCCCAGCCCCTCTGCCTCTGTGGGAGGCCCTCCATGCCCCCCCCCAACCCTGCCTGTCCCTGGGCCATGTCCCCCTGCAGTCCCTGACCCACAGTCGTGCACAGCCCTGCCCACAGAGAGGGAGGGAAAGAGGGAGGGAGCACTCACAAGCAGGTGCCAGCAGACGTCTGGCATGCTGTCCCCCCGCCTGGGTCGTCTTTGGAGGGGGAACCTGCTCCTCCTCCTCCTGCAAGGACGGGTCTGCCATTGGGGCAGGGATGAGCTCCAGGCTGGCAGCTAACTCCAGGGCTGGCGAGGTAGCCTGCTGCTGCTGGGCGCTGGTCTCCCCCTGCTCCAGCACCACAGCTTCATCCACCGAGCCCTCCTCCTGGTTGTCATCAAGGGAGGGTGGCGCAGCGGAGTTGATGGTGTGGGCTGGGAGGCTGTCCCTCTCCTGCCACAGAAAGGCATCCAGCTTCTGCTAATAATGGCAGCTGGTGGGGGGGGGGGGGCTGCCCCTGTCTGGAGCATCTTCTTCCGAGCCTTTTGGTAGTCCTGGCGGAGGTCCTTTATTTTCACCCAGACCTGAAGCGTGTCCCAGGTGTGGCCCTTGTCAGCCAGGGCGTGGGAGATGGAGGCACATACACCTCCCTGGCTACCATGCAATCAGGAGTTCGCTGCCTCATCCCCCCAAATTGCCAGCAGGTCCAGGATTTCCTGGTGGCTCCAGGATGGGGCCTGCTTATGGCACTAGCTGCTCTGCTCAACCATCTTCCCAGATGGCAGGCCTGGCTAGCTATGAGGAGAAGGGTGGGCAGGGCTGTGTCCTGCCCTGTGGTTGGCCAGGGCAGGCTCTTCCTGTGCCAGGAACCCTGGGAGGGAGGTCTGGAGGCCAATGAGGTCGACTTAGGGCTACTCTGCATCCACACTGGCTTAAGTCAACTTAATAAGGGCGACATAAGCATTAAGTCGCTGTAAAATGATGTGTTATTAAGTCGACTTAAGCTTTCCTTAAGCCGACTTAATGAAATGCTTAAGTCGGCTTAAGGAAAGCCCAGTGTGGACGGGGAGTAGTTTAGGTCGACTTAAGCCTCCTTAAGTCGACTTAATTTGTAAGTGTAGACGCACCCATAGAGACCCACGTAAGGTATATGCCCTAGGTGTGCATGATTCTACTCGCCTGAAGCCACACTCTTTACACTGCCATTTACACCCATGCTAGATGGGTGTTCAGTGTCTGTATACTACATGCTGCCAGCAGTGTACATGTTCCCATAAACTCAGGAACCTAAATGTGACTGTCAATGTGATTTAGTTTCTTAAGTGCCTAAATCCCTATTGAAAATGAGAGTTTGGCTTCTAAATCAGTTAGGCACTGCAAGACTGAGCACCGAAATGCCTAAATGCTTTTTAAAAACTGGGCCGTACTATTTAGGGTTTTCTCATATATAAAATGTGTTTTGTAAAGTGAGACACGGCCTACCAGGAAGAGTAGGTGATACCAAAAATCTTCAATTGAATTCTGATCTCCTTTAATAGGCCCACATCCTGCAAATAACTTCACCTTTGTGGAACCCTGTTGAAGTCAGAGGGGTCCTGGGTAGGCCCCTACACACAGTGATTTGCAGGACTGGGGCCGTATAGGAGGTGTGAGAAGTCAATACTGTATGTCACTTGAGAAATCTGGGGAAGGTCTGCTTTGGAGGAACACAGCTTGTCATTAGATGTCACCATTGCGTCATCAAAATATATGAGAGCATGTTTTCCTAGTTAGAAATAATGTGTGACCCAAAAGACAAAAATTTGGAGATGTCAGACTGAAGTATCTCTCTCCTCTGATTTTCAGCTTCTGAGGATTCGTAGTTGTTAAGGATGGAAGATGACGCCCTCCACTGGCTAAGGATCCACTTTTCATCAATCATCAGACACTGAAGAGAAATCACTTTGAACACTGAGGCGGGGAGCTAGAGGCAATTACTTGTGATTGATAGCACTAAATATGAAACCGCATGTACCTCATCCATGCAGCATGGAATCAGAGGCATATTGTTAGTGGGGGAGATGAATGGAACTTGAGATAACCCTGGCAAATTAGGCATATGTTAGCATTAAGCTTTGTCAGTAAGCAGGCTATAAATTACAGACATATTGTAACTCCATAAACTCATCTAATGAATTGAATGACAGTGGTAATTTAATGCAGAATGTAACAGTTTAACCCTTTTAAGAATTTTGCTGCATTTCTGTATTATGCAACAAACCAAATTATATTAAAAAGGTTGGTGTTTAATACGAGATACCATAAGCACAAAAGGGAAGTGGTGACTTCACATTTCAGGTACATTTTAACAAACAGTTAACCTGAGAATTACTTACGAGTTAATTAAAAAGTAATGGCATGTCTGGGAGGAGCGGGTTCTTATATATTCTCTTAGGTTTGTCATTATTTTTCCGTCTGCTCCGATCCAGCTAAACATATTTAAGCAATAAGGCACAGCATGCAGTGTATTTCTGAACGATTACTGAACACCTCGGGTGGTGTTATGAGGAGCAAGGCTAAAGGCCGAGCGACTTTAATCACAAGGGAAGGGCAATAATCTTTTCAAAATGCATGGCCCGCAGTGTCTTATTGCTATTATGAAATGCAATTTATGAATAAAAATAAGAGGAACAAAGTCAGACTCATGCATTTGCTAGTGTTATTGACAGAATTATGGCATGAGTGACAGCTAATCCAGGATTCTAAAGCCATTTCCTAATTTGCCATATATTTCAGTCAGTTACATTGGAAATCATGGACAAATCAACGGGAGAAAAAAGTTATAAAACCTAACTAGGAAAATTAAATGGAATGTCATTATATAAAATGTGTTGACATACTAAAAAGTATATTAGTTCTTATTCAGGTGGAAGTAATTATACCTATTGCCACTGTTTTCTGAATTATTATACAACCAGTACAGTTATTTTCACTTAATGTTACACTAAACTAACAGTTTAACAAATAAATTATTAACCACTTAATTTGAGGAAAGCACGCTTTGTAACATACATAATCCTTTATTACAGTTGTTACCATAAGACATTGGTTTTGATACTTACATTACAGAGTATAATGTGAAGTATAATATATTGACCTTTTAGTATAATGCACTTTCTGTACTGTAATAAACGACAAGCAGGTACTGTAATTCTAAACAGGCATTCTTTCAGTCTAGCTGATAGAAGATTTTGCATCCCACTTTTCTGACTTGACCACCTTAATACACAACATTCACGTCAAAATGACATTTCAAGTGAAATGAACCACAGCCTTTGCTCAAATGGAAATTGAAGAGCGAAATCAAGGGCTCGATCCTGTGAGATGCACTCTGCCAAGATAGGGCCTCAACAGAAAGGACAGCTACATATGAAATGAAATCACTAACATTCAGTACATTTTTTAAATGTAAGTAAATAATCATTACTTCAGCTTTCAAGCAGGAATAACTATCAGTCGGGATCAACATGGAGGGATTGGGAGTGAGACTGAATGTGGTCAGAGCAATGAGCAAGGATAAGATTTTTGTTACAGCATTTTGGATTGAGGGGAAGAGGGTGTTTTAAGTGAAGGAGGCTGAGAGGTGATTAGGACTGAGACAGGGCTTATAGAGGTGGTCATGTGGAAGAGATGGCATTTTCTTCAGCTCGTATAGAAGACAAACAGCAGGATCTAGCGGTAGCTTGTTGTGAAGGAAAGAGAGAGGAGTCCATTTTTTAAAAAGTTTCCTATGGTACTTATCACTGAGTATCTGAGCCCCTCTCACATAATACAGAACGTTATCCTTACAACAGTCCTATAAAGCAAAGATGCATTATTAACCCAATTATTACATCACACTATAAGGATATTTACCTACTGGAATAGGTTATTATGGAAGATGGTAGAATCTCCCTGATTGGAGATTTTTAAGGACATGTTAGACAAAAACCTGTCAGGGATGGTCTAGATTTATTTGATCCTGTCTCAGTACACGGGGCTGGACTAGAAGACCTACTGAGGTCCCTTCCCACCATACATTTCTATGATTCTGTTGAATTCGAGTGGTCAGCAAGATATCCAGGAAGATTTATATTGGAATGACAGTCAGGGATGTGAGACTGAATGTAGGGGCATAGGTCAAGGTGGAGAGGTAGGACTATGTATAGTAGGCACAGAGATTGTAGATGAAGGTGGCTGGATGAGGTGACCTAGGGAAAAAGGCATAGAGGGAAAAGAAAGCCAACAACAGAGTCATAAAGAACAATGACAAAGCAGGAGGACCCCCAGACAAGATAATGAAGTAATGATCAGAGATGTCAGATGATAAGTAAGGCCCCAGATACAGCAAGATCCTGAAGCATCTGCTTAACTTGAAGCATGTGAACAGTCCTATTCATGTCAGCGAGATAGTCTCATGCTTTAAATACATGCTTAAGTACCTTGCTGAATCATTCCCTAAGAGCAAACAAGATGTCTGAAGTCCAGGCAGAAGAGACTTTCTAAGGATAAGGTTTTGTTGCAGCATTAACATGCACCCGTATCTGGCTTTTAGCCTAGCTCCCCTGCCCATAAAACTATTTAATTCAAGTTTGTGGGTGTTTTGAACAGAGACTTGCTTGTCAGACTGTGGTTATGAAGAAGAGCCCAGGTTTTGCTTTAAGGTGGCTCTATCCCACCTACTTTGTAGTGTGGGTGCACTGAAGCCTGGATTACAGAGCTTGGGTTTGATAGTACTCTGGTGTCCTCATAGAACAGGTATGACCTGGGGCTGTGTTTTCCAGCCCCTTTACCAACTCACTTTCCATTCATCTCCTGTGCATCAGAAGCCACTTATTGGTTTATATACACCTTTTTGGCATTAAACCTTTCATTCCATGTGGCCTACTCAATTTTCTGCTCAGCTCAGCCAAGCAGCACTAAAAGATGCCATCTGGGAAATCACCAACCCGGAATGCTAACTGGCCAGAGGATAACGCCAGAGGTCTGGTTGCTGTCTGGTGAGAGTAAAGCCAGGAGCATGATTCTGGAACACGTACCCAAAATCAGTCTCCATATGACAGTATCTCTAAGAAGCAAGCGGAGGAGATCAAGAGGACAGCTAACTGGTGTTGGGAGAGATTTAAAAAAACCTCAAAGAGTGTCTACTTCAAGGCAAAGGATGCCAAGGTAAGTCTGGCAACCCCCAATCTACCTGCCTCTGCTTCAAGGAGTTTGATCAGATCATCAACACTGCTCCAGGTACAGAGGCCACCATGCACAACAGGCTTTTTTTGGAGTGGAACAGCCGCCACTGCTACCCCTCCCTGAAATAGCATTAAAGCCAATATTGTCAACAGGCCACTGGTTTGATTGCCTAAACACCCTCAGCCAGGCCTCACATTTTTCTTAATTTTATTATATCTAAAACACTTATCAGAGTCTCTCTGTAGGCAGGAACTTGCTCTACTACCACATCTGACTAGGATAAGGCGTAGCAATGAAATAAAGACACACCAAGCAGTTAAGCATAAGCCTGTGGCGTTGCCATGATGCAGGCCATCAAAGGGGGATATTTTTTCTTGCCCCAAGCAAAAAAATAATATGCTGTTTCATCTAATATGCTCTGAATGGAACTCAGAAGGGCTTGATCAGCTCTATCAATTACCTCCTTCAGTTCTGTTAGCATTACCTTTTAAACCATTTATTGCTACAATTAGAACTAAAGACTTGAGGAAAACAAATTCACTCTTCTGCAATACAGCAAAAACAACGGAGAGTCCTGGGGCACCTAACAAATTTCTTCAGGCATAAGTTTATGGTGCTACAGGACTCTCGTTGTTTTTGCTGTACACAAACTAACATGGCCACCCCTCTGGAAATTCTGCAGTACAGTTTTCTTCCAGAAGGAGACGTCAGACATTCTATGGCTCAAATAATAATACATACATCTGCGTATCTTTTTATTGGTTTTTTGTGGTGACAGTGGTATGGGGCTGGGCCTGCTGAAGATAAGGTCAGGGATATGATAAAATGCTAAAGCATTTTGGTTATTTAAAAAAATCTAATTACAACTGAATGAGGTAAAGTTATTTTATGTTTATAGTGAAAGAGCTTAAAGCAACAGAAAGCAGGAAATCAGTATAATTCTTGTAGGAAGAGCAGAATAAGGAAAAGGAATTTACCCAGAAAATGGTTCAGTTTTCCAGCACTAGTAGCAAATAATGCTTTGCTCCAGATGGGGTGAACATCTCTCAGAAAAGCAATGAAGGAATTATTCTGGAGTGCCTGACCTTTCCTCCAGAACCATAGCAAAAAGAGGAATGCAGCATCTGTATATTTGATTAGCAGCCATGTTTTGTTTGCACAGAGAATGTTTGTGTGGCTAGAGAATTGTAGTCACTGAAGAGAAGAAATGAGACGGAAATACAGGATAGAAACAGATGGCAGAAATGCAGTGTTCCAGGCTAGTCCAGGAAATGCTAACTGGTAGGAGAGGCAGAGGCAAACCAAGGGGAAAAGGTTAATTTTGAAATTTTAGAACTTGATAAGACCCAGAACTGTAACAGGAGCATAAATAATAGACTATTAACACCTATTTACTATTCATAAGTCACTAAAAGTTATGAAGTTCCAGATGGGTAACCACGTTAGTCTAGTTTAGCAAAACAAACAAGGAGGTTTGTGGCACTTTTAATGACTAACGAGTTTATTTATCACATGAGTTTTCGCAGGAGATATCGAAGTGGGATTTTAAAAGTACCACAAGACTCCTTGTTTTCTGGGGGTTTTTTTAAAGCTACCAATGTACTAGATTGACTAGACAAAGAGTTTGAGTCTGTTATGACCCTTAAAGGTTTGTGTTCACTGCATTGTTAGCTCAAGGTACATCTTGAGTTAGAACCTAACCTGACTCCTGTCCACACACAAAAATCTTAAATTCAAGCTTCAGTACTTTAAATGCAAAGCTAGCTGGCCTGGCAGGGATACAGGTTGCAGTTCCAATGCTCCTAATGCTTGAGCTAGTTATGCAGTAGGGATGCAGCTACAACCTGCATCAGGGCGGCGCATCAGCTGCTCAGCCACTTACTCTGCTAAACCAGTCAAGTCACTCTGTGCAGCAGGAGTGTTATTTCAGTACGGCCGCTCTCAATTGAGAATGGCTATGTCTACACTTGTAAATTTAGGACGACTCAACACGTCTACATCTAAATTTAAAGTCGACTTTTGGGGGAACTTACAAAGTCGACCTAGAGAGTCCACACTGGACGCATAGGTCAACTTCTAGGGGCTAGGGGGACCTAGGGCAGGTCCACGGGGGCGGGGGGGGCACCTCTTGCCCAGTGTCAGGGGGCTCAGCCTTTGCCCCATTGTACATGGGTACAATGAGGCAAAAGGGGACAGGGAGCCTGGGAGGGCATAGGGGCAGGGTGGGCAGGGCTCTGCCCTGCCCGGTGGGGTGGCATGCCCGGCCCCCCCTTGGCCCCCCCCCCCCCCAGCAGGGAGGGCAGTGGTGGAGTCCTGGAGTAGCCCTAAGTCGACGTAGGGTACTCCAGGTCTACACTGGCCTAAGTCGACTTAAGCCTTAAGTCAAACTAAAATGAGGTTTAATAAAGTCGACTTAATTTTCATTAAGTCAACTTTATTTTCCTTAAGTCGACTTAAGCAACTTGCTTAAGTCGACTTAAGGAAACTGTAGTGTAGATGCAGGGTAAATTAAGTCGACTTAAGCAAGCTTAAGTCGACTTAATTTACAAGTGTAGACGCACCCTAAGGTAGGCTAGCTCAAGTGGAGTAACTCTAGCATACTAATTCAAGCTAGCCACCCCCCTGAAAACAAGCCCTACGTTAATAGATCTAACAATTTAAATGGATCGGTAGAGGCTTATGCTCTTAGATTCAAAGGTCTTTGGTTAAATCCCACAGATCTCTCATCTAGGAACATCATTACATTTATAGGCTAGTGATTCTCAAGGTGTCACTTTTTTTGTCCAAAACCAGCCTGTCTTATTAGTTTCTCTCTCTAGTGTTGTGTGTATTTACTTACAATATATCCTAAATGTGAAATGGTCAAATTCAAAAGCACTGAAGTGAATACTTGGCCCTTTGCTGCTTAATGACTTTTAAAATCAATGACATATTATGGGAGTCTGAGCTAATCTGAACTAGCATAAAGGGCTCTGATGTAAGTGGCACAAAGGATTGTGGGACCAGGCATCACAGGAAACAAAAGTGAGTGTTTTATGAGTCTATACTGGGTTCACCCTCTCAGGGAATCCACTCAAGGAATGAGGTGCTCCTGCACAACCCCACTTCAGTTTGTCCTCTACTCTCTTAAGCTAAAGACAATCATGTCATGACCACAAAATAAAGTCCAGTGCCATAACCCAAAGGTTTAGGCTCCACCATCTTGTGTGACTCCACACTCTTCCTCAGTCTCAAACAGCCTTCAGACTCTCTCAGGCTTCCCCCTTGAAGTCCCCACTAGAGTTCAAAGGCTCAAACAAAGCAATAATAAAAACAATGGCCACCTCTCCTGGGCTTAATGAAAGTCTCACATCCAGCCTGGGTTTATTCCAAGCTCCCTTCCCCTTATACAGGACAGTGGATCTCCCTTAGGCCTTCCTCTTTCTCCAGAGGCTCATGCTTCCCCTGCCAGGTCTTGCAGCTTCTAGCCTGCCTCACAATTTGCAGGGAGCACCTGCAGAGCTTTCAGCTCTCTAGCGCTTCTCTCTCCAGCACTAGCAGCCCCACATCTGATCTCTCTACTCCTTTCCTGTCTAACTTAGCCTCCTTCTCTCTAGGGCCCAGGTGTCTTCTCTTAAACCCAACTGCAGGTCAGTTGACCAGGCACAGGTGCACTGGCCTCTTTTTTCTTAAAGGGTCATTTTTCACAGAAGGAAAACTCCACAGTCCATTTCTTCTATCCCCTTCTGGGGCCATCTAGGTTAGCACAGACATCTAAACATAGCTGTGTGAAGGCTCCCTTTGGATCTGCTCTATATTCATGTATATGTCAGAGGACCGCCATGATTGAAACTAACATAAAATGTATGTGTGGAGGGGGCATGCCATGTATACAGTTTTCCATCATCTATCAAGCAATGTTCTCTTTCTAAAATAATGCCTGTTGATGCAACTTTGTGGGTTTTAACTTACACATCTAATGCTTAACGACATAAATAATGGCATGATGTGTATTTCAAAGCCTTTGGTACATATGTAACTTCAGAATAAAATTGGCTCTTGAGCCTTCATTCTAGAAAAGATTACTGTGACCTTCACCTTTCCATTTTCCTAATGGCTTCTTCACTACAAAGACGAAACTGAATGAATAGCTCAGCTGTCTGTAAGATTTAGAATTAAATTTGCCTAGTGCAAATCAATAGAATGGAAATCAAAATGAAAAACCTGGGGTTATTTTTGCAATACTCTGTGTAATACAACTTTGCGTTTAACCTCTGGACTAAACAATAACTCCATAACTAAGTCACTCACTCAATGCATGCTTTAGATACTCTAATGGGATCAAGCTGTTTTGATTAACTATGATTAATAACAACATCTATTAAAAATGACTTAGTAAAGTTATACGTGTTCAATCCTGAAAATTTGTTAGGCCTCTGAGTTCAGATAGGTAGCAATGGATCTTTTAAATGGATAATCAGGGTGAAATTCGCATCTCAAGTGTTCTGGCTTTAGTCTGGCGAAGTAGAGGGAGGCTAAAGAATGAAATACATCCCTCAACAGAGCACCATGATTCAAAGCTGCCAAAAATGTGTGCCACTTCACCACACCACTTATGTGCAGAATTAGGACTCTTTTCACACATTGGATGTGTGTGGTCTCTCCATGCTCTGCGCTGGCTCTAGCCAGGTAGACAACACAGCAAATTCCAATTGAGCCACCCAATAATTCCAAAGACCTGAATTCAGTACTGAAGGCACCCGGCCAGGCTTATTGCCAACAGAGCATGGTAGAAAAGACCCTATACATGCTACAAGTATGCTCGATACACAAGTGAATGGCGGGACTCTACATTCTCCACTTGGACAGACGAAGTCACACCCTCTGAGACCCACTTTTATACACTGCTATAAGCAAGTTATTTTTTGCTCCATGGCTAGTTACCACCCTTTGCCTTGCAGGCATCGGTTTGATCAAAACAGCACTATTCATCACCTTGTCATCCTGACCTTATTTTATGGAGGGGTCAATATGTTCCCATTAGCTCTGGGGAGTGTGCTTAAACCATACTTGTCATCATGATGTTCTGGTATCACCTTTCTGGAATGTGCTTCCATGAGTGTTCTGTGCCTCATACTTCTTAGGAAGATGTGTGATTTTGCAATATTAAGTCCCTTTTTGCCCATTTTTGTGAACTTACAAGCAGGTTCACAGCCTGTCTTCTGCTAACTTTACTTTATGCCATTAGAGCCTGATTACCATAGTTCAGGCCTCAGACCAGGCCTGTTATACTAGGCCTCATATCTCAGGCTTTCACTTTCTATTACAAGGGCCATTGTATCTGTGCAACTCCAGATTCTGTGGCCTTCTCCTGTCTCCTTCCATCTCTCCAATGCCATTCTCTATCATAGCCAACATAAGACACTGAAGAATTTCTCCCCACAGCAAACAAGGGGTACAGAGATCATCCTGCATAAAACCTCCATCTGTGGCTCCCCACCAGCACTTCCACTGAATCCCTGGATTCAGTGATGCAAAAGGCCAGTTCCGCACATTCAGTCATTAGACTCCAGTCTAAGAAAGTATTATGTTACTTTCCCCAGTGTATTTGCTGAAATTTTGGATCTGTTTATCACTGCCCTGCTCTGCTCCTTTTGCTTTACTGAGTTGGCTGGAGATCTTCCCAGTTTGGAGGAGTCCCCAGTGACCAGATCGCTAACATAACCAGCTCTTACATCACTGCAGCCCTTCATGTAAGAGAAAGGGAAAAGTGCGAATGAGAAACAGCTAAAAAATGCTGCATTCTCAGTGACCTTGATTGCTATATGGGGAATTTCTTGCCTGTCGTAGGCAGGCTATGATGAAAAATGCCATTAGGGTGCTGGAAGGGGACAGGAGAATGCAACAGAATTTGCATGTAACAGATCCAGTGGTCTTATCCTCAGCTGGAAGGTGGTCACTTGGGGAATGTTGAAAGCTAGTGCAGCTAGAGGAATGAATAGGCCATTCTAACTGGCACTGGGGGTGGGTGGGGGGCTGGGTAGAGAACTGACAGGCTGTAACCAGCTCCCAAGCAGTCCCACACCTCTACTTTGGCAAGTGTAAATTTGGCAAAGCAATGAAACATCTACAGTGACCTACTGGAACTCAGCAACTACAAGGAATGCAGGGAGCATAC
>ML685801.1:14299806-14331275 GCA_007922175.1 Pelusios castaneus | reverse complement strand
GGAAGTTCTATAGGCTGTGCTATACAGGAGATCAGACTAGATGATCACTATGGTCCATTCTGGCCTTAGAATTTATGACCTCAGAAAGGCATTAAAATGCAAACTTAAATCCATCCCTGTTTTAGGAATGCACAATTAATTTTAAACATGTCCCTAATTTCCATTGACCCCTGTGAAGTTCCCCTCCTGCAATCTGGACTGGTGTGCCACTGTACCCTGCAATTCTTCACTCCGGGGCCCCAGCCTACCCCGCTTTGCTGTGTGAACCCCCACTCCTGGGGCATTTCATGCCAGCCTCCAATGTGTAATTCATCTCTCGAGCAGTGGAAGTGCAATCTCACTAGCCACTCAGGGGATGGTCCTCCAGGAGCACTCCCAGCTCCCAGATGTAACTCTGGGAACTTCTGCCTTGCAAAGTTCAGAGCACACTCAGTGGCCTTGCAAACTCTTGCAGACACTGGTCTGTCAATTTAACAAAGAAATTGACATGCATTAGCTTTTGTTCCCAGTCAGGCTATCATACATACCCATTCAACATCTCACTGCTTTAGATACAACAAACAGAAGTTTATTGATTAAAACATGATTTTAAGTGAGTATATGTCAATCAATATAAAATCAGATGGGTAATCAGTCAAAAAGATAATCAATCAAATAAAGGATAACTCACTGTGACACTGTCTGGATTTAGAGGCTCATGTATTATATTATTTAGAATTCATATGTCAATAATTGCAATAATCCATATGAGATATGCTGTGTTGGGTACCCATAGAAAGGTTACAATTTGCTAAGAATGATTATATTGTTTATGTGTAGGTGTCAAAGCTGTATTAAAAATTATGAATATGTTTGGTATATTTATATTTCAGCTTGTGATGTATTTCTGAGAAACACCCCAGACAGCACATCTGCAGCAATTGTTTCCTTAATGGTCCATTAAGGAAGCCCACAGGTACAATGGGCCTAGGAAAAAACCTGATGAGTCAACAGGACTTGCCCATGTGACTCGACTCCATTTTGTTTCTAAGAAACCACCCACACCATATGGAGGTGTGCAGAAGGTGTCACAGCCCCATTGCTTAAAACTGCTGTCTTGAATCAGGGCCCAAGTCCTGTGCTCAGATCAGGATATGACTATATCACAGTTAGACACCCTCAGCTGGCCCATGCCAGCTGGCTGGACTAAGAAGCTATTCGATTGTATTGTAGACATTCGGGTTCAGGTTTAAGGACCCTGTGGGCTGGGAGGGTCCCCAAGTTCTAGCTCCAGCCCAAGGCCAAATGTCTACACCACAGTTAAATTCCCCCTTGCCCAAGCCCTACAAGACTGAGTCAACTGGCCTGGGCCAGCCACAGATGTCTAACTGCAGTGTAGACATGACAGAAAGACCTGGTCTGAGGGTTTCGCATTTAAATTGACATTTGTAACATTCTATAGCTCTTCATACTGAGTTTCTGTAAAAAATTGCTTGAGAGCAGCAGCAGGAACTGTACTTCGTAAGCAATTTGCCACTGAAGAAAAGCATAGCATAGTCAAATAACTGCTGAGGGCCACAGAACATAAAATATTTTGTCTAACTTCTCTCTATTTTTACTGCTAAACATTCTGAGGGCTTCTAGAGGTAGAACCACCAAAACTAGAGGAGCTACTAGTGGTTGCCTTTAGAGAAGCTCATGAAAGCTGAAAGGAGCGTAGCATCTCCTTGCACTCCCGCCCCTTTTCAGTAAAACAAGAAAGGAAATAAGATTAATTTGTATAACAGATGAAAAAACTGATTTTTGACAGGATTAATCTATCCTACACTTTACTAGAAAAGACAAAAGTAAAAAGGTCAATTAAACAGACTGTGTAGAGACAAGCAACAAACTAAAAAAAGCCAACAACAATATATCACAAACAGCTCAGTAAATAATAGTGCAATTTTCGTAGCTAATAGAATGGTTTAACACCTGAATACATTCACATGCCTGATTAAACACTAACAACGTAAACCCATAAAAGATTATAAGTTGTAATATCTCTTTGCAAGTACTCTCATATTAAGCACCGTTGTATGCTTCACCAATTACATTCCTTTAATTCTTTTCATTAGGAAAGCAACTCACATTATAATAGTTAACATCACTTTTGTTTTAAAATAACTGATTATATTATAAACACAGTATATTGCCAAATTGCAGACCTCTGTATCCCCTTAGCCCTTGTCTACCCTATTGATTTAGTTACATCACCCAGGGCTGTGAAAAATTCCTCTCCTGGAGCACTGTGGTTAGGTCGACTTAATACCAATGCTGATGTGGCTAGGTCAATGGAATCTGCCTTGGAGAAGTGGATTCAATACAGTAATGGAAAAACCTCTTCTACCACTCTAGGAAGCACCTACACTACAGCATTATAGTGACACAGGTGCAGTAGCATAGCTGTGCCTCTGTAATGTAGACCAGTGGTTTTCAACCTGGGTGCCATGGCACACTGCTGTGTGCTATGAGAACTGTCCAAGTGTGCCATGAAATTTTGTACAAAAGTCATGAAAATCAATGTAAAACAAACATTGTTTCATCTTAAACAATACTCTATCCAACCAAAATTACAACTCATAAAACTCAGGAAAATTAATCATCAAATTAAAAGCAAGATATCAGTCTTTTGATTCTAAAACATGACCATTCAAAATGCAGGTGGCCAAAGGACAAAATTGAGATGTGTATTTTTTTTCCAGTGGATTTGAAACATTAATGCATTTGATCCTTCTTTAGCTTGTTGTATGCACCATGTTACAAACCTCTCTAGTAAGACCATAAACATAGTAAATGTGAAGTTTATGAGCAATCAGTTCAGCTGAAAAACGTGGGTGTGCCGTGAAATTGTTTGTCTCATTGAAGTGTGCCATGTTACTGAAAAAGTTGGGAACTACTGATGTAGACACAGCCTTCACATACTTTCAAAGGGAAATAAAACAGAAAATTTGTAATGAAAATTTGGGAGCTTTTGTTTTGTTTTGTCTGGCTAGTCTATGAAGAAAAAGATACTTGGTGTAAGTACGTCACAGACACCATTACACTTCTTTCTCATCACATACTGCCAACAGTGTGATTTACACACCACAGCTACATACAGCAATAGTCTGTTGAAGATCTATGTTAACTACAGTGTTTTGAGAGCTTATCTTCAAAATTCTTGCATCCAGTTTTGAATGGCCTTGTGGTTAAAAAACAGAACTGGGAGTCTAAAGACTTGAATTCTACCCCTGGCAGTTGGTGAGGTGTTTTCACCTGTGGAATTCAATGCCTCTTCCTTGTCTGAGAGAACTATTGTTTATAGACCTTCCGGGCTGTGTGCCCAAGCTTTTATTGTTTGATGGGCTTGGGGATTTGAGGTTGGTTGGGGGGAAGGGAAGGAGTTGGAAGATGTGGGAATTATCTTGCTTCATTAGCTAATAATAAGTTAGACTACTGAGTGTTTTTATTCCTTATAGTAAATGAGCCTACTTGCAGTTTGATGGGTGCATTTTATAAACACGAATCCTAGACGCTCAGTAAGAAACATGGAACAAATAAACTAGCCAGAAGGAAGGTATATTCAGGTTTCATAAAGGGTTTCTAAAAGCAAGTAGGGAACAACAAGTAAAACCTATACAGAAATAATAAAAATCCAGACTGTATATAGACTTCTTCAATCACCGAAAGCTATATTTAATGGAAATATCTAACTATGGAGGTCTGGGAACATTGTACAATATCCTGGCAATCAACGAGGAAAACAGATAGGTACCTTTGGCACTAATTCACCCATTGCCATCCTAAAGAGAATTTCAGCTTTAATCACCTGTGCATCCTGAAGGATGTTCAGAAAGGCAATAATCAAATCTTCACATAACCTTGAATCACAACTCTTCTCTCATCATGCCTCCCTATGCTAATTAAATATATCAAGTTCCACTAATCTAGGGCATTTCCTAGCTTGTGATAGGAGAGTCTTCTAAAGGGCATTTCTGTGATACTCTGACAGTCAGTGACAGCCAGGGCCGTCCGTTGGGGGGAGCGGGGCCCAGGGCCAATAGGACTAGGCGGGGCCCTGCCCCTCCCCCAATGCTAGAGGGGAGTGTGGTGGTAGGTCAGCCCACTCTGCCCCCCAGGAACCCCGAACACCTTCCAGGGAACTGGGAGCTGGCCCTGAGCCCGCCCACTGGCGGAGAGCCAGCCCTGGCCCCGGCACAGGCTGGGAACCCAAACCCGCCCGCTGGCCCGGGAACCCAAGGTCGCCACCCCCGGCCCCGGCCCAGAGCACAAGGCTGCCCGCCAGCCCCAGCCGAGGCTCCGTCAGGGGGCCAGCCAGCTGGCTGCTCCCCCCTGGGCCCGGGGAGAGCCGGCCCAGAGACTGGGCAAAGCACTCTCATCCCGCCCCTCTGCTTTTGGCAGTGGGGAACAGGGTGTAGCACACCTGTGGGGGGGCTGTGGCACAGGCCCCACAGTGCCCTGCTGGCAGCGGAACAGCACAGGGCCCACGTAACCGCTGGGCCTGGGGCAATCGCCCTGTTCACCCCCCAACCCCACCCCCAAGGACAGCCCTGGTGCAAGCCCTCACTTAATTGTTTGGACCTAATAGACGGTAGGACACTCTGGTCAATAGAGACAAAACAGGACACTAGGTTCTGATGTTCAGCACAAGAATGCCTTTGTCCTCTACCTTCTCAGATTTCTTTTCTCTTTCAGTTGAACTACCTATCCGTCACTCCCAACACCATCTCTCCTTTATAGCTAGGTGCTATGGCGCGCTACAACAATAAATATAAATGTAATAAATACCAACTATTAAGAGCATGTGCACATGAGAGAGAGAGAGAGAATATTATCCACATTGTCTTCCTTTGTCATCATCCCCTTTCACTCTTTTCCTTTGGTCTCTTCCCTTGTTCTTCACCTAATATTTTTTTTCTGCCATGTTGTTCAGAAGTAAGGGGGGAAATGGGTCTACACAGATTTCTTTAACACCAGATAGGAGCCACGATAGCAGCCCCTTCCTCCTCCCCTCACCCCCGCAAAATAAATTTGCATGGTGCTAGTCAGCATTATAAAATATAAGCTCTGCCACACAGTTTACAACCTAGAAGAGATGAGCACAGGAAATGATGTGGGTGCAACTTATTTTTAGGAAAAAAAAGTGTAATAAAAATTCCTTTATTTCACTAAGATATGATTTAGATTTTAGTAATACGAATAGTTTCCCTATTTTAACCCCCAACAATCTTACTGCCATGAAACAGTTAGCACACGAACTAGAGTCACAATAATTGGTCTCCAAATTACATATTTAGGGGGAGGAGGGAAGAGGGCATCAGGGAACAGGAAAGAGGTCCCAATTTAAGTAATTTAAGCTTTCTTCATAAGAAACCTAGAATTTGCTATAACACAGCTGAGCACCAGTCCAGGAAGTCCAAGCCCTAACTCTTTGAAAGGCCAAAACAAGATGTTTTAGAAAAGAGTAAAGTAAAACTCATGGGCTGCGTCTACACTGGTAAATTAAGTCGACTTATGCTTGCTTAAGTCGACTTAATTTACCCTGCGTCTACACTACAGTTTCCTTAAGTCGACTTAAGGAAAATAGAGTCGACTTAATAAAAATTAATTCAACTTTATTAAACCTCCTTTCCACTAGACAAGGCTTAATTCGACTTTTTAAAGTCGAATTAAGCCAGTGTAGCCCTAAAGCAACTTAGGGCTACCCTAGGACTACACAAATGCCCTCCCTGCCGGGGCAGGGACACAGGGGGAGCCTGGCATGCCCCCCAAAGGGCAGGGCATGTGGGCAGGGTGTCGCACTGTCTGGATTTAGGGAAGCATTTATGATATTATTTTCAATGGATATCTCATAAATGCTATAATCCATAGGAACTATGTCATGTTTGTCATGACATAAGGAATGCAAGCATTGTGTCCTTAATGGCTCATCAGTTTACTCCCTGGAACCATTCTACCTGGAAAATTCCTAAACATTAAGGAGACAATGGTTTTACACACCCACCTCTCTCAGGTATTTCAATAAAATAACATAAGTTAAAGTCTAGATAGAACATCAAATTCCTAGCTTCTAATCAAAATAGAATTCCTAGACATAAACTATATAATTATTCCCAGCAAATTACTACCTTTCTATTGATACCAAACATGACATAGTTCCTATGGATTATAGCATTTATGAGATATCCATTGAAAATAATATCATAAATGCTTCCCTAAATTCAGACAGCATCACACACAGGGCTCTACCCTGCCAGGGTCCCTGTCCCCCTTTGCACACAATCGGTGCCCCCCCACCACTGTGGACCTGCCCAAGGTCCCCCTAGCCCCACAAAGTCATTCTAGAGCACCCAGTGTGAACGCTCTAGGTTGACTTTTTAAGTTCCCCTTTAAGTCAACTTTAATTTTAAGTGTAGACATAGCCATGAAGTCCTACAGTTAGCTCAGTGACTTGTCTTTGGGGGCTGCCCTTCTTCTGATAACTCTGAGACCTACATTCAGATTTAGTCCTGTGCTGTTGAATGATCTCCTAATCAGGTCTAGCAAAGCACCATCATTTCAACTGCAAGTGGCTTAAAAATTCTCCACAGCTCAAATTACACTACTGTGACACTTACTCAAGTAGTTCAAGATCAGTATTGTGAGAAAAGCTGAATGAAATCAGATTAATTTGTTAAATTACCAGCTGGCTTTAATGTCCTGTGAAAATCTTGGTGTGAAATCAGAAACAACAAAAATACCAACTAAATTGAGCAAAAAGATTTTTTTCTTAACTCTGTCAGTATAGAGATTGTCAGTATATTCTGGCCCCATACACTGGAACAGGTCAGAGCTTCTGCCATGGAGAATCAATAAGTGGCAACACTTAAAATGAGACAGTTGGCAGTCCTGATTATATGGATATATCTGTATCTATGCAGTGTGGTAGTGAGAAATGTCTGAGATCAAAGCCAACAAATAAGTGAACTGCTGACTTTAATGAAGATAGTAGGAGCAAGTTACTCTTTATTCTACTCATTCTAAAGACTTCTTCCTTCCATCTTCTCTCCCCTCCGCAAAAAAAAAAAGAGAGTTCTATGTAAAAAATACGTACTGGCCAGTGTGTCTTACTCACAAGCATTAGCATCTTGCTCCACCAGAATGAGAGTATAAAGGAACTGTGAGCTGAAAGCCAAAGAAGCAGTAAAACAATAATGCTTGTTTTCCCTGCTACTGAAAAGAAACTGACCATCAATTCCTCTCATATAATGCCTTTAAACAGTGTGAAGAGCATGTAAGAAGAACATGTACCAAATAAGGCTCCAATCCTAATGGCTCAATGAGCCCCATTGACAAGCTGTAACTTGCAGCATCAAGGCCCAAGGCTTGGATCTTCAAAGAGATTTAGGCCCCTAATTCCCTTTTACTTCAAAAGGAAGTTAGGAGCCTAAATATCAAGCAAATTGAACTTTGTGCATAGTAGGCCTATACTGGGCAACAGAAACCATGTTGAAGAAAGATAGCAAAGACAAGATAGGAAAGAGGGCATATCTTTTAGCACTAACATTTTTTCTTCCTACTAAGTCTAGTGGTGAGAAAGGCGAATACCGGCCCAATGGAATCTGTTGCAGCTGATGAAAAGGAGCAGCCTCCTGTGACTTCCTTAGTTGCAGTCCCACCCCACTCCTCTGAAGACTTTCCCAATGATAGTCATAAAAAATATCCTTTTCCTTTCTGAGAAGAGCCCACAGAAATGCCAGAATCGAGATGTTGACTTTTCATTGACAAAGCAAGAGTGCATCAATCAGAATTGTTTTCTGACCAAATCAATGTTTGAATATGCAAAGCTTAACAAACAGATTGGCACACAAGAATGGCTCTTCTATTCACCTTCTGTGTACTATTTTCATTGCCACCTGCTTACTGATATCAAAAAGTGGAGAATATTCTGCAGTGACTGGAAGAATACTGCATATATTACCAATCCTGAAATGAGTAAGCAGCATATATTGTCAGTTAGCAGCTACCAGGCCCAAAAGAGAGTTAGTGGCAGAACTTGTATCCAAATGGAACACCAGTTTTTGAAAGCTCACCCTTATTGGAAGAACATTCTCAGGCATGTAGTGCATCAACCAGTTGTTGGATGATTCTTAGAGATCTACTACTAAAAGGATAACCAGTGCCAAAAATCACTCTCAGAGACATGGTGGCGTGCCAATTCTGAAGCTGTGAATGCAGTTGTTCTGGGATACCCCAACATCCTTGAATCAGTAGAGAACAATAAGGATAATGAATCTCAAAAATCAGCAACATGATGTAAAGATCTTGAGTGACGCAAAGCACACTTTGGAAACTGTTATTTTGAGGGTTGGAATGATATACTTCAGCCATTCTAAAACTAGTCTAAAACTAACAAAGTGCTCAAATTGACCTTTCCACTGCTGTAAACCTAATGAGGAGTCTTTGAACTGTTCTTTAACAGGATAGTTTTGTTGAGTATGAAATTCAGAGGGCTGCAAGGACTGCTAACTCTGTGTAAAAGTCAAATAAACATTGCAAAAGACAGAAGACATGCATCGATGCAACTGCTCACTCATTCAGTGACAAGGAGGCCTTTAAAATTAATAACTTCATCACAATCATCAACAAACTGAAGAGATCATCAAATCAAGGCTTGCAAAAATATTGACAAAATCTTTAGTGTACTGACAAATTTTTTGCCTACCATTTCAAGGTCTGAAGGCAGTGAAGGTATCAAACATCTGTGTCAGAAGTATCTGGACAAACTTCCTATAGATTTTACTAAAGAATTTTTTCAAATTTGTTGAATTGACATCACTTTCAGATATGGAGAGAAAAGATAATGAAAGCAAATCTACTTGGATGAACTGAGTTATCACCAACTGCAATGTGATAGGATGTTTCCCAAAATGTTAAAACTGCATAAAAGCTGTATTTGTCACCAATAATCATTAACTGTAGTTAAGAATGTTCCTCCTCTCTTCTAATAAGTGTCAAAAATGTCCTCCAATCCACAATCCACCATCTGAGTACTTTGTCCCTCTTGAGCATCGAGAATGAAATCATCAGGTCTTTGAATTATGATCATTCATGACTTTGTCACAGCTAAACCTAGGAAAAAATGTTTGTTTGAAGAACTGAATATAGTGAGTAGAATAAACTTGTAAATTGTACATAAATAAATACACATTGTGGCAGACCAAGCACTTTCAAATCCCATGGGTCCTGCTCTTCATGTAGTGACAGCCAGCTGAGGCACAGTTCTCCCACCTCCAAACCCCCAGTGCTATGGATCCTCAGTCCCTCCTACCCTGGGGCCTTAAGGCCCATCTGGGCAAACTTGCCCTGACTATACCTCCTAAGTGTTGGCAGTAACAGCTACTGATCAACTCTCCTCCACACACACCAAATTCTGCTCCTACCTCCAAATATCACACCCAGACTCCCTGCCCCTGGCTGCAACAGGGAACTTTTAAACTGCTACTCTTAATTGATGTCAGCTGCTCCAACTGACTGCAGTGCCTTAATTGGAGTCAGGTGTCTTAATTGGTTCAAAACATCCTGGCCCCAGCTACCCTGGGCACAGGGCTTTGCTAAGTCTGGGGCTAATGTATCTATCCTCCAGCACCCTCCAATAGCCCTCAGGTCTGAATCCCTCACAGTATGTAAACAAATGCTTGATAACCAATTTTTTTTTTGAAATATGTATTTCATGGTCCCTTTTCTCCCATTAGCCTTAAATCCCTCATAACCTTAACCCAGCCCTGTACACAGGATATCCTATCCCTTCTTTTCCATTCACTCCTTATCATCCCCTTTTCCCTTCCTCTTTTATTCTTTCCTGCCTTTCATCTTCTGTTTTCATACATCTATTGTACACTGTATGGGTAGATGATGATTTTTTTTGTCAGCCCCCATTAACTTCAAATACAAGCAATGCTGAGCCCTGTTTGCATAGGACCAACTCCAAAGTAATGTTTAATGTTCTTGTGCTCCTGTTGGTTCTGCAGAAATTAACTAGAAAACACTGTTGCTAGAGCTGGCACATACCTGCTAACAGAATCACTGATTACATTGGTGCACAAAAAAGGGAAGGTAACCATGGAATTGTTCCAGTAAATACAATCTTTTCTTCCATTAAAAATAAAGGAAAAATTTCTGAGACTGCCAAGGGGGTCTAGACAAGCTCACTCAAGATACTAGGTTAAATTCATCCCGACTGTAACTATACAATGTAGTTGGGTACAGCTGAGATGAATTTGGAACATTTTATTTAAAATTTTTTAACAATGTAGAAAGCCCCATACTTCCACTGTCCCTTTAGGATCATTTCATGTTGAAATAAGCAAGGAAAAACAATTTAGTGCTGATGCAATGCTTTAATTATGGCTTTGAATGCAAATACACTTGTATGCCCATCGACCATGCTCACTTATTCAAAATATTACATCAGTAGACTGAAATACTATACCGAGAAGATGTCAGGCTGAAGAAACTGAAAAGCTTCGTGGCACAGTCAGAGGTTTTCAAAGGGTGTCTGCGAACCTCATTCTCCTTATTTGCACTATTCCTGTTTGCACTGAGATAAGATCAGGGTCTCCTCTGCTCTAATCCGCAGTAGGGGCCAGGCTACAAATGCACGAGACAACGTGGTCCATGTCCCATCAAACCTATAGTAGTTTGATAGTAAATCGTCCTTTCCACCCTGATCATCTTTAGGTACTTGGCAAACCTGGCCTGTCTTAGGGCTTGTACACACTACAGCCTTATCACACAGTAAGGAGCTTTACTGCACGATAAGGCTGTGAGCGTACACACTACAATGTTGCTTGTTGCGCGGCAACAGCCCTCTTGCCGCGCAACAGGTAAACCACATAAACGAGCATAGTTAGGCTTACCACGGAACAGCTGTTCTGTGGCAGAGCCAGTGTGTACGCTCTTTTCGCAATTGACAGCCTCCAGAAATGTCCCAGAGTGCCAATTGAGGCTACCCTGGGACAGGGAGCTGTTATACTTGTCAATTTCACTGCTCTAGTAGAGCAGTGAAATAGACAAGTAGCAGAGCTCTTGCCACAGGAGCTCCCTGCTGCAGGAGACAGCAGGAACCCTGGTGGCTCCTGGGGACTGGCCACCCCGGCTGGTGGCTTCCGAGTGGGAGCCCCAAGCCTCGGCAGCAGGGCTGAAGCCGCCCGTGCTTGAGGCTACGAAGTGGGAGCCTCAAGCATGGGGGGGCTTGAGCGAAGCTGCCTGCCGCCCAGGCTAGGGGCTCCCGAGAGCACAGGTGGCTTCAGCCCCACTGGCTGCCTCCCGAGCTTGGGGGCTCCCACTCGGAAGCCCCAAGCCTGGGCTGCAGGCAGCTTCGCTCAAGCCACCTGTGCTTGAGGCTCCCACTAGGGAGCCTCAAGCACAGGCAGTTTCAGCCCCGCTACCTCCTGCCCAGGCAGTCAGAGGCTTCAGAGCCCTGGCCCTGGGAAAGCCCAGCTGCCGCAGAGCTTCCCCAGGTCTGGGGTTCCGCTGGCATCTGTGGCTTGAGTGGGGCTCCAGCAGGGCAGGGCAGTCCGAGGAAACCCCACAATCTGCCCTAAAGCCCTCTGGAGGACGGGTGTGTGTGTATGTAGAAGCAGCCCCACTGCCAGCTCAAAGGCTGGTTGCGGCAGTGCATGATGGGATAGGTGCCCACCATGCACTGCTCCTTGTAACAAAAATTCAAAGGAGTATGTGAACACTCCTTTTCGTTACAGAGTGCTGTGTGGGCAGGGGAAAGTATTATGGTTACAACCTTCTTGTCCCGCAACAGCTTTAGTGCGGGACAAGTCTGTAGTATGTACATTGCCTTAGCTATATGCCAGGGGATTTATAAAACTGAACTACTGCGCTTCCGCGGCAATGCCAGGGGACGCCGGGGCTGGCTGACTGTTGCAGAACCGCCCAAGTGAGTTTAGCTTTCTCCGTGGGATGTACAGAGCCAGCCCGGCTGCAGCCCTCAGCCCCCGCCCTGCATCACCCTCCCGAGTCCCAGCTTCAGGATCCAGCCAGGGCCCGACTGCCGCCCGGCACTGGGGCAGAGCCCGGTCTCCCTGAGCGGAGGCTGGCACTTGGCTGCGCCCTCAGTGTGCCGCCGCTGGCCCGAGCGCAGAGAGCCGGGGGCGGTGCCCCAGCCCTGGAACAACCATTGGCCCGGGCGGGTGAGGTCACAGAGGGCCCCGCGTTCTGCCGCGCCGTGTCCTGGACACGAGCCCCGCCGCGGGGCTTGCGGGAGGTGTCGCGGTGAGCATGGTGCGGGCTGCGGCTCCCGCCTCCCTCCTCCTCCTCCTCGCCTACTGCCTGTGCGGATGCGACGCGCGGGCTGGCCCCCTGTGGCAGCCCGGCCCAGGTAAGGAGAGCCCACCGACCCGGCCACGGATCCCTCCCTCGGCGCGCAGGGCGCCCGGCTTCTTCCTGGGTTCACCTGGCCGGCGCCCCGAGGGGCCTGAGCTGGCCGCAGCTCGCTGCTGTCCCGTCTTCCCTGGGAAGGCAGAGCGGCTCCCCCTAGAGGCACCTGCCAGACACTCAGCTTTCAGCTGCTCGCAGCCCCCTAGCGGGACTGCGTTTCTCCCTCCTTCCGCTTCAGGGCGGCGCGGCACGCCAGCACAGATTATGCAGTGGGCTCATTTGATGCGAACTGGGGAGGGAGCTCTTTCAGGTCCCTCTAGAGTGGCTAAAACAGCCCCCTTTGTCCCTCAGGTGGTGGGCAAACTTTTGAGATACCCCCCCTGGGGTGCTTCTCCCTGAAGAACAAACAAGGAGACCCGTGGCACTTTTAAAGGCTAACAAATTTATTTATTGCATGAGGTTTCGTGGGTAGAATCCCACCCAGGAAAGCTCATGCAATAAATACATTTGTTAATCTTTAAAAGTGCCACAGGGCTCCTTGTTTGTTTAGCTGAACTGGAATAGCAGGGCTACCCCTCTGGAAGTGCTCCAGACAGTAAACTCTGTGGGGCAGGGTTTGTTTCTTCCATGCTTTTTGTGAACCCTCCAGCACAGTAAGGGCTAAGTTGTGACTCTGGCTTCTCAGGGAAGTGTATGGCTAGGCGGCAGTTGGAGGTGCGATATAGCTTTAATCTAGCTAGCTCCGCTAATAATAGCAATGAAGCTGCAGCAGCAGGTTAGCTCAGCTGACGGAGTATGATTCCAGGATTCTTAGGTGGGTTTGTACAGGCAGTTTTGTTGCTGTTGGCACCCATATCTTTTAGATTAATGCTAGCTCAGGTATATTTACGGGGGCTGCAGTCACACATTTTGAATGAAGTGTAGCCATACCTACAATAACAACAAGAGGAAGGACAGTTGTGTTTTATCCAAGTGGCTCTTTATGGGAGAAATCCTGCCTAAATAGAATCCATGGTCAAACTCATATTTATATAACTGTGCTGTATTGGTCAAGTGTTCTCGCAGCACAATACTAAACTAAAATTGTATGAGTCCTGTGGCACTTTTAAAGACTAACAGATTTATTTATCGCATGAGCTTTCATGGGAGAAAATCCCACTTCATCTGACGAAGTGGGATTTTCTCCCACGAAAGCTCATGCGATAAATAAATCTGTTGGTCTTTAAAAGTGCCACAGGACTCTGTTGTCTTTCTACAATAGACTAACACGGCTCCCCCTTTGGTATTTAAAATTGTATGGTTTTCATAGTTCTCTCAACAATGTAAATTTATTTCCCAACATGATTTTTCCTGCTGTTCTTTTTCACTGGTACTTCCAAACTATTCCATGCGTTTAGTCATACTATTTATTCTGTTATATAAATTTCTCCAAAATGTATGTGAATGTTCTAGAAGGAGAGAGGAAAACATATCCTCTGGAAGTTGTGTGCAATACCAAAAGGGTACAAATAGTGGAAATTAAGTGATTTATTACTGTAGTATAGTGACAGTGAATAGCATAATTTTAAGTATACTGTCTGCCAATAAATAATGACAATAGGAAAAATAAAAAAGTAACTGTGATCTGTAATGCAGTGTTAAATACCATATAGTTATTGTAAAAATATAAATATTTTACTGCATATGCTTACTGCCTGCCTTGCACAATATCTCTATTATAATTATGGGACAGACACAAAGTGAAAAGAATATTTTTAACAAGGGCTCATATGATGCAGCTGTATCCATTCTTAATCATTCATTAATGTCTCATCAAAAGAGTACTGTACTTTTTGTTTGTTTCATTTACCAAAGGTCAGCATACTTGGAAGCAATTGTCATGCACCATTACAGACCTTTTTACATATTTTTCTGGCATTGTTCTAAGCCATCATGTGCGTAAATGAGTCAATTGGTATGCAGATTGTCTATCATTAAAACCATTTCAAAATCAGCTTTGTCATTGGTTTAGTGTTGGAACTTTAGATTCTTGCATGTACTTCTTGAATATATTGTGGTGTTCATAATGGGTATAGTAGGTGGCTATGTCAGACTCTTAAGGGCCCAGTTTTTTCAATGGGAGTTTTTTCTGAGTAATGTAGCCTTTATATTATAGGTGGGTTGGTATTGGTATCTTAAACCACAGAGACCTCTGCCAACGTTTCACGCTCCCTGAGGGACACAGTGTCAAAACTAGCAGAGTGAGAACCACTGTTAGAAATATCATTAGGTTTGGAAACTCTAGGCACACATGAGGAATGATAGCAATTTCATTAAGCACCTGAACAAAACCACAACTACTGAGACGTAATGCAGGGATTGAAATAAACCACAAAAATCTTAATGTCAAAGACATCATACTCATACCCATCTCTATGGTATCTGTGGGAAAGTATCTCTCAGCAAGTGGTTATTTGTGGAGGATCTTCTGTTGGATTCTCCCTCCTTCATTCCTGCTGGAGAACCCCTTGTATTCTGTGTTATATGCTCAGTCATAACCCTTAGGCAAATGCATGAAGGTTCCAACCCTTTTCCCCTCTTCCTCACCCCATAAATGTTGCAATGTCTGCTTTTAATAGGCTATTCTCTTAGTCCCCTTGTCTTCGTTAACATTTACATCAGCAAGCCCCACTGGTAACTTGCTGTCACTGCAGAATTTCCCATGATGGCATCTTGTGGTAGTGATGGATGGGCACATTGTGTCATGTTTTCCTGAGTATCGGCTATTAATACATCTTTTACAATAATTTTGTAATTTTACTGATACAAGGTGACCCTTGGTTCAACAATCAAGTCAGCTTCTTTCAGGTCTAAGGCTTGATATGGCTAAGCTGAAATTTGACAGGCCTCAGGCCTGTAGGCCATGCTTTATAGCCTTCCATTATTTATATACCTAACAAACTTCTACCAATAATATATTCTTGTCAGTCCTATGCCACCATAATACTGTCCTGCATATTCCTACACTTTTACCTACAACTTAAATCTATTCATCACACTGCATATATATGAATTAAGCACAATAGATAACACAGTTATGTGAGTTGTTTAGCTACAGTAAGGACTGCAGGATTGAATTACTTTCCTTTTCTGGCCTGATAGCTTCAGATACTTTATATATGCAAATATCAATGAGTATTTACAGGGAACTGATGAATTGTAATTGAACTGTTCTGTAATTGTAGAAAAGAAGAGTTACATTGGCCTCTGAGAAATAATGCAGAAAGTAGTTTATTTGTAGAGATTTATCATCACTGCAGCCTTTGGAATGTTTACATTAATTAAAAAGTGGAAATGGCCACTTCCCCTCGGTTTGCCCATGCAGTTGCTTTTGGTGCTTAGAAGCACCACAGCATCTCCACTGGACTGAGCACACCACCTGGTAGGACAAAGGATTATGGAGTATCACACTGACGTCGGTGCAATTTGGAGCAGACCTTTATTGCTGGGTGTATGACAGTGTAATAAATACAGTGGGATAGCTTGTAGTATTACTTGTTATATTTTGGGACTCAATTCTTGACTATATTTATGATTTATATAATAGATTCTTATTGTAAAATGTTTTATTTTCAGATGTACAAGTTTCAGTCCTTTCCAAAAATAACATTAAATCAATGATCAAGTCGCTCAGTAAGTAGCACCTCTTTTCCCTTAATTTACAATATGTATTAATTACTATGTGCATGAAGTCTAGAATATATCTTGTGATAAGCTTAAACTATAAATCCATCACAGAAGAAGCACTCAACAGAAAATTTCAGTGACTGAAATAAAAATGGATCAAGACAATTCACAAATTTATATATCAGTAATATATCTGGCAACACTTGGAAGTGTTTTTAATAATTTTGCTGCTGCTTGTAATGTAGGGTACATCTACACTATCGCCAAGCGGTGTTAATTCTGGCTCCGATAGATGTACACTGCTAACTCTGCTCACTCTCGTGCACTGAAAACAGTAGCATGGCCACAGTGGCGCCGGAAGCAGCTCAGGTTAGCTGCCCAAGGATATACATATGATCTCAGACATGGATGCACTGGGTGGCGAGCCCAAGCTGCCACCCGACCTAGGCCACTTCAGTCGTACTGCTGTTTTCATTGTGCTAGCTCAAGTGCATGCCTTGCCAAGCTGGAAATTACACCGCCGAGCCACAGTCTAGACAAGTCTACTATTAGTAGTTTTTTTGTGTGTTGGACGGAGGGGGTGTTCACTATTTCATTTCTCTGGAGTTATTTCTTCCTTAGACTCATCTCTCTTCAGAGACTGCTGTTGTTTACAATCTGAATATAAAGTAGGCTCTGAAATTTTTGTACTGAAGAAATAAATGTTTTTGAAAGCCAGCTTGACTCTTCTTTGCCCATGCAGAAAGGATTAGAGGGTGATATCTTCATTCAGAGGCTGTCTAATGTATTAATACTTCCTCTAAAAAAGTTGGTGTCCAAATGCCAAAAAGGTAAAAGGTCCCAAGACCAGTGGACTCACTACCAAACAGACAACCTAACCACAGCAGTGTCTAGAATTTGAAGTCGGAGCTCTGTGCATACCTTCACTCAGAACAATTGTATGGATTCAAGGCCAAGCTCAGATGCTTACTTTGAGAAAATGCTTCTTCAGTCCCTCCATTCTCCTATCATCTTCATAGTGAAAGCGTGTCATGCTGGATGCTAGATTATTTCATCTATGGAAGCAATTTTATGAAGCAGAAAAATAGTCACTGACTTAGCAATAGCTAGATTTTGATGAAAATCTTAGTGTCACAGATTCATACTGTGCCTCCTTTCATCCTGTCACATTTCTCAGGGAACTGCAACTCTGATCCCACCTTGTCTATTTGGCTATGTCTGCACTAGAAAAGTTAAGCCCTTAGGTCTACTTAACAAAGTGGACTTATGCGTCCACACGGGGCTTAGGTCGACCTAAGGAGGCTTAAGTCGACCTAATGAGTGGTAGTTATAAAGTCGACTTAAGCTTTCATTAAGTCGACTTAAGGAATTTCTTAAGTCGACTTAATGAAAGCCTAATGTGGACGTGGCTCAATTAAGCCTCCTTAAGTCAACTTAAATTGCCAGTGTAGACATAGCCATTGAGCATACCACCCTCTCGGGTCACTAGTTATCTGCTGCCTTTGGGTGGAATCACACAGTCTCCCACTCTCAGGCTGGGCCCTGGTTGACGGTTTCCTGGTACTAATTGTGGTCGACTTAGCAGGTCTCACTTAGTCCCTGCATTTCTGTTCCCTCTGAAAGCAATGCCAATGGTAATTAAAGACCAAACAGCCTTCCAGCCAAGCATTAGCTATTAGAACAAAGGCAGTTCAGAGAAAATAAACCTTAAAAACACTAAGCCAGTTTATATGCATGCCCGCTTTTCACTAAGGGTTACTAGTCCCTATATCTGGGAAGGCCCAGCTCCTTCAGACTCTTTTCTGGAGACTGTGTTCTAGGCTACACTACAAATGTATGACTGTGTAAATACGGCGCTCTAGGACGTGGAAAATTCACATCCCAGAACAGTGTAGTTATATCAGCCTAACTTCTGGAATAGACAGCACTATGTTGATGAAAGGGCTTTCTCTTATCAACGTAGCCACAAGAGGCGGAGTAACTTCGCTGAGGGGAAAAGTTCTCCCATCGATGTAGGTAGCTTCTTCACTAAGTGCTACAGCCATGCAGCTGCACTGATGCAGCACTGTAAGTGTAGACGAGCCCTGTCTGTATGTCTTCCTAGCAGAGCTCACTGACAATTGACTCCTCTGCTTCTCCTAAGCAGTGCCCTTTAACTGTTTACTGTCTAGTGCCAGCTTGACAAGACAGCTGTGTCACTTCAGCCTCAGACTGGAAGTATACCATTGTCTTGTAATGGGCACCATAAGTCAGTAGTTTCAATGGGGTACACAGAGGTCTTCGAGGAGGTATGTCAGCTCACCTAGCTCAGTCTTGCAACCCTCCGGGGTGTCACAGGGTACGTTTAGGAGGGGTGGGAAGCAGGGCAAACGCCTGGGGCACCATGCTACAGAGAGCCCCGTGAAGCTAAGTCACAGGTCTAGGAAGGTTGAGCACCACTGCCCTAAACATTTGGTCACAGACTGTTTATCCAGGGAACCATTGTGTTTGCACTGTCCACATCCATAGTAAGCTAAATGAATAAGTCTCTAGACCTTGCTTACACACTCATATAAGAAAGTCTTATAACCCTATTTACCATTCTCAGTGACCAGGTTGCATACAAAGTTCATAAAATTATTATATGGCAGGATTTCTAGACTACGGCAAAGCAACTCCTACAGTACTTGAAAGATTATTACACATCATCTCTACTTCTGTCATATATCCCAATTTGAAGTCCCCGTATTATGACTGGTAGATAAGAACTATAAGAGATTGAGCTGTAATAACTCCTTTAGGCTATGTCTACACTTGTTAATTAAGGTCGACTTAGCATGTCCACACTTAAATTTTGAAGTCGACTTAGAGGGGACCCTACAAAATTGACCTAGAGCATCCACACTGGATGCCTAGGTTGACTTGTAGGGGCTAGGTGGATCTGGGACAGGTCCATGGTGGCAGGGGGTACCCTTTGCCAAGTGCCAGGGGGCTCAGCCTTTGCCCCATTGTACCTGGGTACAATGGGGAAAAGGGGGACAGGGACCCTGGCAGGGCATAGGGGCAGGGTGGGCAGGGCTCTGCCCTGCCCTTTGGGGGGGCCTGCCAGGCTCTCCCTGTGCCACCCCCCCGGCAGGAAGGGCAATGGGGGAGTCCTGGAGAGCCCTAAGTCGACTTTAAGTCGCCTTAGGGCTACTCCAGGTCTACACTGGCTAAGACGATTTTCTAAAGTCGACTTAGCCAGCAAAATCGACTTAAAATGAGGTTTTACAAAGTCGACTTAATTTTTCCTTAAGTCAACCTAAGCAGCTGCTTAAGTCAACTTAAGGAAAGTGTAGTGTAGACGCAGAGTAAATTAAGTCGACTTAAGCAAGCTTAAATCGACTTAATTTACAAGTGTAGACGCACCCTTACAGACAGTCTCTATGTGATTATACATCTGGAGAAATGTGTTGCTTATTTTATGTGTATGGCACACATCTCCAAGAGCTCAATTTTGTAGATACAGAAATACAGTAAATACAGGAAACTGTGATTACTGGTTATTGACAGACATTAGTTTTTTCACCTCATTTTACATTTCATTTTGATGAGGTTACTCTTGATGTAAGGATTTTATACTTACTTTCTCAGTTTCTTTAAAATCCTTAATTTGCAACTTCCTTTCATGTACAGTGTTCCTCTTATTAAATTCCTTTATATAAAAGTTTTAGTGTTGTTTATTTTTCTTTTCTCCTTTATGATTAGAGATATATTTCATTGATAAAAATGAGAAGCAATATTTTATATTAAGTTATTCTCATGTGCAATTTACTATTATATTTGACCGTTTCAAAAGAATTTAAAATGCCATATTAAGATTTGACTTTTCACAAATAGTCATTCAAGTATTTTATTTTAGATCATCGGATCCAAGTTCTGCACCAGAAGCATATGATGCATGAACGTAAACTTTCAGAAAAAGAAAATGAAATGTTAAGTGCACCCGTGAATATGACAGATGTAAAAAGCAAGTATTTCCAATTTTTAAATTTCTTATCTATCCTTTGAGGATGAAATTCATCCCTGTGCAGTTGGCCAGCACAAAGTCTGCGCATTACTTAAGTTCCACTTCAACTTTAAGAATTTGAACTTAAGTGAAACTTAAATAGTTCACAAGCCTCATGCTGGCCATCTGAATTTCATATCTATTCTGTGCACATAGAGAATTATGATTGTAATATGTACAATTATATAGTTCCAGGGCCATCTGTAAAAACACAGTTATTACCAAGTGAAGTGCAGATTGATGTGCAAGAGATACCATCGCCTAACAATGCAACAACAATAGAAGCTCAAATTTCTAACAGTTCTTCAAAGTTGATTATTAAACTGCGGAAGATTTTCCCAAATATACTTTTGCGCACACAGACAAAATATAAAAAAGTGAATAATGCAAAGAACCAAGATGGTAAAAGAAAAAAAAAATTGTTTCCTGATTTGGAGCAAGATAAAAACACTGATAATAACAAAGACAGATTGACAAGAACTAATATTACTATAAGATTCCATTCCAAGGATAATTCAAGTCAAACTCAGATTGATATATACAATTTAAAAAATTCAAGAGTGAATCCTGAGGTGCACGTTGTCACCAGCGATATTATCGACCAACATAATAAAATAAATTCAGTAATAATACAAGATGATGTTTTGCAAGTGACTGTAAACAGTTCAGTGGATAAGGAAATGCAGGATAATAAAGGAGAAGAAAGAAAAAATCTTGCAAAAACTGAGGCTAGAAATGTGGAAGGAAATACCACAGATAGCAACAGGAAGAAACTTCTTATAGCAGGTATGAGTTAATTTTGTCTTTTCAATAAAAGATTAATTCCTTGTGAAACATTATTGCTACATTATTGCGAAGTAGATTTATTTTTATGTTAGTATTATTTAAAGCCAGCCTCTAAACTCCTTACTCACATTGGCGAGTAATTACTTATATGCAATCTCATTGATTTTAATGGAACTACTCATGAGTAAATGCTCACTAAATTTAAGTGGTTCCCAGTGCAATATTTAGATTGTAAATTCTTTAGGTTAGCGACTGTCTTTTTATTGTGTGTGAAGAGCACTTGAACAAAGGGAGTCTTAATCCTTTATTGGATCTTCTAGTTGCTACTGCAATAAAAATATTCAATACAAATAATAATATCCAAGGACATGTGTACTCCTCAGCTGGGGCTCCAGCGGTGAGGGATTCCCTCATGGCCCTGTGGGGCTCCAGCCATGGGGGATTCCCCCACGGCCTGCTGGAGCTCCAGCCACAGGGAAACCTCATGACCCCAGGGCTCCAGCTGCGCGGGGTTGCCAGCTCCCCACACGGCAGAGGAGCCCCAGCCATGGGGAACCCCCATGGCCCCAGGGCTCCAGCCGCGCAGGAAGCTGGCAACCCCGCATGGCTGGAGCCACGGGGCCCATCTTCCCTGAACCAGGTTCCCTTCTCCCCAGCCCATCCCCCGGCCTGGAGGCTAATTAGGTCGATTTAGGGCATCCACACTGGCTTAAATCGACTTAAGAAATCTTAATAAAGTCTTAAATCGACTTAATAAAAGCCTGGTGTGGACGGAGCTTTGTGTAGGTCGACTTAATCGTCCTTCAGTCAACCTAAGTTGCCAGTGTAGATGCACCTTTTCATCGGCCCAGCGTCTGTTGGTGAAAGAGACATGCTTTTGATCTATGCAGAGGTCTTCAGTCTGGGAAAGGTCTTGAAACTAACATGGCTACAACAGCACTGCAAATATAGTGCAGTAAGTCTAAAATTCTGTGTACTGTTACATTTGATATTAAATTCTATGTATTCTGGTCCAGCTCTTCAAAAATGTTAAGATGTCTCACTTGCCTAATTTCCATTGAAATCAATGCACCCAAAATAGCTTTGAGGATCTGGGCCTCCATCCGTTAATTTGTAACTGAGAAAATTCTACAGCACACTGAATTTAAACCCTAACTGCAATGTATACATTGTTAGAGGAAACAAGGTTTTGGCAGATGGGGCTTTTAGTTCTGACAAAGAAATGGAAAGATGGTTTGGGATGTCAGAACAAGCAGAATGGTGGATGTTGCTTCTGAAATGAACATCCAGGGAATAATTAATATTAATACTTAAATTGCCATTTTAATTTTGTAACTTTATAATTTAAGGTAACACACATGCAAATAGTATTTTTTCATCTTTTAATTTTGTGTTAGAAGTAAAGTTTAAAAATTGATACAACTAGTAATTCACAAGATTTTCTAGTGCTAATAAATAATTTTACTTTGAATGGTTTGTACAGTCGTACAAAATTAAATGTCTTTTACTGGTAAGTAGAAAACTGTATGCTTGGTGTGGGTAAAATTAGCCAAAAGGTCTAGATTTGTAGAACAGACTTTCCTATATAAGCAGTATGGTGGAGTTATTGTGAAAGTGATGCCAATAGTGGAGGGGGAGGGGGGACGAGGGGAGTCAAAGAAGTTCTTTATTGGCAGCAAAAGTGGAAGCCATCTTCTACTCTCAACTGTATTAAAAACATTATGAAAGCTGCGAAGTCAAGTCCTCAGAGTTAGTAAATGCCAAAATTAGGGTTGCCTGTTTAGTGTGGTAGAGGAGACCACGGGAGAGATGGGTTCCCAGCTCTCAGTTCCAATGCCCAGCCCTAGGCCGGCGGCAATTATATAGGGAGAGCCCTTCTGAGTCTTCATAGCCCTGGGCTGGAGCATGCTTAATTGCTCTGTGGGGATGGTAGATGCACAGTCTAGTCTGCACTAGGAATTCTGAAAGGCATAAACATGCTCAATGAAGATGAAATCTTCAGATTGAGAAAGGCTAACAGCATATTGGGCTGTATTAGTAGGAGCATTGCTGGCAGATTGAGGGACGTGATTATTCCCCTCTATTCAGCACTGGTGGGACCACGTTTGGAGAACTGTGTCCAGATTTGGGCCCTCCCACTAGAGAAAGGGTGTGTACAAATTGGAGAGAGTTCAGACAAGGGCAATGGAATGTTTAGGGGGCTGAAGCACATGACTTATGAGGAGAGGCTGAGGGAAGTAGGCTTGTTTAGTTTGCAGAAGAGAAGAGTAACAAGGGATTTGATAGCAGCCTTTAACTACCTGAAAGGGGTTCCAGGGAGGGTGGAGCTAGGCTGTTCTCAGTGGTAGTAGATGACAGAACTAGGAACAATGGTCCCAAGTTGCAATGGGGGAAGTCTAAGTTAGTTAGTAGGAAAATCTTTGTCACTAGGAGTGTGGTGAAGCACTGGAATGGGTTACCTGGGGAGGTGGTAGAATCTCCATTCTTAGAGGTTTTTAAGGTGCAGCTTGACAAAGCCCTGGCTGGGATGATTTAGTTGAGGTTGGTCCTGCTTTAAACCGGGGAGGAGGGAATAGGGGGCATTGGACTGGATGACCTCTTGAGTTCCCTTTCAACCCTAATCTTCTATGATTCTATGAGTTAGCTGCTAAAATATATAAGTATCTACTGAGCATGTGCAAACTGCAGATTTTCCAGAGACTTATAATTTGAATAAACTTGGAGGAATTTTCCCAGGGACAGCAAAAGACACATTCCTGACACACAGGCAACCCCACTGCAAAACTTCAAGTCCCTCTTCCAAAATATGGGGGTGCATTTCAGATAAAAAGTCTCAAGAGCCTTTAACATTTTTCCTAGCCTCATTTTTTGAAATGGCTGAATTATTTTGTCTGAAACCTTAAAATAAGTAAATAATCACCCCAAATAATTTAAGTTTTGCAAAGTTATAAGGAACTAAAAACAGGGGCCCATAATAGAAAGTGTCAGATAACCTTAATAATAGACAGTGGTATCAGCCCTGCCTAAAATAAATAGACAAATAATTTTGAAGGGAAGGATAAAGGAGAAATTATAAAGGGAGAAAACATAGCTTTTAAGAAAGGCTTTCCACTCTTCTTGAAACCTCCCATCCTGCAATTTTACTTTTAGGTACTGAATTCCTAATATAATAAATCTCAACTGGTAGCTGTAGGGTGGCTTAACTGGGATGAGCTTAGCAGGATCAATAGCAATAAAACTGAAGTTCTGTGCTATCTCAGATCTTTGTATAAGGACACATTCATTTGCTGCTGCTCAGCGTATCCTTCCATGTTGTATATTGGTGAAGTCTGGTCTCCCTGGCTGGTTCAGTAAGATCCAAAACCTGGAAGGTGCTCAGTCCCTTCAGTTCCAGTTGATGCCATTGAATTTCTGATGCTGCTTTGGAATCCTCTATTGGAAAGGGCGTATGAAATGTCTTTGAAAATGGAGCAGATGCACTACCCTACTTTTCATCAACTGAGAATGTAGACTGATAAATTTGAATTAACAGTTATGAATGAAATTTATTCCGTCTCTGTTGTCCCATTTTTCTGAGTGGGGTAGTACTTTAGGAGTAGAACATCTTGTGACTTCAGGAAAGAGGAACAACTACAATTTTCCTGTTGAAAAGTCTAGCCCCTGGATAACCAAAATTCTTTTCACACTAAAAATGTTTTTTTACTGACTTAAAGCCAATACATTAACTTAATCATAGCACCAATCCTCATTTTCACTGAATCAATTTTAGAAAATTTAATATTAAATATTTTATATTTACAGATTTGATAACCAATAGTATGAAAAAAACAATGAGGCATTCTGCATTTTCTGAAGAAACTTATTCAACACAGAAAAAATCAACAGGTTAGGAAAAAGATATTTTTAAAAAATTGTATGTGTTTTTCTCCTTCAGAGATATTAACATTTTTCCATCCCTGAATATTTCTCACCACAGAAACTCTGAAAATTGGTGGTTCTTCCAATTAATCATTAGTCTTTTCCAGGAAGTCTATTAAACTTCTTGTACATGGCACAAAATTGCAAAAATTTGCAGAGGAGACAGAGAAGATCTTATTGATAGAGAAACTTGGAGGTGTATGGCATTTCCCCCTTTAGCTTATGTATGTGTATTTTCAGCCTTAATTGCAGCTTAATGAAAGTTTGCTCAGGGAATTTTGTAGAGGCATGGTTCAATCACACAAGTAATTTTTGTGACAAAGATGTTACTATAATTTGTCTAGAGTATCTGTCTTGTAGGCCACCAAAATGGGGGTTGGAGAGAGATTTGGAGGCTGTTTTTCTAAAACCTCCCTTTTTGTTTCTCTTAAATACTGGTATTTTGTTGTATTTGGTTATGAAGAGGAGCAATTTTCCCATTCACTAGAAAGAATTTTGTCCTCTAGGACCACCTCCTTACATTGTTGCCCTTTAACCATAGTTGATTGATAAGTCTGTTTTTTAAGTCAGTGGAGGAGTACATAGCACTATAGAAAAGCTTCCGCCTCAGTGCTAGTACAACAAAGGCAAATTGCTAGTATAGCCTAGCATCACGAACAAAAGTGTCAATCAGGTAAGATTGTATTTACTTTTGAGGTTTATTTAGGCCAGGTCTACAGTGGCAATGAAATTCAGTGGCAGTCAAAAGGAGTTACACAAGCTATCTCTCCTCTGTAGCTTGCGTAACTCCCATTAACTTCCTAACTCCCTTTCAGCATGGCATCGTCACTGTGCTGGGCTGAGAGAAAATGTGTTCTCATTGACACAGCGCTATACCACTTGAGGCGTGGGTTTATTAAGTTGATCTCCAGATCAACTTAGCGGCTCTTATCTGACCACTAAGTCGATCCCGAAAGATCGATCTGATGGCGGCGAATTTGCCTCCGCCAGTGTAGTTGTGACCTTCGTTTAAGATTCCTTTATTATTTTAAACAGGTAACAACCTCAGTTTGCTGTCCAATTAGTGTACACAATGTTAAGAAGTAAAGATAAGTTTGTAGGTTATACAAATATAAACCAGAAAGCCTAACATTAAACTCTACCTAACATCACTGATTTATGATAGGAAATTGCCCAGCATATATTCTGTGATATAGAGGGTATGATAGGCTGGGTTAAAGATGAAATGGCCCTCTTACCTTTCACTGGCCAGTGGACGTTTTTACAGCTGAAGTGCAATTTGTTGTTTTTATTATCTTGTGTTTCGTTCCCCCCCCCCCCCCTTTTTCCTTTTCTTTTATACATTTTAGGGACCTTTTAATGAGAAAAGGATATGACAGGCAAGTTTAATTTTTCATCCCATTTTTACAATAGCAGTAGATGTCACGTAAGAACTATAGCTTCAGATGAGATTACAAAGCTTCCTTCAAGATTCCAGATCCCAGCCTAATGGGCATCCAGTTCCATTAAACAGCTTTGAAAATATTAACTTAAACATGGTCCTCTAACATTTTACATATTTATATTCTAATAAGGAACAATCCAGCTTTGAATGAGCTCAACAAGAAAGGAAAACCAGGGCAATTGGACTCACTAGAAATTGTGACTAGTGCTTTTTACATTCTGTTTATTTTCTCTCTTGTGAGCTACTGGCAATCAGCGGCTCTCTTACTCTCAAAACTAAGAAGAAAAGTGTTCTGCCTAAATGCTTAGCACTGCCTAAATGCTTAGCACTGAGAAATCCTGACACACAGCCCTAGAGTATCCCTAACTCTCCACTGTGGTTTGTTTTGCTGTCACTGTAAGCTGAAAATCTAACAAGTCTTTTTTTATTTCTGTCTAGAGTATGTTCTTCCACTGAGCTGTTGCATCAGTGAAGCATTTACATTTTTAGTTTTGTCATCATAGAGTGTTCCAGCAGAAGCCCTGAAATCCATTTGCAGCTACTCATTGTGTGGCACCTCTCACTTTCCTACCTACATAAATAAATCATGCCAAAAGACATTTTTGTCATTGTTTTTGATTGATAAAAGTATTGTTCAAAGATCTGTTCACTATAATTAAAGTATGGAAAAATTGACCACAAGTGTTTTCATACATTTGTTTGCAGATGTGCCTGAATCTGCTACTTATCCATTGCTTCAGTTGAACCACATTTTACAGACACTGGAAGATGACATGGGTAAATATACATATTTATGGCATAACTTTTAAATATAAAGTTCAATCACTTTCTAGCAACTTAATATCTTTTTGTAGGTGTTCAAACATATAATTCCCAAGGTATAAAAGAAAATCATTCTCAAGTGCCAGTGAGAATGCTGAAGAACGTATTACAGGACTTGCAGAATGAATATGGTATGTATATTTCACTCTCCATTAATCTTTATATTTTGTGAGCATATTTTTTTAGAAATATAGATGAACACACTTTAACATACTGGACGCAGAGAGGATCAAATCCTCCACTGATGTAAATCAGTGAAGTGCCACTGAAGTCATTTGCAATTTACATCAGCTCTGTAAATTACATTAGATCTGGAGCAATGCCTCTCTCTTCAGTTCTGTTTTAACTTGGGCTATAGACAGTTGCTATGTCAGCTACACACAGCATAAAATGATCTAGTAAATAAACATTATTAAAATCCAGAAACTATAAAATTGTATGCTGAATGCCTCCAATACCAAAATAAGAGAGGCAAATATTAGCAGATAAGAAATGTAAAATTGGAGATATGTTGAATCTTAGATTTCAGTTCATCAACAGTGGTTGTATTTTGGCAAATTGAAAAGAGGGGAAAAGGCATGCAAAATAATTGTGATCTATTCTTTTAATAACTTACACATCGAGGCCTTGATCATGCAATTGCTTTTGTACCCACTTAAGTTTAAGCACATGAATAGCCCCATTGATTTTAATAGTGATTTCAATAGATAAAATCAAAGGGACATATTAATGTGCTTAAAGTTAAGCATGTAAGTGATTGCACGATCAGGACCTCATTTATTACCCCAAATATGTATATGTCATTTTAAAAAAAATCTGTTCTAAAAAGCAGTCTCAAATGCCATACCAAATATGTTGGTGGCTATAGCATGCACACATACAAAAAGCTCTCCCACCACTGAACTTAGATCATATGTACATTTCACTTAGGCCTACAGCTGGTCTTAAGGATGAGAAAGGAGTATACATGCAGTACCTTATTTAGTAGCCCAAGCAATTTAAAAAAAAAAGATGATATAAGGTAAAAAAAGACAGGAAAGCAGTAGAAGTCAGGGAAGAACCTAAAGAAACTATGCTTCTTTGAGCCGTTCTCCCACTTCCTCTGGAAATAGGCAGAGGATGCACTGTGTAGACCACTGAACCACCAGTCATCATCTAGCGTTCTTCATTCAGTTCAGTGATGGAGTAGGTGCCAAGCGTTTACTGCCCTATCAATCCTACTATTATTTCTGCTTCTAGAATTGGATCTGAAAAGTCATTACAGTAAAACAATGAGTAAATGCTTTTCTTTTTTAAGTGCCTTTTCCAACACTAGGAATAATTCACCTCCTCATACACATGTTGTGACATTGAAAAGTGTGGTATAACCATGCTCTGCACACGGTAGCCTTTCTTGAATAAATGTTAATTCATCATGGGGAAAGACACTGAAAACAGAACAAATACTGAGTAGAGAATGGGGCTTTAATGGATATTTTGTCTGAGCAAAGACTTTATGGCCTGGCCCTGAGAATACAGAACAAAGACTTGTTAGTTAAAAAAAAAAATGAAAATACAAAGAAGTACACAAAATCAAAAGATAAAAGAAAGGAAATAAAATATTCCTAGGCCTGATTTAGCAACATTTTGAAAGGGTCATTTGTTACAGATTAAGTTGAGGACAGCAATTCCTTGAGTTGCATGTAAGCAATGAAATTCATTGACACAGCATCTTGTCAATGCAATACTTTTGAGTTTACAGAACTAAAAACATATTTTTTTTAAAATAACCCCCCACTCCCCTTCTTATTGTATAGAAATGCAGGTGCCTTTATCAGTTAGTGACAGTCTGAACTCTTCAGTCATGGAAAACATTCTTCAAAATTTAAAAAGCCATAAAGGTAAGGGAAATGTGAATCGATTGCACGTATAAAGAAAATAGCAAACCAGCATGGATGTTAATAGGATGTAATTATAGTAGCCCTTGGCTATTAGAAATCTGTTTTCGAGAAGTTATATTTTCTGATTCAAGGCTGGCGAGTGAAAAGGTCTTTCTAAGACAGTAATTACTTTAAAAGCGAAGTAAGAGAAAAAAACACATTTTGAAGTTTTTACCAAAGGAAGTTAAGAATATACAGTGTTCCTAACTAAAGCTCATTATTTGTAATTTCCCATAACACCAGTTAAAAGAGGCCCTGATTCAGGAAACCCTGGCTATCTGTCAGCTAGGAGAGCCTGCCTCACCCCATCATTAGGACATACCAGAAGAGACACCATTTCCTCAGCATCACTCCCTGGCACTCCCACAGCCATGTTTATGGCAGTAGTGGTGGAGGCAGAGTCCAAGGGCTTGGGTGACCTCAAAACAAGTTTCTTAATGCCACTCAAGCAGCAAGTAGTACCCCAAAGAATGGAGGCTGTCTAGGCCTCTGAGGTCTGAGTGCATGGCTCTCACTTTGCCCTATTTTGGACTATCATGGACTGCAAATTATTCATTCACATAAGTCCTAGGGTTTCAAAAGTAATTTAGTGTCTTCTCAGCATGTTTAACATTATGTGTTATTTTAAAAGTGCTCCAGGAGAAGCAGCTTCACCCATGAGTAATGTTTTGTATGTTTCCGTTTTTGAAATTTAATTGCATAAGGGGCAGTGATTATTTGCATTCAGAGAGCACTCTCAGCCCTGCTTAAGCGCCTGCCACTTGTCAGTTAAATTCATATCACTTTAGATATCCACGAATAAGTCTTTCTCCCAGTGGGAAATGGCAGAGAACCACAGATGGGCAGGTGCTGCCTGATGCACACTTCACTGATGGAAACGTCAGCAGTGACGATAGTGGAGCTGGGACCCTGAATGTTAATGAACTACTTAATTAATCCTTAACAATCAAGCTGCAAGAGGTAGAAAGCGCGAGCGAGAGCCCTCTGTCTTTTCTGTCCCCTTGGGAGGAAAGGGAAAGGGGCTTTTTGCTGCTGTATCTGGTGGCTCTCTTCTGCTCTCTCTGACTGGAGAAGGAGATGCTTTGGCAGTTAGCACTGGTAGGCATTTGGATTGAATGCTGGTGCTGTCCAGCTACCTGATCTATTGGCCTGTGGCAGAGCAAGGAGCGTTGCTTTGATTGTCATTGGTAGCTCCACCTAGATAAGAGCAGGTAGAGTATCATTCAGAGACAGCAGAAGAAGGACTCAGGGTTTGCTAACCCCAGCAAGTGGCAAATATAATGGGTGCTTTTAGAGCACAGGCCCAGCTCACAGGACATTCCTTCTAGCTTCCTCCACTCTATGCATCATTAGCGACTTTTTATTTCTTAGAATTTTTGCTATCATAGATTCAGTTTCTCCTTTAAGGAATAGCTCCAGCATGACACTACATTCTAAGAGTCACAACTGAAGACACTACCTTCTTGTCCAAGATGTTGTACAGTAGATCTCTAAAGACAAGACTCTTATGTCATTTGCAGTGAAAACTGTATATTTGAATTAGCATGGGGATAAAGAAAGAACAAATGTTTTGTCATAGGTAGTTTATCATATAAACTATAATTATTTGCCTTGTACAGTGTTGCTGCTTCCCCCTAGAAACAATGTTTTTAAATGCAGGACCTTACAGAGAAAGAGCTTTCACTCTGTGGAATTTCCTTAAATTAAGCAAATTGTAATTAACAGGGAATAACAGAAAGATTGGTTGTGCTATCCTGGTGCTTGCAAATTATTCTGTATTTGAAACACTAGATACTAGGCACAATTCTTTGTGATTAGTATGTAAACAAATCTTTTAAGGGATAATTAACTTTTTTCCTAAAACGTATAGACTAATCTAGTTCTCTCACTAACTGGACCAAATTTACCCCTGGCGTAACTTCAGTGATGTCAATACTGGTACTCTAGAAATGAATTTGATGCAAACATTTTATAAAAGGTCATGCTCTAATGGCTTCTTTGTGAACCAGTTTTTGTTTAAATTATAGGGGCTCTTTAAGGCAGCGTAGTTGCCCGTCCGTTCTCCCTCACTGCAGATCAGAGACAAAGGACAATTGCATAAAGTTAGAACCGACTGCTGAGGGTTGCCAACCTTGCATTTTAATTTTTACTGACATGCAGATCTGAAACAGATTTTTTTTCCTGACGTCACTAAACTATCACAAATAATATAATAATGTCACAAGAATGTGTACCCTCGGCACATGTGCCGACAGTGGCACACAAGCCCATTTGGAGCGGCACTCGGCCTCCTCTGTGGCGCCACAGAAATTGCCACTCCTGTCACCAAAAGACACTCCAAGTGGCTTCTTTCGGGAGCGGCTGCAATGTGGAGGTCCCTGCCATGTCCAGGCCCCAGGTACACCATGTAAAGAAGCCACCCAGAGTGGCTGCTCTCTGTGGTGTGCTGCCGCCAAAAGGAGTGACTCCAGGTAACTGGGGATAGGGGTCCCCA
>ML685801.1:14253293-14299706 GCA_007922175.1 Pelusios castaneus | reverse complement strand
CCCCCCCCCCCCCGCTCCCCCCCCCCCCCCCCCCCCCCCCCCCCCCAGATGAAATCTGAGATTCTATCATCATGTAGTTCCTGGAGTTGGGATCCTTGGCATTAATCCTGCCCTGACAAAGTCCTATTTTCCAGTCATGGCTCATTAAGCCTCAGTAGAACCAACTGTGGAAAACCCTAAAGTGAATTTTATTTGGTTACTTTGAGCAAAAATAATTCAGCCATATGAGAGGAAGACCAGCAAAGTATGTTTTTCTTACCTTAAAATTCTTGAAACTTTTGGTATTCATTACTCAACAGTCAAAAGAGCTGTACTTTGAATACTGCAGTTTGGTATGGCGCTAATCCTCACTGACAAGGAGTACGTACGTGGACTCACTCTGGCGGGAACTGGTTTGGTTTGACCAAAGTCTGCATGTTTGAAAATTCCATTCTGAGAAGACAGTAGTTTTTTTGCTAAGCTTGTTAAAGGTGAACCTATTACATCTTGTGCAGTTGTAAAAGGAGGGTGACCCAACTGTGTGCTGATGCTGTTCTGGCTTACTACCCCCAATGCACATGCAGTAGATATCGACAGAGAATGACTGGTATGTGCTTTTGGTCAATGGTTTCATTCCTGTAATGTAAGTCACTGGTCCACAAGTTGCCTGAAGTGCACTTTTTGTTCCTGTCCCCAAAGAACCTGTGAGGTAAAATCAGGGAAAATGTTACCAGAAAGAGAGATGGAACTCAGGAACAATGTGTGTTCTCTTTTCTTTGCCTCATCTGAGGTGATCTTGGCGTGCTAACACCCAAATTGCAGATTTAACGAGGTGTGCTTGGCTCAGTTGTGCAGAGGAAAACTGTTCATGAGCATTCAAGATATTCTGGTGCTTTGGAACAAAACTCTTTCTCTTTCAATACATGCAAGTTTGATATTTGGCATGTGCGATAACAATTTCTTTTATTTGTAGCCGTCATCTATTGAAGTCTGCAAATTCATTAATTGCATGATAAAAAGCTTTATTTCACCTACTTGTAATTGCTTGCTGAAGCTTTACCAGAGAAAGATTTGTTTTTACTTCCATGCCTGGAAGAGAGATCAGACCATCAGATTGATTTTGATAAATGTGCCACTTGGCGTTTGTTAAACACAGCTGTTCCCAGTTCAGTTAGGGAAACCTAGGTCAAGAACTCTGTCAAAGTAGCTTATTTCCTAACTTGAGGCTATTCACCTCGCCCTCTCCTCCTCATGGGTCCCCCATACAATTATAGTGACTACATTCCCATTCATCCTAGTTTGGGCTCCCACAGAAAAGCTTACATACCATATAGAAGGATGAGCTTTCGTGGGAGATTTTCCTCCCACGAAAGCTCATGCGATAAATAAATCTGTTAGTCTTTAAAAGTGCCACAGGACTCTGTTGTCTTTCTACAATAGACTAACACAGCTACCCCTTTGGAATTTGACCATATAGAAGGAATGAACCTTTCTTCTGTATTTGCAAGGTCTTTCTTTCTATTCCAAGACTATTCCAGGTAATTCATATGGGCTTCCAATCATGCTGTTAAAGACCAATTTGTACTCTCTTGCATGCATTCATTTTTTCATTTACAAACAAATTGTTCCCAACCTATGAGGGATGTAATAATTATAGAGAATTATACACTCATAGAAAAGATACAATGCTCATCATTAAAAAGAATTGACTTGCCAGTAGATATTAAGGCCAGGCACATAGACTACAGTGAGAGAGATGCTTTATGTGGATAGTTACCCGTCTGCAGTGGATACCACAGTTTCCCACTATTCTTGAAATAGGCAATAACTATGGTAAAAGTGTAGTACAGGTTGGCAAATAATCAAGTTTGTAAATGGGTCCACTGTCCATACCTAGGTTATATTGCTATTTAAATGCCTTTTCACAGAGCAGGTTATCTGATGTCCAATACAATGTGTGATCAGTGCTAGTGAGAGTTGATAACTTACGGACCAATGGACTAAGAAATGCATACACCACTGCTTTGTGCTAAAACACCCCCTTTTCTGTTCCCACACTCCCACTGCTCAGTTGTTTGTCTCGGCCACTTGTTATATCTTGTCGTTTTTAGCTTATAAGCTCTTTGGGGCAGGTACTGGCATTTGTTATATCTTTAGACAGAGCTCGGAGTAAAATGGGATTGAAGCCTCTAGGCTCTGCAATAATAATGATCACTAGGTCTTCAGAACCTTTCCCACAAGGACGCCCCCCCCCCCATTACTCCCTATCTTCCTCCCAGCTCTTCTTAATGTCACTTCTTTCCTCCTCTCCCCTCCCCTCTTGTGTGTGTGTGTGTGGGGGGGGGGGGGGGGGGTCCCTGTCAGCATATGGAAGTTTGTGGTGGGAGCTCGTTCTTAATAAATTGTTGGTTATGGGTTGAATATTACCACCATGACTTTCTTCAGTTACACGACAAATGTTCCGTCCTGTATTTCCAGAGTTGTTTTTTGCATCTATGCTGCAGATGTAATGTGTTATGAGACAACTTTTCAGTTATCCATTTCCTTTTGATACATTACAATATGATACAAATATTCAAAATATAAAACACTTACAAATATTGTTACCATAAAACCAAAAAGGATAGTCACTTTCATCATAAAATTAGGGGCTAATCCAAAGCCCACCGACATCAGTTGAAAGATTCCTATTGACTTCCCTGAGCTTTGGATCAGATTGTTATTGTATAAAGCACACTAAATGTGTTTATACTTTCATTTAACATCAAATTACCAGAAATACGATCAGACACAATCTCCTCCTACCATCCTGTCACAGACTAGAGCTTTTTATTTGTTTGGTTTGTGGATGAAGCTCTACAGGCAATGGGTGAAATATATATGTGGTAGTGGGGCATTGGGTGGTTTATTTAATTCTAACGGAATATATTTAGACAAAATATCTTTGGTTGATAGTTGTGCTTGTTTCATGGGCTGTATTTTCTTCATTCACTTGTACTATGGTGCCTTGAATTTATTTTGGACATTGTGCCTATAGTATTAGGAGTCTATGTAATCAGACTTGCTTCTACAAAATTGTGTTGGTGTTTTTTAAAATAAAGCATTCAGCTTCTTACTGTAATTTGCTAAAATGCAGTAAGTGGAATGTAAAGAAATATATTTGCAATTTATGAGTCATCCAATATGTGTGATTTGCTTGTCCACATTAGTTAACTGGATGTTGAAATTATTATGTAGTTTAATTTTCCAAGGAAGAATAGGGGTTTGGTTTTGCTTGTTTGTTGCTTTGAGGTGTTGGTTGAGATGACACTCTCACAAAAATACAAAATGATCTTTAACTTTTAAAGCTTTCAGAAATATTACATCATTGAGGTGACAATCAGTTATTGATGACTTAACAAATGATGTTTTAAAATTGTTTTCTCTTATTAAAGAGAAATCAGAATCCAGTGAAAAGGAAAACAAAACGCAATCACTTTCTGAGGGACATAATCACAGTCTACAAGTGTCAAATGAAAATACAGAACAATTTAAAGCAACACCTATGCCAGGTAACGCCATTCATTATAAACTGGAGTAGCATATCAAAATGTCTGTTGTATGTAATTTCGCCAGCTTTCTCTTATAGTGTAATGACCACTACATGGCTTTTTACTTCATTTATTTCATAGAATCATAGAATTGGAAGGGACCATGAGAGGTCATTGAGTCCAATCCCCAGCACTCATAGCAGGACCAAGTACCCTCTTAAACCGCCACTGACAGGTGTTTGTCTAACCTGCTCTTAAAAACTTCCAATGATGGAGATTCCACAACCTGCCTCGGCAACTTATTCCAGTGGTTAATCACCCTGACAGTTAGGAATTTCTTCCTAATGTCCAATTTAAACCTCTCTTGTCATAATTTAAGCCCATTGCTTCTTGTCCCATCATCGATAGTTAAGGGGAACTATTTTTCTCCCTCCTCCTCGTAACAACCTTTTAGGTACTTGAAAATTGTTATCATGTCCCCTCTCAGTATCCTCTTTTCCAGACTTAAACCCAGCTCTTTCAATCTTCCTTCATAAGTCAGGTGTTCCAGACCTTTAATCGTTCACGTTGCTCTTCTCTGGACTTTCTCCAATTTGTCCCCATCTTTCCTGAAATGAGGCTCCCAGAAGTGGACACAATATCCAGTTGAGGCCTAATCAGGGCAGAGTAGAGTGGAAGAATTACTTCTCGTGTCGTACTTACAATACTCCTGTTAATATATCCCAGAATGGTGCTCGCCTTTTTTGCAACAGTGTTACACTGTTGACTCATATTTAGCTTTTGGTCCACTATGTCATCCGTTGCTAAATGTTTTATATGCAAACGACTGTCTGCACACACCACAGACTGATTTTACATTAAACTACAGCAGATTGCACACACACAGCATTGGGGGTTATAGTCTGGGCTTGCCTCAAACAAGCTCCAAAGCTGTACCTGAAAGTTTTGCACTCACAGAGCAGGTAGCCTTCTGCTTATGCACACAGTGTCAGAGACCAAGCTTTAAAACATTAGTAAAGTCAAGTTTTTCTAAGTTCTGACTTTAGTGCCTAGATCGGGGGTCTGCAACCTGTGGCTCTGGAGCCGCACGCGGCTCTTTGGCTGGCCCCTTGCAGCTCCAGGCTCTGAGTCCCCCACCACCACTGGAGGACCCTGTGGGTGGCCTGCTCCTGGCTCTGGGCCCACCTCTGCCTTTGGGGGGACCCTGTGGGAAGCCCACTCCAGGGTCCTCACCACCACTGGGGGACCCTGTGCGGGGCCCACCCCTGGTTTCTCTCCTCTCCCACCTGGGGACCCTGCAGCAGGTGCCCTGGGCCTAGCTCCCAGTTCCCCCCCACGAACCCCCTGCCAGGAGGATACATCCATTGTGGCTCTTAAAACACTTGGTTATGGAAGGAATTTCAAAAAATGGCTCTTCTTATCTTTTGCGTTGCCGACCCCTGGAGATATTGCTGCTGTGGGTGAATTAGAAATATCTAAATTGGCTCACCACATCTCTACCTTTAATCTTTTAGCATGTCACAGTGATGCGCTCAGTAAGTGACTGCTAAGAAGCCATAATTTGCCTTAGCATTTATTATGGAACTAATTAAGACATGTAGAATTTATTTTATTTTATTTTTTTTAAAAAAACAGAGCTCACAAGTGTCACAGCGAAGGCGAACAGGAAGGGTGTCAAACGATTTGAATTTTTTCAAAAGCATGAAGGTAAATATTAGCTATTATTTATTTTAAAAAAAATAAAGTTACCATTAAGACACAGTTTTAGTGTAGGCAAACAGATAAAGTACCAAAACAAACAAGGAGTCCAGTAGCACCTTTAAAGACTAACAGATTTATTTATCTCATGAGCTTTCATGGGAGAAAATCCCCCTTCATCATATATTTGAAGATGGAGAGTTCTCCATCTTCAAGCATTCGACGAAGTGGGATTTTTCTCCCACAAAAGCTCATGAGATAAATAAATCTGTTAGTCTTTAAAAGTGCCACAAGATCCTTGCTTGTTTTGCTGAACCAGACTAACATGGCTACCCCTTTAGAAATTGTCAAGATAAAATACCAGTTTGCTCTTCCTGCCCATCTCAACAAAATGTACTGTATTTTTGTTAAACCAAGTCTTACCTAATGCAAACAGAGGTATAATTTCAGCTTTGTTGTCCTGTGTTTATTGACTTAGTAAGATACTGCTATTTTTATACTCCTGGTTTATGCCTTTCACTTGGGTTTTACTCAGCTAAAATGTATTGTGTGTGTTCAGCTGAACGAGAGCAAACATTTTCCTATGGCTATGGCAATTTGTTTGCTTAGACCTCAATTACAAAATTAACAGGGCAGATTGTGTTGTTGTTCAGCTGTTTAAGATTACAATAAAAACATCTAATAAAGTGAGACATGAGAAATCAGAACTAAACACTGTACAAAATCTATGGTCTTCCTTTTCAATTTAATTTTGTACTCCAGCTGCATAGCTTTGATTTCAGAATTCCTCAAACAAGTCACAGGAATATAATTTGCAGATAGTTCACCAGTAAGACTCTCCTTTACTAGAACTTCATCGGCCAGCTGAAGGAAGGTTAAGTAAATGCAGTATTGCTATTTTTAAGTGTGTGCGCCTGTGTATTTTCCCTCAAGTAACCAATCATTCAGCTGAAAACCCACCGCGTGTGATTCTAGAAATTAGTCTAGGGGAAGAAAGGGCATTTACTGGGCAGAACAAGGTGGAGCAGCACTGCTCGGTGACCATCTTATGCACTCAGAGATTTTTATTTGCATTAGTGGATTTTAGCATGAGATATATGATGAAGCTCCAGTATAAATGCTGGCTTTTGGGGTGCATCTACACTAGTAAATTAAGTTGACTTAAGCAGGCTTAAGTCGACTTAATTTACTCCGCATCCACACTGGAGTTTCCTTAAGTCGACTTAAGCTGCTGCTAAGTCGACTTAAGGAAATTAAAGTTGACTTAATAAGACCTACTTTTAAGTCGACTTTAATGCTTGACTTAGGGCAGGGCAGGGGAAAGAGGGAGCCCCTGCTCCCTTCGCCCCAGGACAAGCCGCTAGCAGCTCGTCCTGGCTCCCTTCTCCCCGGGACCGCTCACATCCAGGGGAGAAGGGAGCGTGGAGCTCATTTCTGCCTGGGACTGAGCGGCCCCAGCCAGAACAGAGCCCTGCAGCTCCTTTCTGCCTGGGACCGCACCCCAGCTGCTAGGGAGCCCCTGGGGCTCCCCCAGCAGCTGGAGCACTGTGCTGGCAATTGCCCTGGGGGCTCCCTAGCAGCTGGAACGCAGTCCTGGCCAGAAAGGACCCACAAGGCTCTGTTCAGGCTGGGACCACTCGGTCCCGAGCAGAAAGGAGCCCATGCTCCCTTCAGCCAGGACCGTTCGGTCCCGGCTAGGAGGGAGTGCAGGGCTCCCTTTGGCCAGGATCGCTCTGTCCCAGCTAGAGGGGAGCCGAGCGGTCCAGGCCAGAAGGGAGCTCTGCACTCCCTTCGCCCCTGGATCGCTCCAGGGCTTGCTGCCTCCGGGAGAGCTAGCCCCGTGTGGGGCTGGCTCTCCCCAGGACACGTCCCCCTAGCCTGGGGAGCCGAGGTTCCAAAGGAGCCTCTTCTCCCCCTCCCCCAGACCTAACAAGTCGACTTAGAGAGTTTTGTGCAGACTCTCTAAGTCAACTTAGTAAGGCCAGCTTTAAGTCAACTTAAGAGTCCTGTGTGGACTCTAAGTCAACTTAATAAGGTCGACTTAAAGTCGACTTGGTAAAGTCGACCTAAATTTCTGAGTGAGGATATAGCCTTGGATTCCAGAGTCCTGTGGCTGCATGCCAGGTTGCCGGAACTAAGGGTGCTGTTCCTATGGGCTAGATTTAGTACAACATGTGTCCAGCTTCTTTGCATACTGATTTTTCTGGGCTTCCAAAGCTTAGCTCTGAAGCCAAACATTTACTGGCAGAGTATTTGTGTCCAAGGTCGGATTACTGCAGAGGCCGTATACTTAGCCCTGAGGGAAGATAATCATCTCTCTAGAGACCACCTCAACTCAGCTGAAGGAGAAGCATTGATTGGCTATGAAAGGAGGAATTATGTTACAGGTAGAAGAATTAGGTAAAATGGGATCCTTTCCCCTTTCTCCTAACAAAACAAAAAAGGAAAAGCAACTAAGAAGAGCAGGACACAGAAGGCAGTAGAAGAGAGATTGACACTTGTAGGAAAAGGATATAGGGAGAATAAATAAATGAAAATCAGAACGTTGGCAGGGGATAGAGTGTCAGGTCATAGAAGCAAATAACTTGCTTATAGGGTGAGGACTGTTTGACAGTAACTCAAATTTCTTCCCTTAAATCTTACTCTCTGAAGAGAGAGAAGGGTGTTTTGCTGTTACACACAAACCCCTATAACATGGTCAGACATTTTAAACTATAGCTTCTTGCTATTAAGCATAAACATGTATTTATGCATCTCCATTATTAAGATGCATTTATGCATTTAGATTACAAAAGTGGGAGAGTGTGAAGGAGCTATTGCATAACAAGAGTCACATGCAGAGTAGTGACCAGTTCTATTTTAGCTCTCATGTGAACAAGGTTTTAAAATATTTGGAGAGAAATGGAGAGCCAAATTAAATCTGAAGTAAATGAGGGTAACTTTCCCATTAAAGCTACATGTAGTGGACATTTAAAGAATGCTGTGAATTAAACATATTTAAGGCATAAAACACAAGTAAAAGTTGCAAGGTTGGCTTTCATCGGATTTGTAAAACAAGTGTAAAATGTAGTGGAAGAGGGTTATAACATGCAGGGAAATGAAAGTGCCCTCCCATTCCCTACATACCCCCAAATTCTAATTTACATCCACACTATCCGCAACACATTTGGGAGAAAGTCAGGGCCCAGCATACACAAGTGCACCTACCATTAAACTTCCATAATAGTTGAATCCACTTATGCTAGTCTTGAATTTGATTCTAACAGAATTCCTACTCCGGGGTTACACACCCACCGAGGGTTTAGCTCAGTTTGCCTAATTTTCTGCATAAAACTAATCCCAGTGATAGGTCAGACTCACTATCCCACATCTTAATTAGTGGTGTAAAATGTCAGTGTCAGAGGAAAAGTATTACAACTTGTACTTGATTGGCCATTTAGGCCTCAATTCATCAATATTTGTAAGTACATGCCTATCTTTAATCATGAGTAGTCCCTGTAATCTATAAGTTTAAGATTAGGTAAAAATATCTGGATGAATCAGGGTCAAAGAGTCAAATCAGTGCAAATTACAATACTTGAAATCTTCCACTTGACATCTAATTAACTCCAGCATTTAAGTCACTGATGAGTTGAGCCACAAGGTTTTGTTTTAAAAGGTCTTTATTTTGGATGAGCTATAGGACAGCAAGATTCCAAGACTCGGGTACTTTTGTATTTAAAATCGATGCAAAGTTGTAAACACTATATACAGTTCTGGGATTAAATAAATAATAAAACTTTACAGCCTTCCTTAGATTTCTAAATTACAGTTCACTTCCTGTTGACATTTAAGGTCCAATCCAGTAGAGTTGGGAGATAATGTACTGTAGTTCTCCATGTTTGTCTGTTAGCTGATCTGAGTGATTGGAAAGGGAATAGGGCTAGGAGGTAATTCAACTGCATCCTAACTGGTTGATCTATACAATTATTTAAATTGCCATAGCCATAAGAGCAACTCAAGAAAATATACCAACGAGCTAGTTAATTATATATCCCCAAGTGCATAAGTTGCATGATTTTAAAGAATTCTGTTGGTAATGTAATTAAAAATGTGACAGAATTTTACTAATGCAGAGAAATTATAGAAGTAGAAAAATATTTTACTTTGACTTGCAGCAATGTTTAGAACACTGTTAAATTATTAGTAATACACATTTTTCTCTCTAATGTGGAATTGTATCGTTTTCTTTAGGTATTCAGGACAAGAAAAAAGCAAAAGCTGCAGATCTTAAAGGCCTTCTAAAGCACATTATCATAGCTTGTGTAGCCGTCACTGGTTTAATATTGGCTGTAATAGCGTTGATGCACATATTTACTTCCATATTTGTGAAGAACAAACAGTGAGTTGTTGGTCCCTCCCCTCCCCTCCCCCCCTTTTATACAGTACATGGTAGCTATCGAATAATTAAGATGTTATGGTTTTTTAATTCTGGAGCACAAAGTATTAATTCCTAATAGTAAAAGACAACATCTGGGTGTAAATTAGGTTTCTGCTGCATACCACCTTTTAAATAGTAATCCAAATTCATAAAAATGTATATTATTTTCTGAACTTATTTTTAATATTCTAGGGAGCCAGTAATAACTAATACTTACAACATTTATAAAAGAGAAGATGCAACAAAAGATGAAGCCAAGGTAATCTCAGAAATGGATTGCGAAGAACTGAAAAAAGACATTGCTTTAGTGAAAAATCAGTCTAAACACAGTAACCTGAACCAACTACCAGTGCATTTATCAACTGAGGACTCTAAAAAAAATGGTAAAGGCTTAGAACCTTCAGAAAAACAACTAAGGCACAATCCTTCCTCCATTAACTCACCATCACAAAGGACTGATGAAAAAAATGTAATTCCATCAACTGCAACTAAACCTTTAAAATGTAAACAGTCTTCACAATTGCCCCCTCTCAGCTGTTCGTCTTCAGAAACGAAAACGTGCAAGAACCATAGAACCAGACCTAGAACTTTAAAAACAAATAAATTTTGTTGTCATAAACCAAGACAACATTGTAGTGAACCTAAAGAACATGGTTATAAAAGACTATGGGATAAAGATAGCTGTCTTCATGAAAAGCATTTAAACCATCAAAGATCATCTAAGCATGACAAACACAGATCAAGATCTAAAAAATGTAATATAACTCATTCAAATTGTTCACTTCAAGATGGATGTTGTAGTGACTCACGTCCTTGTGATGATTCTTCATCAGATGTACTCATTTCTTCAGATACAACTAGAAAAACACACCTGTCAGAAATATCCCAACATGACGGTTCAAAGTGTATGTGTTTTCAGCACAGAATGGGTTATTGTAGCTCTGATTCAGACTCTGATTAGAGCATTTGTAGCATTCAAAGGAGTAAACATTATCATTCTACATGATCAGTGATATCCAGCAGTATGCAGTACCAATCATTTTGTGATGTGTGATCATGATAGTCCTGAAGGTTGTTTTCTTTTGTAATCATGCTAATAAATAAATATTTTTATATTAGATTTCTGTGTACTTGCTAAAGTAAAGATTAGTTTCAGGTTTGTTAATGACATCAGATATTAAGCTAGTTTACACATTCTTTCTATAGGTTTGAATTTTCACAATGCTCATCACTAACTCTGCAATAATACTACTGTAAATGAGGCACACAGAAAAGATCCCTATTGTATGTGAATCTATCAAGCCTTTTGAAGTTTTAAATCAAATATCTGTGTCTCAGTTTCCCCATCCCAGTAATCATCCTCTGTGGCAGGTAAGGAATGTAAGGAGTTCAATTTACGTATACCTACAATCTAACAATATTAAACCCTTTCCCCAGAAGCAGTCTAGTTCCAATTAAGCAAGACTAGATGAACACTAGACAATTAGACCCTTACCCGTCCCAATGCCACAATTGTAAACTTGAGAGACAGCCTCTTATAAAGGACTCGCTTCAGCAAAGCACCTTTGTACATGCTAAACTTTAAGCATGAGTGGTCCCACTGAAGTCAAGTGGACTGGTCAAGTGCTTTGCTGAATCAGGGTTTAAATGAAGAAGGATTTTGAAAGATGGAAGTCTAACCATAAACAACAAATATTCACATAAAAATATAAAAATAGATCAACTGATCATCAGTTTAAGCTGTTCTCAGGAGGAGGAAGTTTTCAAACTTGTGCATAAAGCTGTCTAGTTTTCTGAGTGCAAAGAAACAACTGAATGTTTACTTAAATACATAAAACATGTAGCATTGGATTTTCCAAAGCTCTCTGTATTGGCCTAACTGCTACATTAGAAGGCTGACTTAGGCCTGTGCTCTAACTGCTTTTAAAATCCCATCTCTTTTTTTCCCTCCTCATGTGCATTTCTTTAAAATAGCTCCATAGACAGTATTCCAGACTTGTGTTCATCTTTTGGATGAAACGAAGCATAATCTATTTCAGTTTATTTATTTATTTTATGGCTGATAATGAGGATTTAGAATAGCCACTCCAAACTTAACCTTCTATAGACATTGATACAATATAATAATAAAACTATTTAGTAAAATTATGCATCCCCGACACATATCTTACTTCTATCCTTCTCTAAAAGTGATCATTAGTAAGAACACGGTCAGCTATTTTAGGGTCTGTAGCCCCAATCTTGCAAAGACTTGCACACATGCTGAACTTTAAGCATGACTACACATATTCAAAGATAAGCGTGTGTCAATCTTTGCAGGATGAGCGCCTTACTGGTTTATGCCCCAATTCAGGGCCGCAGCTAAACACATACTTAACTTTAAGTACATGATTTAGTCCCACTGACACCTGTTTAAGTGCTGTCCTGAATCGGGATGCTTTTCTGAAGCAAGCCTTGGCTTGCCTTAAGAGTATTGCTGTGGGAAAAGATTCTCAGAACACGACTGACTATAGAAGATAGGAAAAATTTGGTTTATTTTTTTAATATCCAATTTTTAAAAAAATGGTGCAATCAGAATGGCTGTGTTTCAAGAAGATAGAGGGGGAAAGTGACAAATTGTTTTTAATTCAGAACAAAGTATCAACTTGTCGTCAGAGTTTGCCAAGTCTCCCATCAATTTTTTTTCGTGGAAAACCACACTATTGGGCTGAAAGGATTAAAATGTAAGTGAAATAAAAGGATCTTGGGTGGGACAGAGAGAAATATTGTTATTAGCATTAAAAAAAAATCAAATTAAAAATACCCCTGGAAATGGCATTGCTCAGTTCCAAGCAGTCAATATATGAACACTAGAGATAAAGCAGAAAAGCTAATAGCAAAGCTGATAAATAAATATTCAGTGAAAACCTCAGAAATCATATCCTCTTTTGAGAATGAACCAACATTGACTGTTTCCTTTACTGAGGAATATAATAAAATGCTTCCATATTATGAATAAAACTTAGTCACTGATGTGAAATTAAAAAGAAAAAAGATGAATACATTATCTAATGGAATTCAATTTAAATACCATCTCAAGATACAGACCACCTAGTAGCAGACCCACCTGGGAAATCCAAAAGGCCATAGAAGACAGGGTCTGAGGGCCAACTATCAAATATTATAAAAATCTCACTCTTCAGTGAGTGTAACACCATTCTGATGGGCCAGAAAGAACCCAATTACACGCTTCTCAATTCCTCCCACCATACCTGACAGTTTAAATACAGATTTACTAATCTGCATGCAATGTCATATATACAGGACTTTTTCACTGAGAAGATTACAAAGCCCTTTTCTAAAGGTGAGCAAATACCATTATCCTCATTTTGTCACTGAGGTACAGAGAAGATAAAATTACTTGCCTCACCATGTAACGTAGGACAATGACTCTGCCAGACTTCTTGTGGAGCATTGGGGCAGTCGCTTGGGCCCTATCAAACAAAGCACTTAAACACTTACGTATAAATAAGTAGGCCCTTTGAAGTCATTGGGACTATTCATATGATTAAAATTACATGTACCTTTGAGCTTTGCTGAATCAGGGCCTTTAGCTCTAGGTCTTAGCTCCTGTAAAAACTGGGATAATAATGCTTCCATACAACTTAGGGGTGTCCTAACGATGACTTCATTAGTGCTTGTGAGACAGTCTGATATGATGGTAACAGGGCACAAAAACAGAATTTAAAGACTCCACTATGTCCAGTTTCATAAGTCCGTGTGATGTAACCTTTTCCAAGGGTTCCATGTAAACCCCTTTGAGAAGATGGAATAGGGACATAAGGCCAGATGAAGACAATCTAGGTCCATAGGCACACTAGGACTGAGGTTTTCTGGGCCTCAGCCTTGCAACCCATGAAAGGGAAGAGGTAAAGGGGCTTCTGCTTTTCCAGGGAGGGGGAAACAGCAGGCTGGGGATCCCCTTTCCTACCAGGAATATCAGGAGTGATTGTGCAAGGGTCTCCCAGTACTCACCTTTGTCTCCAGTTTATGTTGGCATGAATGGGTGTGCCAGACCTCTGGCACACAGTGTCCTCTACTGGGGTGGTGTTGATGGGTGTCTTGAAATTCATATCCCATTAAGACACTTGGGACAGTTCCCCTCTTTCAAAAACTATTGTTCCAGGCTGTCTGCAGACTCAGAAAGTGGTCTTTGCATCAGTTACATTCTGGTCATATTCTCAAACCATAGACGTTCATTCTGTATACAACCTGTTAAGCACTGTACCTAACAGGGACTAGGTACCCACATTGTGAACATGTTTGTACTCAAAACAGCAAGCCCGAGAGGGTTCTAGACTGGTTTAGTGGGGAAATTTGACCCAAGTCATAAGTTGAGGAGGTAGATTTGCAAGTCATTGTAAAGATGGCAGTTGAAAAGAAGTGAGTTAAATTGCAAAAGGAGAGGAGGACCATCAGCATATTCAGAAGGGACATCAACAGAGTGAGAAAAAAGAAGGGAGAAAATACTATCCTACAACAGGCTCATTTAAGCAAGATGGGAGGAGAACCTGGGAAGCACGTAGTGAATCAAGAGAACTTAGAAAGGAGTGGGCTTCAAGGAGGAAAGAAGCAATGGCCCATAGTGGTGAAGGAAGATAAAAGACCTAGCTAGGAGTGTTTGTAAGGCTGGAGTAAATGATTTCTTCCACTTGACAAAAAGGTTGTCATTAGGACTGTTTAGGTAGAGTGAAGAAGCTGCAAACTGGACTGGGGGTGGGAGGGGTTTAAGGAGAAAGTTAAAGAAAATGCAATGAAAATTCCTTCCTAACACAGGGAGACAATTAACTTGGAAGACAGGACCTTTAAAATTGGTGAATGGCAGTAGTTTTTCCACACAGGGCAGTTTGGGGATCTCATTGCCAGATTTAAGCCAAGAGGCTAGCAGAATTTAAAAAGGGAATCAGGTTTTTAAATGGATAACAATAGCCAGAGTTGTGATAACAAGGATTTAGAAATCCCAAGAATTTTGGAAGGGGTATAGCTCCTCATACTTCAGGGCATAAACCACATTTTAGCTAATAGGGTTAGACAGAAACTGTCTCACTGGGTAGATTAAGTGAGTACTCTAAGGTTAGGGCACCGCGTTCCTGGCAGGGCAGTGTACGTTTTTGATAGTTTGCCCTCAGAGGTTAATTGAACCTGAACATTTCCAAAGATTTGAACATTGTTCCATTCTCAGACCATTCTACTGATGACTGAGTATGACTTTATATTACCAAACTCTTTTTTTCCAATCAGTGCACTGGCAGTTGATGTCTTAATCCATGGCTTCATTCTCACAGATCACCTCGATCTGCAACAAAAGGAAAAAACAACTAAAACATCAGTGGTGAACGTCTCAAGATGAATCTGGCTGATTCTGTCAAAAATGCTTGACATCCTATATTGTGGCTTGGAGGGTGGCAAAAAAGTTTCTTTGCCTTTTCTTTAGAAGCCGCAAGGTCTTGGTCAATTGATTTGTTTCAAGTTGACATTTTGATTAATCCACTGTCACCTCACTTCGTTTCTATTTCCAGTGCCTCTTATTGTGGGGCAAATTTCTGGTTTTAAAGAGAAAAAAATTGATGATTCAGGCTGAACTGTATTCATAGTACCAGGAGGAATAGTGAAAAATGGATAAACTTTATGTTATCTTTGCTTTATGCTTGAGTAGTCTCTTTCAAGTGCTGAGTATTGAATTGAGTGACCTTTGTACCACAACTTATGATTTAGGCCCATGTTCCTCTTAGCTGATGATCTGCTCAACCTCCTTATCTGAAGAACCTTTCCCCATTGATACCACTACACAGTCAGTTGAGGAGCTTGAACTGAAGCACCAATATTTTAAAGTGGGCAAAAGTTGTTGGGTAACACGGTGTTCTCACTGAGAAGTTCTCAGCAATGGATTTTCTTCCCTCTTGATCCAAAGTAGCACAAAAACTCAATAGACAAAGGGGCTTTACAGCATGCCTTGTAAGCTGTTCTCCCAGGTGTTCAGGAAGGGGATAGATGGGTAAAACGAGACAAGCTTTGGGGTATTTGATCTGTTGCTCTGATCACATTGTTTGATTTGTTATGGGGTTGTATTCTGGGGATTTTAATGTAATTAATTGTATGTTATAACCTTTTGTAGAATTGTGATCTCGTAGCTGATGCTAGCAAACCAAGACCGCTATAGACAGAAGTTTTGTCATTAAAAAGATCAATGTACATTGCTGTGCAGTTCACTCTTTTTTCCATCCTCTCCAAAAAATGTCATTTTACCAGTTACAAAAAACAGTAAAGTATTTGAAAGATAATTGTGTTTTTATTTTTCTAAGATTTTACTTGTGGAACATAATAAATGGATACTTAAATGACTTGATATAATGACATCTTTACAAAAACCATTTCCCCCCAACATCTGGACAGTAATATATAAATATTTACAATGGAAAAATAGGCAAGGAAAGAAATAAGTAGTCTTCATTATCCAAGTCAATTTCTTTCTAATCATCAGATTTCGAACACAAAATACTTCATTCACTTCTATCCATATTTACACATTTCTTTACTACACTTGAGATAGCACTGAGATTTTAATTCCAATTTTTAGGATGTTTTATTATGTTATATAGGTCACTCCTGTTATGTTCCTGTACTTTCCTTTTGTATAGTAGCAGAATTTGCCTGGAATAAATCAAAATTTTTAAAATATGTTAATCCTGAAGAGAGAAAAAATAAAAAAATGTATGTTAAGTTTACATACCAGGATACAAAGATTCTCACACAAATACAACACAACACTGAAAATCAGTATAGTAAAATGCTTTTCTTAATAAGGATATTAGTTCTGGATCCAAATCTCTTGGCTTTAACAAAAGCAATATCCCAATAGAACAAATATATATAGAAAAAATAACGCCCTCTTATTTTACTGTTAAAAAAGGAAATGGTGCCTTCTGAAACACACTAACATGTGATTTGTGATTTCCAAATGTAAGTTACAGTGAACAGAGCTTAGCAAGCCCCAAATAAAATATGATCTTTATTAAGAATTAGATTTAGCAGATCAGTTAGAACAGTTTTAAACCAGCCCATTTAATTCTGTAATATTACAAATGTCAATGTAAAAAATGAGACCTTTTTGCTTTCTGTCCTATAGTGTCACACAATCACATGACAGAAAACATGTTGACTGCGGAAATGATAGACACATATCACATGCCATTTGGTTTTAGTATGTAGACATTGACTCCCTTGTCCAACAACAGGTTTAACATCCTTCAGAAATCAAGTTGTTTCACATATGTGAGCTGCGTCTCCCTCTAGTGCCCAAAGACATACGAAGTCTCGGTTCTCTTGCTTTATAATGTTCATTGAAGTCCAATCTAAAGCTAAGAAATCGAAGGCTTTCATCGGAACTTGTTGTCAGCAAGATCAAAAACTGTTGCACAATGCCCTGAATGGAAAGGGGAAAATAGGAGATTCATCAAAATGTACAGGTGGCATCATTTGTGGGCAATAGCATTTGTTGATAAACTAAGGATTTGAATAGTAACACCATAATAAAGGAAAAGGGAACTCCAAAGAGAAGGACAAGTGATAATTAATGGTTCACAAAGCAAATGAAGGTAGTGATGCACTTCTGTAAAACAAAGTATAACAAATCCACAGCTATAAACAGAGGCTCTGTGATTGAATTTAAAATGAGAAAACCTGTAACAGCAACAGCACAAACTCTTACCCCACTTGGCCCCTATTTGCTCAGCTTTTCGTACCCTGTACTAGAGTCACTGCAGCAGGAAAGCACTGATGTGCAGCTGTCCCAGTGCTACCCATTCAGCAGGTACATTACAATGATTCTTGTACTATCAACTTACTTTCCTGTTTTGAGCTGCTGCAGCTTATGAAATTTTATGCACATAAATTGTGTTCTGTAAGGTGCAGTGCATGCTCTTTAAGATCTGTCTGTTTTAAAAACAATGCTTTATAATCACACACAAAACTTGTTAAATTAGCAGTATTACAATTGCAAAATCAAACACTCAAAAGTTAGGAAATACCAGAATTAACTTTTTCTGTGTGACCTTAATTCACTCCTCTTGTGTGTATCCATTATGATGCTTCACGAACACACAATTTTTTTCCCACAGGATCCTGCCTCAGTCAGTGCACAGGACCGAGTAGACAGTACTCACTTAATTCAACAGTTTGTTTTCTCCTCATTGTTCAATGCGTAGCCCAAGGCCTTATTTACAAGGCACTATTCAAGCCCCATTCTGAAAACAATTATTAATTTCCTCATGGGCTTTTCTATGGTGCACATCACTCGAGTGGTTTGAGTGCTCCACAAACATTCATTACCTTATTTCATAACACCTTTGTGAGGTGAGGGGGTAGTATTATGACCTTTTTACAGATAGGGAGATTTAGATAAAAAATATCCAGTAAATTTAGGTGCCAACAAACACCCAGTACTGATTTTTCAGAGTACATAGAGCTACATAACAAATTTAATATATTCAAAGCAGGGCTCCCACTGCTTCAACTGCAGCTGTGAGCGCTCAGCACTTCTGCTAATCAGATGCAGGGTCTCAAATTGGGTACCCAGGAAATGAGGAATTCACAATTAGTGTCAATCTGTGAAAAGTCTGGATTAAATGACGTGCCCAGCACCACACAGGAACTCCTGGCAGAGACAGGGATAGAATCTCTTTTTCCAGGGTGGCTTTTCAACTGTATTAACCCTCCTGAGACCGAGACCATCATTTTGTGTCTGGCAATCCTCTGCCTCATTCACCACACATATTACAATAAAGGAGGCAGGGGTCCTACAGTCAGCAGTCTCCTTCACTACACAACCCTGATTCACCCTCAGATGACATCAATGCACATTGTAGCACTTCCCAGTGAGCTGGAGCAGTGTCCACACAGGATGTACTGTGCGGCAAGCTGGTATGCTGTATACTCACTGCCTGGCTTGGCTTTTGGGGGAACTCAGCTGCAGACTGTTTACAGAGTCTCTACTGAGCATGTGTCTACTGCAGTTTGTCAAACGCTTCTAACTTGACCACATTTAGATGGATTTTCACAGGGACGATAAGAGACATCTCTGACACAAATGCCACTATGCCAAATTAAAAAGCATGGGGGCACTGGAGCTTCTCATATGCACTTGCTAGAATATTTTTTTAAACACGGGCAAAACATTTGTACCTAGTCTTCAACTCAGAAACAGCTGAGTCACTTGGCTGAAAGTCTGCACAAAAATTCAATCCAAAGCAGACAGCCAACATGGAATTTTTCAGCCCAAATGGTTATCATTTCACAAAGTGATAAGCAACTGAAATCAGGGTCCCATAACAGGAAGTGCCTGACAACTTTAGTAGCACCGGTATTTTACGTGAAGCTGGTGTTATTTAAATTTTACAAAACTATTTCATACATCAGAAATGCTAATCTGAAAAGCATTTAGTACAGAACCTCCCCAGTTATGGCTCCGACTTACGTGAGAAGCTCTGAGCTGGATACCCACAAACTGGTTTTGTAAAAGATGGAGGCGTACTGGGCATAGTAATACTGAACAGGTTTATAAAAGCCAAAATGGCTAGTGTAGACACAGCACATCCTTACAAGCAATGATAGCGGACTGGTGGCTTAGTGTTGCAAAAAAAAAAAAACCTATCTACATTTTATGATCTAAGGCCCATATCAGTCCCAGCAACAAGGACACTGAAAAAGAATGCAGAACGTGGTTTACTTAGGGAGACTGCAGAGGTTTCTTCTAATTTATTAATCTACTGTTATTTTATATATCTACATTTAACATCTTATATTTTACTTAATGTATTAAACATATAGGAAATTATAAACTAGCAGTACAGGGAGAAATAGGCCCAACAAATTTAGTTAGAAACACGCATTAAATTATGAAGCGGATAGCAGTATGATCTTCAACATCCAACTTTAGTTCTTATTTTTGAATTTTGAGTCGTTAAAATTAAAAAATGCTGTCCTCAACCTACACAGTGCTATTCTGTAGGAGTTTCAGAAAAGAACAAGGAGACATTTCATACCAGCTTTGATAACTAGATAAAATAGGGCAAGTTGAAACTGAAAATCCATTCTTAACAGTCAATTTTCTGATCTTTGTAAATTGACAGAAGTGTGACCCTAAAGTCTTATTGCAGATTATAGTAACGCTAATTTTCTTTTTTTTAAAAAATCCTGTGGAATGCTTTGCTTGAAACGTAGCTACTGGCTTCCTTGGTAAACGGTGCATTTGGAATAAAATGTAACTAATTAAGAGTAAGCCTGAATAATTCTGTTTTCACAGCATGTGACTCTGCATGCTTTCACTTAGCTGCTCACACAGTACCCATTTCAACATCCCTAAAATGAGAACAGAAAATGACTATTTCTTTAAGAGAATTATTTGGGTAGTAATCATTTGCAAAGATTAGGAAGGTAAATGGAATGCAATTGGTATTATATTGATTAAGATTACTTTAAAAAGATCTATTAAATCCATTATGAACCAAGTATAAGACTTAGAGGAGAGACTATCACAGTCTATCATGTAAGAAAGCACTCACTTTTAATGTTCATACAGAACAGCTATTATAAGTTCCCAAGTATCATCCACCTACAAACTATCAATTTTCCTGAGACTGATGTTTTCAAGGGCACCACCCTTGAATTAATTCAAACACACATTTAAAAAAAAAAAATACGTACTGAGGTCTCGCTAACAAATGTTTTAAAACAAAAACAAAATCCAGATTATGGACAAACAGACAAACATTCATGCTGAAACTGCAGGTAGTTTTGATTTTTAGAAACTCAAATGTATATGAAATCAGCAAATTTATTTTCTTGGTACAGATCAAAGTAAACAATCCTTATAAATTTGAAGGTCACCTGATAAAAATGTGTAAGTATTCGCAGCTGTGAACACATTTTTGGTACTGATTCTTGAAATTCTCTAATCCTTTTCTTCTCTTCCTCCTCTTCAGATGCAGTTATACCCCATTCACCCTACAGAACAAAGTGGAAGAGATGTTAAATCCCATATTTCTAAACTATGGATCCAGTTACCAACTAGACTAAAGTGCCATGTTCATATATAAAAATTCATCATAACAAGCCACAAGTTTAGATTCTCATATTGCAACTGTCAACCCCATCACAACAGGGTTTGCACTAAATATAACTAATAAGTTGTGCTAGTGACTATGCCCCTTAAGTTGACAACTTATAAAATGTTCTTGCCAAGAATTATTATGTGATAGACAACGGTCAGTAAATGAGAATTCCAAAAATATTTTTGTATTTAGGAATGATCTGATTCAATCACACGTCCACTCGTCCAATTGAATGTATGTATATGGTCGGTGGGAAAAGAATTTGACTTTTAAGTTTAGAAACAGCATTTTCCATGAGGGGCTCAGAGCTTTGGAACCTATTCTCCACTCCATGGTCTGAAACAGCTCAATGCTTGCTGACCTTCAAGACATGGTGCAAGACCGTCTATTGAACCTTCATAGTGTGTGTGGAAACTGCTGACTTATTTTCTCTCTGACTATATTTTTATCTGTTGGCAAAGGCACCTCACAACCCTGGATGTTCGTTTTGTCTTAAAACATATTCACCTTAAATTTAAAAACATTACTCTTCCAGCTGTCCCATATAACTGCCATCCATAATACATAATGGCAGTATTACAGTACCTCAAGTTCACGCTGCTTCTTTTTCTCTTCAAACTGCAACCTTAACTGCAGCTCCTCCAAAGCAGCTCTGTACATTGCATCTTGAGCATTTTGAAGCTCAATGATTTGATCAAAAATGGCTCGAAGCTGGTTGAGGAGTGCCTGTGAGAAGATTCAGAAAGATGGTAAAAAGGAACAGAATTCTGGATACAAAGAGGATTTTAAAGCTACTGGTACATTTGCTGAGATTCTAAAGGATTATTTAGCTGGAAGCAAACTGGCAACTTAAGAGCACAGCTATGCAGAAACCCAGATTCAGAGTTTAACATTAATACATTTCTTACTGGAACCAAATGGAACAGCATATATTGCAATAGCAACATGCTTCATCTCCAGCTATATACTGCACATGTACCCCAAATGCAAGCCAGATGACCCATGTTTCTATTTAAAGATTATCACGATGGTTAAGAACACAGAAAGGAAAGAGTGGAGTAAAACAGATGCCAAACATCTATGACAGGTCCAAAATGTGTTACTGCTACAGTAAGTCTGGGAAGTGGGAAAGGGAAAATATTTTGCAGTTCCTCTTTGTTCTCCCACAATTAAAAAAAAAAAAAAATTCTGACCATTTGAATAGCTCTTATTAGCTGTGTAAAGCAACTGCATTTAAACATCAAGACTTTTCTTCTGGTATTGCCTTTCTCCAAATCAAAAGTAGCCTTTGTGGCTAATTGGCCCATTAAGGAAATAGTTGATTGCATTCCAGTGGTGCTAACAGGCTTCCAGTGTGTTATGTGTTACATGAAACTACGATACCCACCCCAACACACTTATAATATAATCAAAGCAAGATGCAACAAGTGGGTGGACTACACAATTGCACGTGAGAGGGGACATGAGGGCAATGGGAATATGAACAGCCGTTTAGGAGGTCAAACAGATAAACACCTGAAGTCTCTACTGGCTATCCATCTAGCAGTTATCTATTGACAGATTCCCACAAGCATCGTGGAAGAAAAAGTTTTGAGAAGGTATCTGAAGAGAAGAGCGTAATGGTTTCACAATCTAGTCTGCAAAGGGTGTTCAACACATAAAAGAAGACATGGAGGAAGTGGTGAAGATTTTTGTGGGAGAAGTGGACAAATATACAACAGGGACAGAAACCAGCATGTGGGGAATGTTATAATATATAGAGCATATAAATATTTAGGGCATGTGCTGTGAAGGGACTTAAAATGCTAGAATTAAAGCCAGTCAAAGCTTGTCAACGTTTCAGAAATCCAGGAAAAAAATTCAATATGCAATTTATAATTTCCTCCTGTTTTCTCCACTGAGGTCTAATCAAGAGATTGTATTTGGTGTGGTGGGGGTGATAGCGGAGGGAAGCAAAGCTGTGTCTGTCATCAAATATGGTCAGAATGACAGTGGAGTGGGGGTTAGATCAGTGGTTCCCAACCATTTGGGCTCGAAGTCCACAGATATCATGTTTACAACCCTGAAGGCCCCCCCTTCCCTCCCCTCACTGCAGACAGACATGTCCTCCACCTGGGTCCCCAACCAGGGTTCTGCAGCCAGGAGGATGGAAGATCAGTGCTCTTCTCCCTCTGGCTAAAGCAGGGAGCCCAGTGACTAGGGACCCAGGTATAGCACTTTGCTCTCTGCTGGAGCTAGGGGAAGGCAGCATTGATCTTCCCTCCCTCTGGCTACAGCAGGGATCCCAGATCCCATGGACTCAGGCGGAGCACTTTGCCGTGCTCTCTGCTACAGCCAGGGGGAAGAGAGTGTGGATCTCCCATCCATTTGGCTGCAGCAAGGAGCCTGCATCAGTGTTATAGCTCCACAGCAACACACTCCACCTGGATCCTGAGGCCGTGGTGTCCTCTGCAGACAACAGGAGGGGAGGGGAGGGCCACTTTTGGCCCATGGGCCACAGGTTGAGAATCAATGGGTTAGATAACACGCTGTGGACACAATCTTCATTTCTGTCACTCAAGCCTGTGACCAGCCACACACACAGGCGTGTGGTAGAGGGGCACACAAAGAGTTCAATTATGGCCTTGCAAAGTTTAAGTGGATGGCAAAACGTCCTGGAGATGTTAGACTGGCTGAGATGCAGAACTGGACGCAGAACTGCAGCAAAAAAGTTAGGAGCAGAGTGGTAGATTTGAGTTATCAGCCCAGAGTTGGTGGAATCCATGTTAGCAGGGAAGTGACTTAAAGAAGTGCGTAGCTGGAGGAGAGGATTCAGAGCAGGGATTGTGTAGAGCACCTCGCCCAATAAGGCCCTGATCCCAGGGGAGGAGGACTCGAAGTGCTACTGTAATATTAAAAAAACCCATTTTTTTTTATCATTTAAGCATGAGCTGACATAACACAGCTGTGATTTCACACAAAGAAAAAGGCTTACTCTGGAGTTGCTGTCCAACAAACAGCGAGAGATGATTGTGTCCAAGAAAACTTCATGAGCAGCAATGATGTGATCTAAGTCCTGTGCTTGTTGGACCTTGTTCCAGAGCTCGTCCCATGAACATTCAAGTACCTAGGAAACGACGATTCAGAGCTGAGCTTGTTTTCATTTGATAGATTATAGTTACTCTTCTATTTTAAATAAAAGACACATAAGTCACCTTAGTTATTTAATGGGATTACTCTCCCTTTTTAACAAACAACAAATTAATGGATAAAGTGTACCTCAAATGTAATATAATACTGCATTTGATGAATGAAATGGACCATTTCTGATGCCAGAACGTGACACTGATGCAGCACCCCAGAAAGCTCTGTAAAAAAACCCAGAGTTTATATATTAAAGACAAGGACAATCACACAAGCCAGTGTATTAATATTGCTTTATCTAACATACTAAGACCTTCCGAGCAAGACAGCTGTTGATCTTCATCACTATCTTTAATACTAGCTAGTAATACTTGAGTAAAGATCTTTCTCTAATGAATTTTTTGCAATGTGAGACAATTCTATGAAGAACTGTCTAATCATGTGATGTCTTATGGCTCTGCAGTATGTAAAAAGCCTTTTGCTTCTCAAGTCCAAGAGACAGAAAGAAATGCATTATAACTGCATGCAGTGTTTAGGTATGAAATTCTGACATCTCAACATCTCGAACAAATACTTGCTATCCTTAAAGGATTCTCTTACAATTCTTTGGCATGCTGTGCATGAAATATTTACTCTCTCTGATATTTTGGGGCAAAAAAAGGATGGTCCAGCATTTAGGGCACTAGCCTGGAAATAAGGAGACCTGAGTTCAATGCTCTGCTCAATAGCAAACTTCCTACATGACTCTGGGCAAACCAAGAAGCGTCTCCCTGTCTCAGTTGCTCATCTGTAAAATCAGGATAATAGCACTTCTCTGCCATGCAAGAGTTGTGAGAATAAAATACATTAATGACAGAGATGCTCAGATACTATACTAATGGAATTTTATAAGTAATTTAGATATATTAAAGAAATGAAATTTCACGAACTGCTAGGTGATCCTGCCAGCCAAAAAGAACGTGAAACTTTGAAATAGGACAAGGACAACTTCCGTCTGTGATGGTGGGATTCTTTCCTTGTATAAAAACTATTCCTAGCACGTTAAGTTACACTAATGCATGTGATGAGTCAAATCAATAAATGAATAGTCACGAGAAAAGCTTCTGAAGGAACAAATGTGAAACTTTTTTTAAAATGCCAAATAGGGGGGGGGAAAAGATAAACTGATTTTACCGTCCAGCTAAAAACACTGTAAGTGTTTAATTAATCACTGACGGTTATATCTCATCTATATTTGGAATAGTGAATAAAGCTAACAAAGCAACAATGACCTCAATCAATTCTGCCTCTAAGTTCTTGTTTAACTAGTTTCATAAGAAATGGCTGCTTCTGCCATTTTTTTAAAAATACATATTGTATTAATTTGCTACCCTCCCTGTGACCAAAGTATTGTTGTGGGAGCACAAAGATGGGAAAAATAAAGCTACATTCTGTTTCTTAATTTGTGTAACTTGTTTTAAGCTGAAAAGTGTGTACACTTTGGGGGAAATACTGTTGCCAGCTTCCTGCACAAACAGATATGCTGGGTATTAGGAGGATCAGCAGAAAGAATGGATACTTACCCTACATTAATTGTGGATCGTCAAGATATGTTGTCCACACAGATTACACTCTTGTAAGTGCCATGAGTGTGAGAGTGGATTCTTTTTGTCAGCTGTGCCCACTGGGTCTGTATGTGACCCCCTCAATTCCCTTCCCAATACAAAACCTCACAGGAATAGAACTCCATAGTAGCAGAGAAGAAGGGCAGACTATAGAATCAATGTGGACAACACATCTCAGAGAAGCATGATTACAATAGCCTCAGCATGGGTCATGCAGTTCTGGCATATGAGTCTGGGGAATCCCTCAGTTCAGCCCCCAATCATCTTTCTACCCATTCCTGCCCAACAGTGTCTCCCAAATCAACCATCAACATTACATCCTATGCCCGGATCTAGCACTGTAACACCTGATGCCGACTGGATGACTGAAGCTGTTCAACTGAGATACAGAATATTGTTCTCTGAAGGAGAGAAAACCTTCAATCACACTGACATATAAAGCTAAACTGAAAAAGTTCTCTCTCTGGACATTTCAGCATCTCTTTTGACTTCGCCAAACTCAGCAATAACAGACTGTTTGCTAGTTGTGAATATTATATGGATATTATCAGTTCCAGAAGGGTCTATTTACAAGTATTATCTTCACAGCACACCCTCCACCTCTCCTCCTCCCAAAACCAGGGTCTCTGTCCAGTGGCATGATTCCTCAAAGGCTTCATGAATGGTTTTTCTCCTAGTTTCAGAAGCCTCCTTCTTCCTGGTACCATAATATAGTATTAACAGAGCTGTGTGAAGAATAGTCATAGCTGAACTTTGTAGAACAACTATATGGAACTTGATCAACACACTTACAAGAGACTATTTCTTAGCAGAGGCTTCCAGGTTGGATGCCAGTTCTGCTAGGACTATCTGGCAGTCATTGTTTAGGTAGGACACTATTACCCACCTCTAAGCAATTAGATAACATACTTGATAGCCACAAAGAGTGGAATCTGTGTGGACCATCATTCTACGAAAGAAGTTACTTACACTACAGTAACTGTGGATCTTGCATCCTGGACTCTTAGTATAACAGGGATTGGCGAAGAGTCATAGGAGTCCATCAGGGAGCCTAGAATTGCAGCCCCATTCAAACAGAATGTCTGCTACTCCTCTTTCTGGTCTGCTGCCAGCAGGGCTACTTTTGGGAATTCCAATTTGCAAAAGATGCTCTCTGTTGGACTGAGTTTTGAAAGACCACTTGTGGTTGTTGACCTGCCTACTGAACTGATCTTCCTAAGCACTCAGAGGGCCAAGAAGGTGCAGAGTCTCCAGTCTGAATTGTTCAAAATGCACTAATTCCATAGACGTATAGCTTCGCGACAGAGTGGGGATGGCTGTGCTCCCCTTTGACTGTCGACATAACGGACAGATGTGGTGGTGTGTCAGCACTTGTTTTGGAGATTCCTAAAGAGGAGGCAGGAATGCTGTCACAAGGTGGCTGGCCCCAGTAAATGAAATATGTCCAGCTCCCCTGTGCCACAGAAGGTGTTCTCGTTTGGCCAATTAAGAGGATGAGGCAGTGCCTAGGCAGCTACAAAGGATAAGGGAGAGACTCAGTGAGGCAGAGTTCCACTGAGTCAGACCAGACTGGTTTATTCAGAAAAGGACGGAGAGAGCTGCTGGAGACCAGGAGGACAAGGAAAGGTCCCAGGAGGAAGTAGAAGATGTTTGCTGGGCAAGACTGAAGACAATGAGAACAGCAAGAAGACTCTGTTGGCTGTCATCCCCAATCCGGAGACCAGGGCCAGAGGACTAGAAAGGGCTGAAGGAATAAAGAGCAACAGAGAGAGTTGCCTGAGGCTGTAAAGCCAGAGTCAGAGACAAGAGCCAAAGAGGGCTGATAGCTGAGGAGCAACGGAGAAGCTTACTTCATGACAGCTACAGGGCCAGAGAACTGGATCAGATGAACCATGAAAAGGGGCAGGAGGAGTGTGCCAGTAATCATGCTCTCCCAGCAAAAAGCCCATGAGGACTCTTGGTGGGAAGAACAGGGTTGCATTTCAACTGGAATGGCTGGTCCTGGAAAACAGATTGAAGAGGACAAACAAGGAGCCTAGGTGTGGTGGAAGATACCAGGGCATGGAAAAGATGCTCCCAACAAAGACGATGTAAGGGTTCCCACTGGAAAGAATGAGGTTGCAGTCCTGGTACAAAGACAGGAGGGGACTGAGAGTTCAGGTATGGTTCAAAGCACTGTTATGTAGGACATCAAGGAATGAAATGTCTTGAGTTGTAATGATAGCTTCCATTGGAGTGAGAATTGAACAACTTCCTTCATTTTCAGTTTTTATTTTGCTTAAAACTTCTCCTATTTCTAGTAAATATCAGAATTAACAATGGCAAATGGGAGGACTGAAAAAAGGAACAAAAAAGTCAGAGTATTCAAAATAAAAGCAGCTTAAGACTGGTTTACTTCATGAATTGTATATTGAAAGTATGCACACAAACATTTATTTGTGTATGTGTCTTCCATTATACTGTCTTACTTTAACACAGCCTTGCATTTACACTTTAACTTATTATAAACAAACATCTATTTAATGTAATGCATTGGATTTTCTTTAAAAAACAAACAAACAGTATTTTCATGCACTTCAGTTGTCCAAAATTCAGATACAAATGAGCAAAAAATAAATAATGGCTTTTGTAAAATCCCAGAATTTTTTCAGTAAAAACTGAAAACAAAGGACCTTAGACATGGACTACATGTTTGGGATTTTTGTTATGGGCTAGTTGGGCTATGTTGTTGTAATAAACCAGCTCCAAGGAGGGATAGTGTTGAGACAAGAAAGCCTGAAGTGGAATCATTTGGGTTATCTGAGGGGGAAACTGTGAACCTGGAATCCAACAATGCTCCTGAGAACTGTACACTCTAAGTCAGAGATGGTGTGGATTCTGTCCGTTGACTTTAAAATGTAGCTAGGCAGACCTTTACAATTACTTGAAAATAAGTTGGTCATTTGTTGTAGTCTTCTTCCCCAAAACAATCAGTTGTCAAGGTGTGGATAGACCTAGATTTCTTGTCTTCTTAAATGAGCTCCTACACGCTTGATGAAAACCCTTGGCGCCACAGAAAGACCAAAAGGCAATACCCAACCCTGAACCAGTATCAGGATGTTCCTACTAGGAATCTGAGGCACTTTCTGCAAGCTGAGTGTATTGATATGTGGAAGTAGGCATCTTGCAGGCAAAGAGCTGTGAATCAATCCCAAGTATCTAAAGAATGGATTATGGAGGCTAGAGTCATCATCCTGAATTTGAAATAGCAGTTGAAGGTGTTTATATGTCTAAATTCAGGCTGCAGAACCAAACCCCTTTGTTCCTTGGAATCAGAAAGTAAGGGAAATAAAACACTCTACCTAAATCTCTATGGGTATGATCTCCACGCTTACAGTTGTAGAAGGGAGTCTGCTTCCTGTTCTAATAGTCTCTTAGGAGAGCAGGTCCTTGAAAAGGAATGGGAATGAGGCTGAACCTTGCTGAAGGGACTGAAACTTGCTTACAATCTCCAGGACCTGCAAGTCTGAGGTACAGGCACTCAATGATCCTCTGCCATTATGGATTTCATCTCCTTCTAGCACTATTTCAGCAGTTTATTTATGAAGTGATGAAGGTGACAACTGTTTCAGCCAAAGGAACAGAGCTATGAATGTTGTGAAGGCACTGCAAAGCCGTGGACCTCACATTAGATTAGTCCAAAGCTTAACTAGGAAACAGACTCTTATTTTCCTCACTTTGCTGTCCTCTGGTGTGTTCATTTGTATCCCCCCCCACCCCATGTCCATGTAAATGTCTGAGACTACGAGTGGGATTAATCTGGGTAGAATTTTAAGCATTAAGGAGAGTCTCCAGCTTTTACCTACAAGAAACTGACCATAAACACTACAAGGGTAAGAAAGGCTCCCAGGGAAAAAGGTCTGAAGGAAAACAAGTGGACTTCGTCTCAGGAAAAAGAAAATTTAAGAATTAGTTTAGATTTTTCTAGTTTTTCCTTCAATATTAACTTTTTCCCTTTTAATACATTTTAAAAAATACATTTGTATTATTTGCATTCTTTCTCCATTAAATCCAAAAAATGAGAATGACAAAATATAGAAGTAGCTCTGCACTAAGCAAGAGGTAATTGGGATTGTTAGGGGACTGTAAAATCCCATTTTACGGAGAAGGAACTGGACACAGTGGAACAGCTGAGTGCTGGGCCCATGTGTCCTGGAAGTGTGAGTGAAGTATTTACTTATCTTTTTGGGTGGGCTTAAAGTTGAATGATGAGACCTGTTGTTTGGAATTTCTCCTGCAGACGTGGAGTCTAACAGTACTCCTCTGAATTCTGTGTTCCACGTCAGAGTCGCTGTGAGCGGCACTCTGACTTATGGGAACAGGCATTATATTGGGAGACTATTTGAGTTTCAACACAGGGTATGTATGACAACGGGCATGTCATTTACCATCTCTAACCATTAGTTTCTGCATCCATAAACTGAGGATACTGACATTTACTCATACCATAGAGAACAGGAGCTGAAAGGGATAGCTAGATATTAGTAACTCGTATCAGAGCAAATTATCAATATTACTACTGCCCTCTTCAGTTTATTAAGGAAACGCACTCCTACCTCTTCGATAAAGATCTGGCTACAGCAGTTGATGCAAGGAATCTCCAGACTGCATTGTTACAATACACTGTGTTTAAAGCTGAAGACATAAAACATAACAGCACATCTCCACAGCTGGACAAATTGTTAGGAAAATAAATACTGCACTCTCAGTTAGCTTTCAGTTTGCTTTTGGTGCACGCTTAAAGTCGATTCTCCAGCCATTTCCCTCCAAAACAGCTGCACTCTTTGGGGACAATGTATCTAACAAAACCTAGACCAACATCTGTGAGAACAGAAAATAAGACATTGTCCATGAAGGACACCCAACTATGGAACAAGCTACCAGGCAAGTTAAGACTGTGCCAAAATCTGTCTATTTTACAGAGTATGTTACAAAATACAGCTTTTTGCCACACTCTTCCTGCCATAAGTGAAGACAAGGAATTATTTACACTTTAAGTAAAATAATCCTAGAATCAAAAGACATGGTGAGGAAAGCTTTGATGAACCAGGGAAAGATAAACAGCGAAGCCCACTAGGATGCCATTTATGGACAGTACTGTGTGACTGTACAGCAGAGGTGGGCAGAGTCTACATTGCTGAGTTAACACTTGAAGACTAAAAGGGATACTATTCTAGAAATACATAAAGTACAGCCAACAGCAAAGGTTGGTCTAAAACTCTGGTATATTTTGCTCCCAGCCCTGTGCATTCTTTTTTAGGCCACAGGTTCTTTCTTTTAGGGACTTCTGTGCCTTTTCCCAAGTCTTCTGAGAATCATTAACAGATCACTGAGCACCAGCATTGTTTAAGACAAAATGAAGGGGGTCCTTGTCCTGAGGTACTAGCAGCCTAATGGAGACAAGACAGACAGGGCATACTGGGAAAGTCAAAGAAAAATGGCCTAACAAACTCAAAGTATTTGTTGATTTAAAATAAGCCAATGTATTTCACAGCACCCTTAAAAAAAAAAAGCTACTTAAGACTGAACAGGAAAAAACCAGCATTTACTGAGTGGGAACATCCCATACATTCTAAAGCACAGACTGAGAAAACAAGTCTTTTAAAAAAATCCTAATATACACACATGCAGGGAAAAAGCCAGGCAAACAACATCTTTCAAACTAGCAAACCAGTTTCCTCCAAAAAGAACTTGTTTCAAAACTGAGTTCCTTCGAACAGCCAGCATAAAACAAAACACCACTACCACAAACCCAGCCAGAAGACGGCTTTTCTCCTGCCTTCCACGCCACAGAGAATCTTCTTGCAAAGTTACAGTGGTGCAAGGCCAAGAATCACAATCATTCAGTTTTGTACCAGCAATAGGCTAATCCTCAGGATGGAGCCTAGAAATCATTAATTAAAAGAGGAGGTTCCAGCTCTCCAGAGGGATACAACACCTGCTTCTACAGATGGTAGATAGAATCAAAGAAATGTAGGGGTTGAAATGACCTGGAGAAATCAAGTATTCCAGATCTCTGTCCTAAGTTAGGACCACATATGCCCAAACCATCCCGGACAGATATTTGTTCAACCTGTTCCCAGAACTCCAATGATCTGGATTCCATAATTTCCCTTGCAAGCCTATTTCAGTATTTAACTATTTTTATAGTCACAAATGTTTTCCTAATAACAAACCTAAATCTCCCTTGTTGCAGATTAGGCCTATTATTTGTCTACCTTCAGTGTACATGATCACCATCTTCTTTAGAACAGCCCTCAACATATTTAAAGAATAGCATGCTCCTCCCCACCATCTTTTCTCAAGACTAGACATACCCAGTTTTTTAGCCTTCCCTCATAGGTAACACTTCTAAGACTTTCTGTCATTTGTATTGCTCTCCTCTGGACTCCAATTTATCTACCTAAATAAATCAATTTATTTCCTAAAATGTGGCACCCAAAACTGGACACAGTACTCCAGCTGAGGGCTCAACAGTGCTGAGTAAAGTGGGAGAATTGCATACGACTCCTCTTTTAACATATACCAGAATGACTAGTCTTTTTTTTTTTTTTAAACAAATGCAATACACTGTTGAATCATATTTAATTTGACATACACCATAACACCCAGATCCCTTTTAGCAACATGACTGCCTAAGTAGTTAATTTCTCATTTTTGTATTTATGCATTTGATTTTTCATTCCTACTTTTCTTTATTGAATATCACCTTGGTGATTTAAGCCCAATTCTTCAATTTGCCAAGGTTATTTTGAAATCTAAACTTGTCCTCAAAAGTGCCAGCACCCTCTCCCAACTTGGAGTCATTCACAAACTTTATAAGCATATTCTCCATTACATTATTGAAACTGTTGATGAAAATGTGGGTGAAGTGGGTGGAACCGGACCCAGGACAGACCCTTGAGTCACCCCACTAGATACATCTTACCAGTTAGACAGCAAACCATTGATAACTATGCTGAATATAGTCTTTCAACCAATTATGCACCCATCTTATAGTAACTTCATCTAGACCATATTTCCCTAGTTTCATCAAGAGAATGTCAAGCCTTACTAAAATCAAGGTCTCTCATGTTGACAGCTTCCCCCCCTCTCCACTAGGTCAGTAACCCTGTCAAAGAAGAAAATAAATTGGTTTAGCATGATTTCTTCTTGACAAATCTATGTTGGCTATTACTTATTACCCTACTATACGTTAGGTGCTTACAAACTGTATAATAATTTGTTCCAGTATCTTGTCAGGAGTCAAACTCAGGCTGACTGATCTGTAAGGCATCCAAGATGCCTTTTGTTCTCCTTTTAAAGATATTTACTATATTTGCCCTTCTCCAGTCCTCCGAGAGTTCTCAGAGATAATCACTAATGGTTCCAAGATTGCGTCAGCTAGTTTCTCAAGCACGTTAAGGTGAATTTCATCAGGCCCTGCCAACTTGACTATATCTAACCTATCTAAATATTCTTTAACCCATTCTTTCTCTATTCTGATTTGTGTTCCTTCCTTCTTGTTCTTAATATTTATTGTGTTAAGTATCTGGTCAAAATTAATCTTTTTAGTGAACGCTGAAGCAAAATATGCATTGAAAATCTCAGCCTTTTTGATGTCATCTGTTATTAGTTCTCCTTCCCTATCGAACAGGAAAGCATACACATTTCCTGGTCTTTCTCTTGCTCCTAATGTATTTATAAAACCTCTTCGTATTGCCTTGGATGTCTTCTGTTAGGTATAACTCTTTTTTTGTTTTGTTTTTTGCTTTAGCCATTCTGACTTTGTCCCTACATGCTTCTGTTATTCTTTAGTATTCATCCTAAGTAAATTGACCATGTTTTTTAGGATTCCTTTTTGATTTTCAGGACATTAAAGAACTCACAATAAAGCCATATTGGCTTCTGTTCTTCCTAATCTTTCCTTCGCATCAGGATAGTTTGCTGTTATGCTTTTAATATTGTCTATGAGAAACTGCCAGCTCTCCTGAACTCCGTTATATCTTTGATTTCATTCCCAGAGTACCTTACCTACCAGCCCGGTGAGTTTGTTAAAGCCTGCTTTTTTACTTCCATTTTACTTATACTACTGCTCTCAGTCCTTCCTTTCCTTAGAATCATGAAATCTATCATTTCATGATCAACTTAACCTAAGCTGCCTTCCACCTCCAGATTCATAACCAATTCCTCCCTGTTAGTAAGAATCAAATCTAAAATGGCTGCCCTTTAGTTACTATCAGAATTTGTCGCAAATACATTCCAAGAACTTACTGGACATTTTGTATTTTACCACATTACTTTTCCAACAGATATCCAGGGAATTGAAGTCCCACATAGGTACTAAGATATGGACCTTAACATTTCAACACCTTGTATAGAAAAGGTACATTATGTAAATTTTAGAGGATAACTAAAATTAGTTATAATTTTACTCCCCTTTCTAAATCCTGTACAGTTGGACACATGGTGATAAGGAAGCCTGGCTTTTCAGGCATGTGTGTGCAGGGGGAAATTAAATAAAACCCTCTAAAAACAAAGTGTTATTAATTTTCTTCTAAAAATTATCTATTTGTACTTGGTTCTTGTATGACTAAATGGTAGGAAGTCTTCACTGGCATTTATAAGTCCTTCATACCTTTGCCAGTAGTAAGTATGTGGCCAGCATAGCAAAGGTTTTTGTCACACCATAGCATACATATTTTTCTCTCTCATATTATTACAGCTTTGTTTACACCCAGCACTTATCAGACAAAAAGCACCTATTCCTTGTTCTAGGAGAACTCTCGTATATTTTAAAACAATTATAAAAATCCAGACTCTTCCAGTAACCCTATTTTGTTCAATAATATATAAAGAACGTAGCTGTTGCAATATTAGTTGTCTCCCTCATTTTTACATGAGTGAAGCTCCATCTCAGACATCTCCACTGCTCACAGCAGTGACTGCACGCCATAAGGAGTGGCCTGATACATAGGATACCAGTCCATCTAAAGCTAGATCAAAATCAGTGACTTAAAATTTTAGCCAATACCTAGTAGCCAGTATCAATACAAAACAAAACCAAACCCAAACCACTCCTGTTGTGTGCTCCCAGAAAGACACACTGTAAAAAAACACCAGCCTGGTGCACCATGGATAGAAGCTCTTTACTCTAATATCCCACACAAAGATGGACTACAAGCCATCAGACCAGTATCCCAGATGATGGCACAGCACACCTAGTAGCTGAAATGTGTGACTTTGTACTCACCAATTACCATTTCAGAGTTAGAGGTGATTTATATCTTCAAGGCATATATGCTATGGATACCCACATGGCCCCACAACATGCCAATGCTTAGAACAACGCTTACTGACTTAGAACAACACTTCCTCAGCTCTTATTCCTAAGTGTCACTCCTCTACTTATGCTACACTGATGAAGGACCCACGGAAAGGAGGGCCATAAGAAATTCCACTGAGATTTCAACAACTTTCACCCCATCATCAACCTCGGCTTGAACCAGTTCACATGGGAGATCCACTTCCTGGACACTACAGTACAAATAAGTGATGGACACATAAACACCACCCTTTATTGGAACCCTGCTGACCATTATAGCTACCTACTTCCCTCCAGCTTTCATCCGGGACACATCACACTATCCATTGGATATAGCCACACCCTAAAATACAACTGCATTTGCTTCAATACCTCAGACAGAAACAAACACTTTCGGGATCTCTATCAAGCATTCTTAAAATTACAATACCCACCTGGGGAAGTGAAGAAATAGACTAACAGGTACCCAGAAGGACAAGCCCAGCACGGTAAACAACAGAATACCACTGGTCATCAATTACAGCCCCCAAATCAAACCTCTGCAGCACATCATCAAGGATCTACTGCTTATCCTGCAAAATGATTCCTCACTCTCTCTCAAGCCTTGGGAGGTAGACCTTTCCTCGCTTACAGACAGCCCCTCAATCTTAAGCAGATACTCAGCAGCAACTAAACACCATACAACAAAAACACTAAGGTAGCATCTATCCCTGCAACAAACCCCATCGTTAACTCTGTCTACTTATCTACTCAAATGACACCATCATAGGACCTAACCAACCCAGCTACTCCATCAGGGGCTCTTTCACCTGCTAATTCACTAATGTGATATATGACAATACCCCTCTGCCTTATACATTGGCCAAACTGGAGTGTCTCTGCACAAAAGAATAAATGCACACAAATCAAATATCAAGAATAGTAACATTCAAAAACCAATAGGGGAACACTTCAACTTCCCTGCATATTCTGAGAGAGACATGACAGTCACAGTGCTTCAACAAAAACACTTAAAATCAAAAGTCCAAAGGGAAACTGAAATCGTTTGCAAATCTGACACCATTAATTAGGTCCCAATAGAGATCTGGGCTGGCTCTCTCATTACAAAAGGTGATTTCCCGCTCTTTTAACCTTCCCACCTTGTTATCTATTATTCTACACTTTTTGAATCAAAACAACTTTCTTGATTTGCTGAAAAAGTCTGAACTGACCTTGTGACTTACCCTTCTCTGCATATATCTATTCCCTTCCATACTGTAGTTTCCATTTCATGCATCTGATGAAGTGGGATTTTAGCCACAAAACTCATGTGACAAATAAATGTGTATGTCTTTAAAGTGCCACAGGCCTCCTTGTTTGTTTTACTGTAAAAAGAGCACAGCCAAATTCAAAATCAGCTGCAAACCTCTGAATAGATTCAAGATCTAGACACACAGAGCACAGTACAGTGGATTAATCCAGAAATGACAAAGGTGTGGCTAAATCCATTCATATCTGAAAAAAAAATAGGTTTCCTGGCTGTAAATAGAGGAAATAAAGCTGTTCTGGTCTCAGCTGATATGTGCTCTTTTAACAGCTGGGAGTCCAACCAGACGTCTAAATTGCTCACCTGCCCCACAAATGAAAAACAAAACCAACCAACCAGAGGGGAGCAAACATGGATCCCTGCCAGTTGTCTTTCCCGAACAAACATCACTTTCATCTTCTCTGGATTGAGTATTATTTTATATTTTGTGCAAACACAAAAAAATCAGAGAAAGCAGAACACAGCACTCTGCCAAAGCAGCAATCAACTAAAATCAGACTTCTGAAGACTAACAAGTTCCATTTTCTGTAAAATTAGACAAGAAAACTAGACTATTTTGTGCAAACAACCCCAATAAAACAAAAGTTCTTTAGTTCTGTAGATGGGATATGTGTTCTGCTAAAAACCATTTGTAATTCTCTACTGTCCTCTAATGGCGATTTCAAGAATTTCAACTTTGTAGTTTTGATGATTAACAGGTGCATTACACACATCTTTGGTCTGGATATTGTAAAAACAGCCACAAGAGACTGATGTCAATCTTACAACAACAACAAAAAAGCTTTTTTAAAAAAATACTATAGATTTTATATTTAATACATGTAATGAAGCAGTATTAGTTCAGAGTAGTGCTGTGGCCAGAACTCCATCTTTGTCATGAACCAGAATCCCTAAGTATTACAGCACACAAAAATGTAAAGTATAACCCACTGTTCAATAGCCCCAACAATTCCCTCAGACATAAATTATTAAGATATGTTTTCCATGTAATCCTTAATTTTCCTGTTAATTAACATAAGCAAGAGCATTTGCGTTACTCCAGGTTTTGCATGTCCATAACTCACAGGTCAAATGATGAGGGAGTATAAGGAGGTTCAAGTGACACCTACTGATGTATGGATTGAAGTAAAGTATGTGAAACTGGCAAGGTAATTTACACATCAAAGAACTGCAAGAAGTTGTGAGTGAAAGTAGTAGCTATCTACTTTAATAAAATCCTTCCTGCATCCCCCTATTAGTTGCTTTGCTTATTACACTTCTATTCTAGACCTCTGACACATGTACTGTTACCAAATTAGAGTTCATTTTACTGAGACTGAAGGTAAGGAGGCTATACGTAAAATAATATGCAAGTTATAAAGTGATAATAGTGTTGCATCTGAAGCAAATCTAAGGGGAGTTTCTGAGAACCAATGTGCATATTTGACAAGTTCCAAAGGGGTAGCCATCTCAGTCTAGTTCAGCAAAACAAATGAGGAGTCCTGTGGCACTTTTAAAGACTAACACATTTATTTATCGCCTGAGTTTCGTGAGAGAAAATCCCACTTCGTCAGCTCTCCATCTTCAACCGTCCGACAAAGTGGGATTTTCTCCCACAAAAGCTCATGCAATAAATAAAATTTGTTAGCGTGTACATATTTGTAGATGGTGTGAACTGAAGGGAAGAAATGGAAGAAAGCTTAAGATAGTTTTAAACTCGAACATGCATCTTTCAAGTTCTTACATTGACAAAAAGGAAGAGGAAAAAGTGATGTTCAAAATATGGAATAGCTCTTCCAAGTTTGCAGTCAACAATCACTGCACAAGGAACTCTTTGCACACCTACACAAGTGTTATTTCACTGATAAAATTTTATGCCCTTTTTGTGGGTCCTCTCTCTACTTATATTATTGTTTTCTCGGTTGGATATCCAACTTTCTGAGATTTCATTTCACATCAACTACATTGTGATAGTTATTTACATATAAACTAAATCAAGAGTGCAGTCTCTCACATACACACTTTACAGATGCAAATCTTGAATGTCCCACTGAGGCTGTTGAGACCTGCTGTGTCAGCACTGGGTGCTCAATATAGTATAATCAACTTAGTTTTGATCCATTTTTAGGATACTTGATGAAATAGTAATACTGCATAAGCCTAGTTTATAGTTAACCTTGCATCCTATTTTGATACTACTTAGGATAGCAGGGGAGCAAACACTTAATAGTAGTCTAGTATTGGTCAAGATACTGACCATAAATTTGTCAATGTCTCAATTCTGCCTTTCTGTAGCTCCTGGAATTACAAAGAATCGGACAAGTCTAATCTAAGCAGAAATGGAAAAAGATGATTTATTTTAGAATTTGCGTTGACTCATCACTACTTTTGGCTCCAGTCTCAAACAATGGAAACATAATGAAAGCCATATTTCCATCAATATTTCCATGCCAGACGCAACTGAACCAACTCACAAGAATCTAGAGCACTCTCTGCAACATATCCTAAACAATATCTATAAACAATCTTATAAAAGGAGGAGACAAGTCCTGGCTTTTCAAAAGTGGGATTCAGGCAACAAGAATATTAGAAAGCCTTTTTCAGATTCATATTCATATATGTTTAACTGGAGACGTCTCCTCACTCCATCTATTGCAACAAGTATAGTGACTTCACTCCACTTTCATGCATCTGAAAAGAGCTCTCTGTTCAGGCCGAGGTAATCACTTACCTCAAGACCACACACAAATACATTTGGGTACAATCCTGCGATGAAGAGTCTATTGTTCGCAAGCCACTTAGAGTTAACAGCTTCCAATTTTAGATTGATATGGAAATAGTGTAAAGTTCCAGAGTGTTGCCTCAACAGATAAAAAATGTGTTAATATTTGTGAAAAGTCAATAAAGTGGGGAAACAGAGGCTGAAATGTTATCATTATCTCACTCAACTGTATCCAAGTATTGCAGAGTTCTCATTACTTGTAGGATGTATATCATATCCCATTTGTGAAATTCCATGTTTAACATTCCCACAACATAGGAAAGTAGTCTCAGATTAGCCATCTTGACCAGCATAACTGAAAACTGAAAATTTGGGTGGGGAAAAGAGGTGGTGTAGACTGGGCTAATGCCCTACAGGACACTTCTCTACCACTCAGTCTGTTCACCTACACTACTACTTTCCCAGCTGGGAAGAGCAGCTAAATTGGAAGGCAACAAGCTATTGCGACTTATGTTAGTGCTATTATGCTTCACAGCTTGGAAGACAAGATCTTTAAAAATAATAGACCCAATTCTCCTTACAAGATTTTGCCAGCCAACGAGTTCATGGATCCAAAAAAAACTAATTTTGTTCCTACCCTGGCAGCTATGCTTTTCCTCTCTTCCACTTCAAGCCTAGCAATGGAGTGGAGCAAGGGCGGCAACGAAACTACTAAGCTCCGAAGGGCGATTCAAAGATATTTTCAATGATAGTTACCCCCCTTAACTGGGGAGTGGAACACTATGAAATGGCTTGTGAGACAGAGCAACAGGAGGAGAAAAAAGCCCTATGGGGAAGAGAGAGGCTGAGGGGAACAAAGGAGAAGGGAATAATAGGTAGTCACTCACAAGTGGGAAAAAACAATGAGACAATTAGAAAACAAAACAACAGAGAAAAGAGGAGATTATGAACAGAGAAGAAATATTTTGCCATATCCTTCATCAAAACAGGAACATTAGAGACCAATAGTTGGTAACATCTTCAGGAGCTGCAGAGGTTTTCCTGAAATGGGTTTAAGAGATTATGTCTTTTTCCAGGAAGACAAGATCTTTAAAAATAATAGACCCAATTCTCCTTACAAGATTTTGCCAGCCAACGAGTTCATGGATCCAAATTACAGATTACAATATGAAGTTGTTATATAAACAAAGGCTAGAAGTTTTGCTGATAGCTGTGAAGACAAGGGCTTTGCCCTATTTAGCTGATTGTAATCAAAACTAGTTGAAATTCAATTAGAGAAAATAAAATCTGTAACATGAAAATAAACCTGAGTATTTGAAGCTGAATGTTAGTGTTATTCTATGTTTTCCTATACTATAAAAACAAAAACTTACTACATAAAAATGATATCAAGATTGGCAGCTCTATTATGACTGTCTTAGTTTATTTTTCTTTTGTGTTAGGACTGTACAAAAATATTCTAAGCACATTTAAAACAGAACAAAACCTCCACCCACTGTCTCCTGCGCTCTCATTTAGACAAACAATACTGGCTTTGTGCTCCTAAATGCTCCATGTTAAAGTTATCACCATGTATGCAAGTGCAATTGTGTACCTCATTTCAGTTTTAGCCATACAACAGGGTTTGGGGGTTTTTTTAATACAATTCCAAAGTTGTTGAACAAAATTTGCTTCTGCTCTGAAAAATAAACAGAACACTATATCTTATTTATTACAGTTAAGGAAGATATTTTAAAACTTTAGGAAGTTTTTTTATTATTATTAAAGTACACTAGCCTATGAATAGGTGAAAAGCTATTTCAAAAATCAGCACGGGGTCCTACAATATACAATGTACATACAGCATGAGCAGAAAACTACCCACATGGAATCCTACTGAAGTCAACCAATCTTCGCATGCATATAGGTATCCACCCACATGTTGTACATTGCAGGATTGGGACCTTATTCATTATGTAAAGGTTCAGTCACCTAATTGCCAGCTTGTAGCAAACAGTACTGCCAAAATACAAAACAAGTGATTTATTGCATTCCGAAAGAGATGGATTAAAATGTAAATTATATATATTGATTGCTAGATCTTTTTAAAATACACATAGTAAGTCTAGTTTAACGATTAGCTACTTCTGACTGATGCCATGCTGCTTGAATGTATCTATTAAAAACAACTGCATTGATTTTCATCTTTTCCCTCCCCCCAAAAAAGAAAGAAAGAACAAAAAACAAGATGTTTTCATTGCTACGAGAATTCAATGGTTGAAGATCAACAAGCAACAATTCAAAAGTCATAGGCTAAACCAGAGTTTCCCAAACTAATTTGGCCACAGAACACTTTTGGGCTTGAATATATTGAAAGAACACATACATGCTGTTCCCAGAGGGTGGGGGGGAAGGAGGAACAGTGTTTCATACTGAAAAATTGCTGCACACATTGCTCAAAAGTTGATTTAAAAGAATTAGAAGGAAAAATATCACTAGCATTGAAATTTTTTCATGGAACAACTACTCACATAGCACGGAACACCAATGATCTGCAGAACGCAGTTTGGGAAAAGATGGGCTAGACTTTCCATTCCCAAACACTATACCATTTCTTTTTCATGCATTTTCTCTAATTTCTTGTGCAATCTAGTTAACTAATAAAAATAACAAAATGTTACTTATGAATTCTTTTTACCTGCACTAGCTGGATTTTTCTCTGGTGTACAATTTTAGCTAAATTGCATCTAAACACCAATCAATATGTTATCTATTTTGTTTTTTCCCTACCTGGCATACATTTCAGGAGCTTCGCATTGCACATATGTCCTTTCCATATGTCTGTGAGAATATACTCCATCCGCTTTGCTCTCCACAGGAAATTAAACACCCTTAGGTAATGGCTCATGCATTCTCGCGTAAATACCTGCAAATAAAATCAATATAGCAGCTTAAAATTGATTATCTGTTCATTTGGTTTCTTTAAGTCTTTCTATGCTAACCTATGCAACAGATTACATCAGAAAATAAACCAAAGATCTAAGGAGGTTATACCCGCTATGCAACGAACTGATCTGGTTTAGTTATCAACTGCCCAAGCAATAAGCAAACCCCCATTATAAAAACTGAATCAGAAAAAAAAAAATGAGACAAAGTCTCATTACACTGAAATAAAAGTCAAAGTCTGGATTGGCACAGGAAGACTTCAGGAAACCAAGTGATCACGCCAGGATCTCCCTGTGCCACAGGTCCCACAGGCTGGATACCAGGTGAATGGGGGCAAACTGATTTTCTACAGCATGCAGAATATTTTTCAAGGAAGGTCATAGACTAAAATGTTAAGTCAGCCATGATGTATCTAAGGCTGCCCAGGAGGGCTCTAGAGCTGAAATATCCCCATTTATTCCCAGGCCAACCCAAGAAGGGAACAAGGCTTAAACAATGACAGAGCTCCTTTACACTGGATGGTGTAACTTTCCCCAGGTTTGTCAACACAAATAAGACACTGATTCTTTTTAACCTGACTTTCTTAGGATTCCTAAAGAGAAACCAACAGTTGAACTGAGCAAGGTAACTTACAGATCTCTTTTCAGACATGTACACAGAGCTCTTTTAGTGTATGAAGATAGTTTTCTCTTACTTCATTGCGGCAAACAGGAAAAGGAAAGAAAAAGGCTTAGTCAAGTGGGAAAGGAAACTCACTTTCGGAGGGACAAAATGAGAAAGTATTGATTAAGCCTCTCAATGAAAAAGTAGGAACACATCCCTGCATTAAAGAGAATAATTTCCCCATACACCTGTCATCAAGCAGAGGGCTGCCAGAAGAAAAGACTAAAGGGTGAGTCTCTCAGGGATTCCTAGGTACTATGTAACAGGGTTGCTGGCCTGCTAAAAGGAGACACACCTCAGCCCACCTATCACATGTGTACTTCATTTCCCAAATAGCGAGAAATCAGATCGTGTGACCATTGGGTCAGGTGACAAATCAACTCTCTAATCAAGGAGAAAGCATATGGAGAGGGAGAAACTCAACTGAAAGCTGGTAACACGCCATCTAGGATAAATGGGACGGCCAAGCAGGACAGAAGCATGGGAAGCTGGCTTGAGGGAACAGCTACAGGTAAGTGCTACAAGGACAGAGAACAGCTCTTCCAGGGAGTAAAGGTACTGTATGAATGATAACCCAGCTCCAAGAAGAACAGCAAGGAACTCACAGGGAAAGCAAAAGACTGTTTTGTGAGCACTCTCCAGGAAGAAAGGCCTGGAGATTCTTAGTTCCCTCACACACTTCATTATGAAGCCCCTAATCTTCCTATCCTTGATGAAAAAGCAAAACAGCATGTGGGACTGGGGTGTTTGGCCCATGAACCCCTCAAGGTCAACTGGCAGGGGGTGTTATAAGATTACCCTGATTCTGGTATATGCATTTTGGGTCAACAAAAAATGTCTTGTGAGATCTTAAATGGAGGCCAGGTCACATTGGTTATTAATATCATTGTGAAATGTATGTACAGATATTATGTAAGGGACTACGTCTGTATACTGAAAATAAGTTGTAGAGTCTGTCTTAAGGCAGAGCTGACAAATGGATTTTCTGACTGGCAAAAGTCACTGCTCTCTGTTGCCATGTAAATTAAATACCGTAAGCTAACACGATGAAGAGTTATTTACATAGGAAATCAACAGGGAGGCAGCACTCCAGAGAATAAACCACACAAGGTATCCTGAGATACCTATGAGACAAAACAATGAACTTTGGGAAATATAAAGAGAAAGCAAAGAATACACCCATTTATCCCGGCACCTAAGGAAAGTAATTGGATAGTGCAATTACATTCATGAAAACAGGATCACAACCAACCTTGGTTTAAACATGTGAAAGGTCGTTTGGAGTGAGATAACCTTCCTTTGGTTAGTCTGCTAAGTTTAGTCTCTAGAAAGCTCGTTATGTTTTGTTTTATAGGTAACCCTTTTGTTTCCATGAACACTACTCACTCTCTCTTGAATCTTTGATAGCAAACTTATTTATAGTGAAAACAATAATATAGCATAGTGCTGCCATATTCAACAAAGAGGTAACTTTGACCTGAATCAAAAAGGCTGACAAATACATTGATCCTCTGGGAGCCCCAGTATGGAATTTCTCTAAGTGTTCAGTGAAGAAGGGGGCTGTATGCTACAGTGGAATGCTTCAAAAGTGCTCAGGGACTGGGGTACACCTATTAACCTCCAAGCCAAAGGAATGGCTGGCATAGCCCAGAGAAGAGTGCTTGGGTGGCAAACAGGCTGATGTACAAGTAAAGCACAAGCAGATCTCCCTCACACTAGAGGCAGGGGGATAACCACGTGACACACAATCCTGGTTACCGTTAGATCTATCACAGGAGGAATCACCAAAAGGAAAAAAAAAATAAGAATAAAAAAATAATCAAGACCCAGATTTCAGAAATGCACATGCTCAAATTTTCTGTGTGTATTTACCACAACTGAATGTGTAATCCTGGTAATTGTGCATATGCCATTTGGAAAATCTGGGCCCAAAAGCCCAAGTCCAGCTCTCTTGTTTGGTTCTGCCCATCTGCTGGAGACAGGAAAACAATTAAGCAGGATTGGACAGACCCCCTTTATAAAGAGAGAAATGTCAACAGAAATTTGCTCCCTCACATCTCCATACACTGGTATTACAATCTGTACTAAGTATTTGGATTGGCCTATGGACATTGGAGTGCTAAACCATTCTTTCTGCTTAATCTCAATATCTCCCCTCCCCCCACATATACACTGATGCAAGATAAAATATAGTTGAACTGTATAGTTGAACTGTTAAGAATATAAAAGCCTTCTATATACAGAGATCTGAAACACTAATAGAAATATTTTCAAAAGCATTCCAGTGTAGAGCACACAGTGCTTCTCGAAAGCATTTTCCTCTTATTAACTGAAACAGCAGCTGCAGGCTTCCCAAGTACTAGCACAACACTTTGGACTGCCGCGATGTAGCATTTGCACTGGTCCAGAATATCCCTACAATGGACATACTCATACCATAAGTAGTTTGATTTTTATAGATGCAACAAAGAGGCTTCTAAGACATACATAAACAATTACCATATTGTTATAGAGTAACAATTGACTTGATTAGGAATATGAAACATAAACGTATTAAATGTTATATACATGAAATTTACAGACTACTGTATGATAGTAAATGATGTCAAATTTCCAATACTATTGATGCTCTTGCTTTTTCCAATTTACAGAAGGACCAAAAAGCTCCACTTTAGTTATAGTCCCATCAATATCCCTACTATAAACTCTTGTGACCTGCCAGAGCAGAAATCATTTCTTCTTCTTGAGAGGTTTGAGTTGAGCTCTGCAAATCCGCAGATATCCACATTATGTCCACAGACATCTGCACCCACGGATACCATGCCGATATCTGCGAACCATTTCTTGTGGATGCAGATCTACATATTTGTACCTGCGCAGGACTCAGCCCTGCAAATCTGCGGATATCCGCAATATATTTGTATCCACAGATACGACGCGGATATCTGTGGACCATTTCTTGTGGATGCAGAGCCACATATTTTTATCCACGCAGGGCTCTAGTTTTGGCACCTTTCAATTCCCAGTAAGATAACTGTGAGTTGAGGATGCTCAACACCCTTTTTGTAGTGCTCAGTATATCTGAATTTGGACATTTTGCTGTATGTATGGGATTTTAATATTTCTCTTCAAACTTGACCTTCAAGGTCTCCCAAATAAAAGGCTTGCTGGCTTCCCTGTAATTTTAAACATGAAATGGCATTTTCTTCAAAGTGTTCAGTAAAAAACAGAACTTAGGATCCACAAGACTTTAATCCTGAGCCTTCATAAAAGTTGCTGATTTTTTACACTGGCAACCAAAAACATCACTTAGGCCAGGTCTTCACTGGCAGCCAAATTCAGCAGCAGTTGACTGTGTAGCTTGCATAACTCCCATTGACTTCCTAACTCCCCTTCAGTTCAGCATCTTCACTGTACTGTGTCGACAGGAAATGTGTCCCATCGATGTAGTCTATGCCGCTTGAGGGGGTGGTTTTATTAAGTCGAGCTCCAGATTGACTTAGTGGGTCTTAACTGACCACTATGTCGATCTGGAAAGGTCGAACAGCTGGTGGCGAATTTGCCGCCGTCAGTATGGATGTAACCTTAACATCACCTCATATTCTCAAGTAACCAGCAGTGATATACAGCCGTTCACCAAATCTAATTTCTAGTGGACAGCTGTACACCACAAACCCCTCACATATGATTTTCCTTCTTTACTCAGTGAACAATACTGGAATAGCATAAAAGTTGCAGATATAGGGACTATGGTGTATTTGTGGAGAAACATGCATCCTGGTTGATTCAAAAGGGATAGATAGCAGTGTATACAATCAGAAGTATCTAAGCCACTCAGAAAAAAATTGAAAGAGACCAAATCACTGCACATGTTAAAAGGAACCCACTGGAATGCAGAAATTTTTTTCTGGATGAAGTAAGGGCTGGTACGGATAAGAATTTTTTCAAAAGATATTTAAAGTCAATAAAGGAAG
>ML685801.1:14226239-14253283 GCA_007922175.1 Pelusios castaneus | reverse complement strand
ACATCTTGAGGAACATCGGTTACTGCCCAGGTGAGCAACCTTCCTTTCCTCTTCGAGTGATGTCCCTTTAGGGGTGCTCCACTCCAGGTGCCTATGGAGCAGTTCCCCTATGGAAGGAGGGTACTTAGGAGCTTGTGTCCTCTATTGTTGCCAGTACTTCAGTACCCAGAACTGCATCTGCTCCGAGTGTTTGGTCGATCGCGTAGTGTATGGAGAATGTGTATCAAACTCCATGTAGCGGCCTTGCAAATGTCGATTACTGGAACGTTCTTAAGGAAAGTCACAGTTGTAGCCATACCCCTTGTAGAATGGGTTCTGATTCGTTCTGGGGGTATTACGTTGAGGAGTGAATAGCATGTGATTATGCAATCCTTTATCCACTTGGAAAGTCTCTGGTTGGATACCGCCATGACTTTTGAACATTCTGCTATGGATAAAAAAAGCCTTGGAGATTTCCGGAATTTCTTTGTTCTGTCTATGTAAAATGCCAAGGCACGTCTGACATCTAGCATGTGTAGGAGAACTGAGTGTGGATCAGAGTGGGGCTTTGGATGGAAAATGGTTAAATTTATTTCTTGATTGATATGGAAGGATATGTTGATTTTCAGGATGAACCTTGGGTGTGGACGTAGTGTTACTTTGTCTGGATGAAAGACTGTATACGGTGGATTGGTCACGAGCACCGCCATTTCGCCTACTCGCCTTGCCGATGTTATGGCTACGAGGAAGGAGATTTTCATGGACAAGAATTTTAAGGAGCAAGTAGCCAGTGGTTCAAAGGGTTTTCCAGTGATAGTCCATAGGACTAGGTTTAAGTCCCAGGGTACCACTGGGGGGGCGTATATCAGGGTAACGTTCTGCAGTCCGTTCATGAGGTGTTTGAGTAGACTGTGTGAGAATATGGGTTTATCCTCAATTTCGGCATGGAAGGCTGAGATCGCTGCGAGGTGTACCTTCAGTGAGCTGCTTGCAAGACCCCCGTGTTTCAACTGGAGGATGTATTCCAAGATGGATGGGAGCAGTGCAGAGCATGGTGAGATTTTCCTGTCCTCACACCATTTATTGAATCTACACCATTTCTGGAGATATGTCTTCGTGTAGATGGTTTCCGGCTATTTAATAAGATGTTCTTTACTTGTTCTGAGCATTGGAGCTCATCAGATTGCAGCCACTGATCAGCCATGCTGTCAGGTGTAGTTTGTCCAAGTGAGGATGAAGTACTCGCCTGGCGTCCTGGTGAAGAAGGTCCTTGTGTAGCGGCAGTGGTATTTGATTGGCGATGGACACCTGGAGAAGGCAAGGAAACCAGATTTGCCTTGGCCAAACCAGGGCGATGAGGATTATTGTTGCTCCATCTGCTTTGGTTTTCTGTATTGTCCTGTATATCAAGAGTATAGGTGGGAAGGCATATAGTAGGTATCCATACCAGTTCAGGAGGAAAGCATCCCCTAGTGATTGATCTCCGATCCCTGCCCTGGAGCAGAAGGCTGGGCATTTCCAGTTCGCCTTTGTAGCGAAGACATCTATGTCCGGGAAACCCCAATGGTGGAATATGTTATGTAATACGCGAGTATTGAGCTCCCATTCATGTTTGTTCGCAAAGTGTCTGCTGAGTGTGTCTGCTATGGTATTTTGGCAACCCAATAAGTATGAAGCCGATATAGTCACACCATCCTTGATACACTAATTCCAGAGGCGGACTGCCTCTGAACATAAGGATTGAGAACGGGTGCCACCGTTTGTTTATATAATATATAATATATAATATAACATGCATGCTACACTGTCTGCCATGATTTTTCCGTTTTGTTCTTTATCATAGGAAAAAATTGGGCACATGCCTTTCGTACAGCTCAGAGCTCAAGGAGGTTGATGTGGAGGCGCGTTTCGTATATGGACCAGTGCCCCATCCTAGCAGGGATGCATCAGTCGTTATAAATGAGGTGGGTGGGTCTTGGGTGAATGGTATTCCTTTCAGTATATTGTGTGGTTGTAGCCACCATTGTATGGTGTGTTTGGTGCACCTGGCATTGAAACTATTTTGAACAGGCTGTGCCTATTTGGTTTGTATATGGAGATGAACCACATTTGTAAGATTCACATGGGAAGGTAAGCATGAGGAACTACCACTGTTGTGGCCAACATATGGCCTAGTAGTTGTTGGCAGTTGCGTTCTGTTAATGTCAGGCTGCCTATTATAGTGTTGATGAGATCCACTATGATCTCATCTATGGTGTGCAGTGAGGCCACGCTTTTGTGGCGTCTAGATGGGCCCCTATAAACTCCAATTGTTGGGTAGGGGTTAATATTGATTTTTGATGGTTTATCATGAGTCCAAATTTGGAAAACAGAACTATTGTTTCCTGGTTCACTTGTTGTGCTTTCTGTTGGCTGTTTGATTTTAGTAGGCAGTCATCCAGGTACGGGTAAATAATTATCCCGTGCTTGTGTAAGTAAGCTGTTACGACCGCTAACACTTTCAAGAAGACTCTCGGGGCTGTAGATAAGCCAAATGGGAGTACTGTGTATTGGTAATGATCTTGTTCGATCACGAATCTGAAAAATCTTCTGTGCGTCGGGTGAATTGTTACACGAAAGTAAGCATCCTGGAGGTCAAGGGATGAATACCAGTCCCTTTGTGCCAGCGTTGGAATTATGTTTGAAAGAGCGACCATCTTGAATCTGTGGTTTTTCACAAATTCATTTAAGCGTCTTAGATCCAGTATGGGTCTCCATTCTCCATTTTTCTTTTGCATCAGGAAATAATGTGAATAAAACCCTTTCCATTGAAATTGTTGAGGTACTGGTTCTATTGCTCCTAAGGAGAGTAGACAATCTATCTCTTGTCTTAGGAGCTGTACGTGAGATGTGTCCCTGAATAGAGATGGGGAAGGTGGGTGTGTGGGGGGGGGATGCAAATGAAGGGTATGGAGTAACCTTGTTGGATAATTTCTAAGACTCATCTGTCTGATGTTATGGACCTCCAGTTGTTTAGGTATGCTCGAAGACGATGTGGTTGTGTAGATTGCTGGATTGGGGAGGATGTTCAAACCCTCGATCAAAGTTTCAAAATTGCTGTTTTGATGATGATGGCTGTTGAGAGGTCGATTGATTATTGGAGTTGTTCTGACGCCTTCTCAGTGACCGTGTCTGTTCCTGTCTTGTTGTTGTCTTTGCTGTGGGTACTGGTTGTATCTGCAATTGTACGGTTGATATCTGTATTGCCTCCGCCTTGTGGCAGGTGTACATATGCCAAGTGTTTGGAGAATGGCTCAGGGGTCCTTCATTGTATGCATGATGTTGTTGGTCTGCTCCCCAAATAACTTGGTTTTATCAAATGGGAGGTCCTCTATGATCGATTATAGTTCTCTTGGAAGGGCTGCGGAATGCAGCCTGGAAGCTTGGTGCATGACTGTTGCTGTCGCTGTGTTCTCGACGTTGTTTCTGTAGCATCCAAAGCAGCCTGTAGAGCTGTTCTTGATATAAGCTGGCCTTCACTGATGAGAGATTGAAACTGTTCTCGGCAGTCTGCAGGCATGACATCAAGGAAATTGGCAAATCTGGAGTAATTATTGTGGTCATAACTAGACAAGAGGGCTGAGTAGTTTACCACTTTTAATTACAGGGGCACTGAAGTGTACATTTTTCAGCCAAATGAGTCCACCTGTTTCCACTCTTTGTCCTGTGGGGTAAATTTGTTATATGGCTGTTTACTCCGTTGTTGCACCACTTCTACCATGAATGAGTCTGGTGAAGGGTGCGCAAACAAATATTCATTGTTTTTCAATGGTATATAGTACCTCTTGTCAGCTTTCTTGCTTGTTGGGGTAATAGTCGCCGGTGTCTGCCATGTGAAGTTTGTCGGGTCCATGATTGCATCGTTCATTGGTAATGCTACTTTGGAGGGAGTTGATGTTCCTAGGATCTGTAAGAGCTTATGTTGCATTTGAGTCTTCTCCTCCAATGAGATGTCGAGTCTCCCCTTCAATAGTTCCTGGAACTGTTTGAAGTCATCTGCACTTGTAGATGCGTGCCATATGACAGTTTCATCAGGGAGTGAGGAAGAGGTGTGAGGTGCTGCTTCCTCGTCCTGGTCAGACAGAATATCCATTTCGGATGTGACTTCAGGCTGCAGTCCCGTTGAAACATGGGAATGGCCCGATGGTGATGGTGATGCCATTTCCCCGTATGAGGTGGAGGGTCTGCTATAGGGTCTCATGTATGAGGGCCACATGTCCCAATTCCGCCACTGCACTGGGGATGGCATAGGTGGAGCCATCCATGGGGGTATGCCCCATGGGTTACCTGTGTGACCTCTGTGGTCCCGTCTGTGTGGTGATGTTCATGTCCCCTTTGGTGAACGTTGTGGGGAGAAGCCGGTCATCGCCTCTTGCTCCTCATCGTTGTCAGAGAAGGGTGAGAATCGTGGTGAATCAGAGTTGTCTGATTCAATGTGACGGATTTTTTGTTTTCGTTTGCCTGTGGGAGCCGTAGAGACAGCAGTGTCCTGTGTATGTGGATGAGGAGTCAGCGCTGTGGCTTGTGCTGCTTCTGAGCTAGGAGGGCCAGCAGGGGACTTCGGCACCAAAGTTGCTGTCGGCTCCATGAGCTCCGGCGCCATCTCAGTGTCCGGTACCGGTGCATAGCTCAGTACCGTGTTGTTATTCGTCCCCGCTCTTGGGGATGGTGCCATTGCCTTCCTATGAGGCCAGAGGGAGGAGGTCGATGCCGGTTGGGACCTCAACGCTGCACCAGAGATCCTCTCCCTCAGCGCCTTGTCAGCTGCGATACTGAGCAGTTTTAAAGCTCTGGCTGATTTTGGTGGTGCTGCCCTCTTTCTGGGGGGGGCTCCTTGATGGGGTGGATAATCTTTTCCTGTTGTCCCTGCCCCTATGCCTCAGAGAACCACTGTGACCAGGATCAGAGGCTGGTCTTAAGGACTTTTCAAGCAGGAAGCTCTTCAGCCGCAGCTCCCTGTCTTTGCATGCTCTGCCTTTAGATTTTTGCAGTGAGGGTATTTTGGGGCGATATGCTCCTCACCCAGGCATCAGACACACAGAGTGTCCATCAGAAATGGGCATCACTTCCCTACAAAGAGAGCAGCACTTAAATCCTGTTGAGCCGGGCATTCTTTTTTTTTTTAAATGAAGCAGGAGTTACTCTTCCCCCCTTTTACTTTCTTTCTTTCTTAAACACAGACTAAACTAACTAACAAGTAATCTATTAAACTAACTTAACTAATATTAATCTATAACTATAACTGATATACTGTATTTGTCGTTTCAAGTGAAGAGCGACTGGGGACTCCATCTCAAACCGAAGACGCTTGGAAAGGAACTGAGGGAGGCTGGCCACATCTGCACAACCCGTGGTGTCAATGGCAGCGCAAGGCAGGTCGCACAGACGCGGCCAGAGTGGAACTGCAGGGAAAAAATCTCCGAACTCGGCATGAGCACGCACCAAGCACCTGGAGTGGAGCACCCCTACAGGTACACCACTCAAAGAGGAATTCTAACTTTTTTAATAAACAAGCAATCTTATGTTCTACTGGCAACTGATGAACTTAAAAATAATTCACTCCATTACTCATGAGTAGCAGCATTTAAATTTACAATGAACATAGTATTCTTTTTTATGTCCTGTTTAAATCAATTATCAGTATAACATTAGAATCTACCTATATGCCTAATTATTTGTCTCTCTTCCTGTAAATACCTTGGAAAGGTAAAAAATTATGTAAACAAAAATTTCCCAGGAACTGTAAGAGTGAAGTGGATTACAATCAGACTTGTACTAATTAAAAACTTACTCCTTAAAGCTATTTCAATATAAATGAGGACTGCACCATTTGATGGTGTCAAATGGTCAAAATTAAATTAATGGAGGTGGTTTGAAGTATAAAGAAACAAAGTTTATATGAATGAGTTGTTAGCAAAAATAATCTGCCCAAAAGGATGGGGAATGTGAGAATGAGTGAACAAATCAGAAGTCCTGAGAGGTATTTTCTCTTTTCTCTAACTGTAGATTTATGTAAAATACTTTCTGCTGGTCAAACATTCACTGAGATCTTGTTAAAAAGCACAAATGCTTTACATATGGTAAAAGCATTTTGAACAATAGTGCAACTATTTTCTCATCAGTTTTAATGAATACTACATATCAAGTTTAACTAGTACAAATAGGTTTCCCTAAATATATTTTACAGTTTCTTGCAAATTATCCCAAATTAGTTGCTACAATCTAGCAATAATGGCACAAAATGAACAATCCATTTACTAAGTACTTGCTAAAATCTTGCTGGAACTAATGAATTATTTATTTTACATAATGAATGTTTTAACTGTAGCATTTTAGCGCTTATTAATAATTTAAAGAAACAGATTTTGGTTGAACTTTTAATACAATGGGTGCAGCCAACATGCCAAATAATCTCTTTAATCAGACATATCTAGAGTATAAAGGCTATTTTAATTTAAAAAAAAAGCATTTAGCAATCTAAGTGGATATCTGAGAAATCAAAACAAACTACAATATGTAGCCTTACCGTTGCAATTGGTCCATCAACATGATAGTCTAGACTGAAGACATCCCATCCAGTGTCACCAGGAGATACCTTTATTTAAAGAATGCTACATTTAGTCAAGTGTCAAAGTCTGCACATTGCTGAAATCTTGTTTAATCTTCCCCCAACAACTATGAAAAAAGCAGTTACATTTGATAAAAAAGGCTTCTCTCAATATATATTTGCTTATTTACTTTTCATAAATACTGTAACTTTATTTCATTGGTTTAACAATATCTAGAAGAGATATCTTCTGAGGCTAAGCACCATATCTTTCCAGATCGAATGAGCAGTCAGTGAAGATCCGTTCAATTAATCCAGAAGTCGATGTGTGAAGACCACTCCCTCAAGAAGAGCAGCACTGAGTCAGAGGGAGGGCATTTACATTCAACTCAGCACAGTGGGGACGCCGCTGTAAGCAGATGTTAGGAAGTTGAAGGGAGATACTCGAGTTATTTTAAGTAGCTTGCATAGCTCCCTTCGAGTCCCTTTGCCTTCTCCAGCCAGTGCAGACCAAGCCTTACACTGCTAGTGTAAGAGATCTTTTACCAGCACAGGATCAAATTTAGCAGAGCTAGTCTTACACTATTTTTTTTTTATTGGGAGAGCATGGGAATAGTTGCTGTAGGAGGCAGGTATGTGCCCTCCACCAGCTTTACACCAAAGATTCACCCTAATATTTGGCAAGGAGAAGAAATTGTCTACTGGGAATTTCCAGCCAGGGTAAGTCCAGTTTGTGCTGTGAGAACAGTACAAATTGATCTTAATGAACAGAAAAATGTGGCTCAGCATGAATAGAGAGTAGATGTTCACCTGACGCTGATTCAAGAGTTACTTGTAGACATTTATACCCAGAAAATAACTTTAATGACAAAAGCTGAAATGACTCAAAAGTACCTCCAAAAGTCTAACATCCAACCGTTTGAGGATCTCAGGATTATCAAACTGTGCATTAGTTGCCCTGACTGCTGTTTCAAGGATTCCCGTCAGATTATGCTGATACAAAGTAGTAGCGGGTCGGGCAAGCTCTGGCCTGGTGGTTACAAAATAAAGCAACTGCAGTAAGTTTGCAAAACATTTAAAATATTTCTCTGCAAATTGTACATAAAAAATTAAGGACAACTGACTACATTCACTACCTGAATGACTGAGAAATGAAGTATTAAATAACCTTGAGGGATTTTAAGTAGTTTGTCTATATAAAGAAAATTAGTATTAGATTCACTCCTATTTGATTTAAGTAATTATTTTAAAGATCATATTAGGATCCAACACAAAAAAAAATTACTCTAAGCTTAGTCACATTCACATTCAGAATGAACTGTTGTTTATTTGTATCTGCATTAACACAGTAGATACAACCAGCAAGCCACTAATTTTAGCTAGTGGTTAGGAGAGACTTGTACATACAATATGAAGTGCTTAGACTGGCTGATGAAAGTATCTAAGATCCATAATCCTCAATTTAATGAGAACTTTTTAAAGTTCTACATTAAAAGGTGGCTTTTCCCCACTGGAAAGTTCCTTGCTACTTATGCATCAAATGCAGTATTGATTCTAAACACCATCTCTAGTTTTTTTTCTGCACTTTATTTGCTCTCTTGAAAAGTAAGGACATATTACGTGAATACAAATGTTGGGAAAAGTTGTTTTTAATATTTATCAAGTTAACGGAAACTTTGTAATACACAATCTGCTTTCTAGAAAACTGATTTTTTTCCTCTTACACTGAAATTTCAGCAACAAACTTATCAACTAAAAAGACTCTATGCAAGTATGCTTCTAAAAACCTCAGTTGGGCACTTGTGGCTGCAGTTGTGGGTACCAAGAGTTACAACTATGAGCTGTCAGTTGACGCTGTAAACATAAATCTTCACTACACATGCTAAACATTTTGAAAAAAGAATCAAAGAAATACACTTAGAAATATGTAGAAATATTCCATTTATATCAGTGCTCATGAGTGGTGTTTTGAGACTATTAGAAACTGAAAAAGAATTTAAAAATTGCAGAGCACAGGCACTAGAAATGCAGGCAGCTAAGGACACATTCGGAGGGAGAGGGTAACAGTAGTGCAGTTTTTAAAGATCTTGAAATTCTTTTTTACTTACGACTTATAGGAAAGGGCCAAATTTCATATAATACTAAAAGTTAAAAGAACTACTCTAATATTTTGTTGAATCTAAGGATGTTTAAGTAACTCCATAGTAATAAAATATTAGTTGCATTTTTAAAGAAAATGATCTGTTCTTTGCTCTTGTACATTTGCAAATGTTAGAAATTCAGTATAATTATACTGCATGTGCTCTTACTTAAGCAAGTCCATTAAGTGTCTTATAAAATCTCCTTGACCGAGAAGTAAGTAGCGCCTCATGGCCTGCATGTGCTCCAGTAAATTGTATTTTTTATTGAGAACATCCAGCAAGTATTTGCTGGTCTCAAAGTAAGCTGCATCGATTTTTCCCTGAAATGCATTTTCCAAATCTGTGAACAAGTCAGCGGCTGCAAAAAACAAAATCAGAAAAAACAACAATCATCAATATAATCATTTAAGAAAAACATTGAAGATGAAAACAATTAGACAAATGTAAACATATTATCAACTTCCACAGATTCTAATTTTCTATTACTGAACTGACGTATCCGTGGAGAATGGAAGCTGCTATGGAGTAGCCCATACCTCAGTGTCAATCAACATTAGGCAAAGATCATCAACATTGACCTTCAAATTAAGAATTTACACTATTCCATCACTTATACAACCAACATTTGTCTACTTTTGCCATGTGCTGTGATATTGCTTTATTCAGGATCACACTGTCCAATAGAACATACTAACAGGGCATTCATGGAAAAGGGGAATGTGCTATGATGGCTTTAAATAAAAAAAAAGGGAAAAGAAGAAAATGTACTGTAATGGCTTTAAATAAAACAAATCTTTAAAAGTTGAGAGTGTTCTGGGTTAATAATGCAAATTACATTTTCAAGAGTTAATTGTAATCCTGACATTCCTGCTAGGGCTGAAAACACTAGTCACATTAAAGAAACTGTACGAAGAGACAGAAGTTAGAAACAATGTAAGAAATTTGACAATGAGATTAAAATGCAGTGGAAGAGGCAAGCAACCAAGAAATGATATATTTGGGGAAAATAGTTTGAAATATATACTTACCAGAAGGGAGAAATCTAGGACACACTAATGTTGCAAGAAACTTAAGTGTGCGTTGAAAGTAAATTCCATAATTACCAACTATGAGCATGAAAACAACCATGCCTCATACCCTAAAAAGTCTTGAGATTGACTTAGAAGTTATGAGATTTTTTTTAGAAAATAATAAATTTGTGATAGTTTATGTGTCATCTAGTGATTGACCCTTTAACATTCACATTCCAGCTTCTCTCTACAACCATCCAAGCTATAAAAGTACTTTTTAAAAAAACAAACAAGCAAGCAAAAACTGAAATGTCCATGTAATCACATAAATCCAGGAGCTGGGGCTTTAAGAAAAAATGCCAAATATCACAAAACTCATTAAAAGTTGCAAGAGTTGGCAGCACCAAAATTAAATGTGGGTTTGCAGTAGTGGGAGCGACAGGGAGAGATGGAGAAGAGACCAATACATAAGTGCTTTAAAACTGCAAGGGAATCACATCAGTAAATAAGGAAGCAATAATTTATCTCTACATGACTCTGGTACAACTACATCTGGGATACTGTATTTATAGCCTTCACATCTTATTACCATTGACAATGGTGGAAATTCAGTGAGAAACAACACAAGTTACCAGGAAACTAGATTACATTTGCAAAGAAAGGTTAAAAAATAAACGTGCACTGCCAGATAAAAGACAAAACGTGTGTAGCAGAGATATAACAGTCTACTGAAATTTTAAGAATAAATGGAGAAGAAATATTTAGGGTGATACAAGGGACTCAAACTATAAGTAACTGAACAAAATTAAGAAAGGGAACATTACAACAAAGTATGAACATTTCTTAAGAGTGAAATACATTAGAATGAGATGTTTCCAACGAGAAAGGGTTGTTACATTTAAAGTTGAACTGGAAAAACATAGTAGGATGTGTATTGGAGGGAATAATCCTACATTGTCTGATGGATGGAGTTAATGACTTGGCAGTTTTCCATCATCTCCAACTTCTGTCAATTTGGGGGTAAAAAGATAACCGAAGGAAGAAAGTATTACCTGAAATACCCATTTAAGTAAACTGTGCTTCAGATGGAGCAAATAAATATTAGATATGACTTGCAGTGAAGAACAAGATGGAGAGATTCCGTTCAGAGACTAAATAAGGAAAATGGTTCCATTTCTCCAGGTAAGTTGCTCTGGTAAAAGGCTTTCAACTATCTAATAATATCTAACTAACTTGTCCTGAACAGGCCTGCCCTTCAGGGTTCAGCCATGCATTAACCATGCCATCACGTACATGGAGATTTGGTTCAGGTAGTTATCTGCCAGGGTCCTAGAAATCAGATCCAGACAGAGTGCTCCGCCACCACAACAGCAATCAGCATACTGAAACAATGCTGGCATGGCCACGTCCATGCTAGAAGGATGACTTTCAATCTGTCCCATCTGATTTTCAGGAGGACTCTCTGAACCAGAGAGATTGAAGGAAAGGGATGGAGAAGATGGTCTGTCCATGAAATCAAGAAGGCATCCAAAAGGAAACCTGGGCTGTGCCCGCTCAGTAAGCAGAACTCCTTGCCCTTCCTTTTCTGCTTGCTGATGAACAGGTTCTCCTGGGGAAATCCTCATCTCTGCTAGATGACGCTGATGACCTCTGGGTGCAGGGACCACTTGCGGAAAGAGAATGCCCCACTGAGGTGATCTATGAGCACATTTCTGACCCCCAGAAAATATGTTGCTTCAGAGTGAACATTGTGCTGCATGCACAGGTCCCAGAGATGCACGGCTTCCTGACAGAGAGCCAACGACCAAGCACTCTTCTGCTTGTTTATGTAAAACCTGGATGTGGTGTTGTATGTCAGGACCTGTACCACTGTACCTTAGATTCTGGGGAAGAACACCTGGAAGGCAAAACATAATGTCCTGAACTCTCTGACACAAGTTCCTCTTGGTACCAGCGGCCTTGAATCTTGAGGCTGCTAAGGTGGGCTCTCCACTTCAGTCCAATGCATCCATGACTAATGTCACCAATGGTTGTGGGGGCATGTAGGGCACTCCTCTCAATAGTGCACTGCAGTTTTTCCACCAGGACAAAGAACAGAGGACCGAAGGTGGGATTGTAAGCGTAGAGTCCAACTGATATCTGCTTGGGGTGTAAACTAATGAGAGCAACTTAATGGAGGGCCCTGATGCGTAGTCTTGCATGTCATACCATGTGGCACAACTATCTGTACTATCATTATGGGGTAAGCTGCGATATTGGAAATAAACTGCAAAATAGTTTGGAAATGGTTCTGGCCTGGGTCAAAGTCAAGCTCTGCTCCGATGAATTCTATTCTCTGAATGGGGACCAGAGCAGACCCTGGCTCATTTAATCAGCAGACCGAGCTCTTGGAAGGTGGCAGAAACAATGCTGATGCTGCATTGCACCTGGGTCTGTGACCAACTCATCACCAACCAGTCATTCACACAGGAGTATACCTCCATGTATCGATGCCTGAGGAAGGCCGCAATGAGCACCATACATTTTGTGAAGATACTTAGGGCTGATGACAGGCCAAAGAGAAGAGTAATGAATTAGAAGTGGCAGCAATCCATCACCAACCTGAGACGCCTTTTTTGGCCAGGGAAGATGGACATATGAAAACATGCATCCTTTAAATCGAAGACAGTGCACCAGTCTCCTGGGTCCAGAGAGGGATAACGAAGACCAGGGAGACCATTTGAAATCTCAAATTCTTGAGATGTTTGTTGAGGCAGCACAGGACCAGAATGGGATGGAGCCCCATTTGGCCTATGGGATTAGGAAATATTGGAAGTAAAACCCCATCTCTCTCAGGTCTGGAGGAACTTCCTCCATAGCTCCCATACATAGGAGGGACTGCACCAAGAGTTGCTGGTGAGAAAGGTCCCTGAAGTGGGATGGGGAGGAGGGGTGGAACAGAGGAATGAACAAAAACTTCAAGGTGTACCCGACTGTCACCGTATTGAGGACCCAACAGTCCAATGTTGCAGATATCCATGCACATTTAAAGGCCAACAGACAGTCCTGCAATAAAATGCAGGAGAAAACAGAAGCACTGAGTGGTACAGTACCCTAGGTGCTTCTTCAAAAGGCCTGTTTAGGCCCATGCAAATACTTCCAAGTACCCAACAGGAAGCAGAGGAAGGGAAAAATAAGTGGTACCATTTATAACCTCTGCTCTTTTTTTATAGGGCTCATGTCTAAGGAGCTCTGAAAATTGTGGGGATTACTGAGGCCTAAAGTGCTTCCTGTGGGCCAACAGAGCACACATGCTCAGAGAGCAAAGAGTGCTCCTTGGGTCTTTTAGTCCATGTAACCTGGCATCCATCTGCTCCGAGAAGGACAAGTGCGGAGTTAGGACAGAAGATTCCTATGCACTGCTAAAGACTGGGGACCAGCTGTCTAAAGAGCTGTTCTGCAGAAAAGCACCTGGGGGTTATAGTGGACAGGAAGCTGGATATGAGTCAACAGTGTGCACTTATGCCAAGAAGGCTAATGGCATATTGGGCTGCATTAGTAGGAGCATTGCCAACAGATTGAGAGAAGTGATTATTCCCCTTTATTCAGCACTGGTGAGGCCACATCTGGAGTACTGAGTCCAGTTTTGGGCTCTTCACTATAGAAAGGATGTGGACGAATTGAAGAGAGTCCAGCAAAAGGCAACAAATATGATTAAGGGCCTGGGCCCATGGCTTATGAGAAGAAGCTGATGGAACTGAGCTTATTTAGTCTGCACAAGAGAAGAGTGAGGGGGGATTTAAGAGTGGCCTTCAACTACCTGAAAAGAGGTTCCAAAGAGGATGGAGCTAGGCTGTTCTTGGTGATGGTAGATGACAGAACAAGGAGCAATGATCTCAAATTACAGTGGGGGAGGTCTAGGTTGGATATTACTTAGCATTTAGCACTTAGTCCATCCCGTGCTTGTCTGTGTATTGGGCCACCCACAATCTCCATTTTTGTTTATCAGTCACCATCGTCTTCAACTCTTTCCATTCAATATTACAATTTTCTAAGTCTATGAGAACTGTTCTTTTCCAAGTTGTTCTAGATCTTCTTTGCTTCCTTCTTGCATTTTCTGGCTTCCATTCAAGGGCAGCATTTGATCAGCGATATTCATCCATCCATAATACATGTCCCAGCCACTGATGTCTTCTCTTGCAGAGTATTTGTGAGAGAGTGTTTTGTTCAGTCATTTTCCTAACTTACTGGTTTGTTTCTTCGGTCTTTGTAGGTTATTCCCAATATTCCTCTTACGCATTTGCGGTGGAAGACATCTAGTTTTGGGGTGTCTTTCTTCATAAGTTGTCATATTTCACTATAGGTACCACAATGCCCATGTATATGTTCAACTTTAAGAGTAACATTTTTCAGTCACCAAATATTTCCAAATTTGCCAAATGCCACACTTGCCTTTTCAGCTCCTATTCTTCTCTCTTCACTGCTGGAACCGTCTTAGATGATGGTGCTTCCAAAATATGTGAATTTATTACCACTTTCTAACTTCTCTCTCTAATTTCCTATATATTATAAAAAAAACTTTTTGACTAGGTGGGTGGTGAAGCACTGGAATGAGTTACCTAGGGAAGTACTTTTCCTCTGCCATTTTTGACAGATGGGTCAGAAAGGAAGTCATCTGCCAAGGCTTTCTGGCGGGGCCCATCATTGCCTCGTTGATGAGTAGCACAGTCTTGGTTGGGGCAAATGCAGCCAGGATATTTATGAGGCTAGGAGAGGTCTCCCTGTGTTCTTCCATCTCTAAAGCCCAGATTTAATTTCCCCCCCCCCCCCAACTTTAATAAGTCCCCTGGTGGGAATTTATCATCATCCTGAATCAGTAAATTACTTGGTACTTGACCCTGCCACTGCCTCATCAGAGAAGAATGAAGCAGAAGGTTATATCAGGGGAGGTACTCCCTCTTCCTCCTCAACTACATCCCCTACAGCAAGTCCTGTGCTTTGGTACTGGAGTTGGGGGCCGATGTCAAGTGGGTTGGCACAGTGCCCTGTTTTTCAGATAGACAACAGAGTCCTGTAGCACTTTTAAAGACTAACAGATTTATATTCGTGTACAAATGAAGCAAGGGAGGATCCTGCCACAGAGGGAACCCACAGGGGTTCCAACAGGGCTGGTGCCAAAGCCCAAGAGAAGGTTGGCTGGGTGCCCATTATGTCCTCTCACTTGCACCTCTTTTCCCTTGGAGGATTCCTCTTCCTGCATCCACGGTGGAGCAATGTCAGATTCTGCCTCTGGCAGGCACCAGAGCTCTGGGGACTGGTGCCAAGCCAGAGATTTAGGTTTCAGTTTTCACCAAAAACGTTAGCAGTGACTGGACAAGTAATATAGCGAACATCAGTATCAATGGAGTAGAATCTGAGTCTAAAATAGGAAAACATATTAAGAATTACTTAGAAAAATTAGATGTCTAAGTGGGCAAGGCCTGGTGAAATACATCCTAGAACACTTAGGAACTAGGAAGGAGTACTGCAGAAAAGGATCTGGGGGGATATAGTGGAACACAAACTAAATGAGTCAACAATATAACACTGAAGGGGGGAAGAAAGCAAAATTAATTCTGGGATGTTTTAGGAGGAGTACTGTAAGCAAGACACGAGACACACTTCTTCCACTCCACTGTGTGCTGATTAGGCCCCAGCTGCAGTACTGTGTCTTGTTCTGGGCACCATACTTCAGGAAAAATGTGGATAAATTGGAGAAAGTCCAGAGAAGAGCAACAGAAACGCATGAAGCTCTAGAAAACATGACTGTGATGGGGTGGACTCATCCCGCACTAGGAAAGCCCAATATACCTTATGGGCAGAGGAAGTCCCGGCCCTTAAACCCTGCTGGGCATGCTCAGACTGCTGCCCCAGTATAAAAGGGAGCAGTTCAGCTCAGTCTGGGCTGGCAAGCATGGAGGAAGGATGTGTGCCGGAGGCTCCATCCCTGGAGCTGTGTCAGCCCCAGCCATGGCAAGGGAGCAACCCCCGTGACCCCAGTAACGGGCAGGTATTCTCCAGCGACCAGTGAGAGACAGAGTCTCTGGCGCTCACTCTAGATAGATGGTCCCAGGAGCCTCTGGAGTGCCAGATTGCAACCAAGCCCGAAGGAGGGAGGAAGCAAACTGGAGCAGCGGTAGAGCATTGTAACGGCTGGGTAGGATATGGCCCAGGAGGCCCGAGGGGAGTGACCAGAGATGTTGCATGATCTAGGTCAGCGTGCTGCAGTTTGGATCTCTGCTGACTCGGTGTCATAACCCTGGCACCAACAGGGCCTTCGGCTGGGGCTCAGTGGAGTGGGAAGGCCTGAGCCCCCTTACCCAGGCACCACACCCCGTGGTAAACGCCCACAGGATATTGACTTTATGGCCGCTAGGCTGTACTGTAGCCTTTGCTTATATTTCTAGTTTATTGTTTATATCCAGGCCTAGCTTATATGCATATATCCTGTCTTATACATGTATATCTCTCTTTATAAGTTTAAGGAATTTTAGTTTTATGAGAATTGTATTTAGTATAACCTAGTTAGGAGATAAGTTAGTCTAATTTTTGTAGTAGTAGCTGAAATGCAAGAAACCTACAGGCCTCATCATACATTTTTTACAAATTTCCAAGATGAGTTTGTATGTAACAGCTTTGCAAAATGTAGATGGATGTAAAGTTAAAAATATCAGAGAAGTGGGTCTGGTCTTCTTGTGTTCAAGCGATATCAGCTCTCGATTGAATACAGGTGAGAGGTACATAAAAATTTTAGTGACTTTCCAAAAAACACCGCAAAACCCACAAAATGAGTAAACAAAAGTAGGGGAAAACTGACATGGAATAAGCTGGGGGGAGAAATATGTCAATTATACGCATGAACCCTTTAACCAATAATCTGAAGATACCCCGACAATTTCTGAGGTAAAGGCCCATGTTTGGGTAAGGAAGTATGAAATCATTTGGTTTATTTTTAGAGGGGTATAAAGGTGTAAGGTCTGTAATGTAAAGAAAAATGGTATTTAAGTCTCTGAAAATCTGGTAAGCTTTCAAGCTTCCATACCTTTCACTCTGCAACCATCTTGCCCGGGACGAAGAATATTCAGAACCCACAAACTTTTCTTTCTTTTTTTCTTTCAGTTAGGATAAGCTAGTTAAGTTTTAGGTAAGTTAGGCAAATTTGCTTGACGTTATTAGAGCCTACACTCTTCATCTCAATATCTCTATCCTGAAGGAGTGTAAGTATAAGCTATCTGGTAATTATTCTATAGGAAATAGGTTAAGTTTAAGTTTATTAAGGTGTATAAGACTCTGCATAAGATTGTGTTAAATATTCTTTTTATTGTATTTGGTCATTTAATTTTTTATTGTTTTATGCTTATGCTTTTAGCAATAAATTGTGATAAAATGTACTAAGAATCCTTTGTCATTCTTATTATTCCTTGGGGAAGTCCTTATTTGTAATTTTATCTGTGACAGGATTGGACTAGAACCCTCTTCTGTAACAATCAGGTAAACCATTACTCTAAGTCTTTAACATTCCAAATTCATCCCATAGTCCACTCTACAGTACTGCCCTGACCCCAGGGCTAAATAGTGACTCTGTTATTGTCTTTGTGGCCGCTAGGCCGTACTGCCTTGACCCAGGGCCAAACAGCGATTCTGTTATTGACCTTGTGGCCATTACACTGTGTTGCCCTGATCTCAAGACGACTTATGGACCCTAGCTATTGGACTGTGCAAAGCCTGGGAACTATTTAAAGCTGCGGAGATGCATATTGTACCCGAACACCCCCTCCCCCCCTCCAATTTTCCCTGTCGGGGACAGCAGGGTGGGCTTACTCTGCGATAATGACCTACAATAAAAGGGTAAAAAAAATGGGTTCGTTTAGTTCAGAGAAGAGAAGACTGAAGAGGGACATAACAGTCTTCAAGAATGTAAAAGATTGTTATAAAGAGAAAAGTGAAAAATTATTCTCCTTAACCACTGAGTACAGGACAAGAAGTCATGGTTTTAAATTGCAGCAAGGTAGATTTGTGTTAGACATTAGGAAAAACTCCCTAACTGTAGGGGTAGTTAAGTGCTTGAACAAATTACCAAGGGAGATTGTGTAACATCTGATACTGGAGGTTTTGAAGAACAAGTTAGACACTCACCTTCCAGAAATGGGCTGGATAATACTTAAACCTACCTCAGTGCAGGGGAGGAAATGAAAAGACTTATCAGTCTTTTCCAGTCCTATATGTCTATGATTTATAAATAATATACACAAAAAACACATTAAAAGAATATTATTCATATTGCAACAGTAAGCAGTTGGGACTTTTGAAATGCCAGATATAGGTTGAGAGTGCAACATTAATTTGTCTCCCTTATGTGCATGCATTATGACAGTCTTTATATTACATGATCACATACTATTTTTTCCCTGTTGGACCCTTCACTGCATAGGACTGACCTACTTTGAGGTGACTGACATTGTCTTTTTAGGAAACAGCTACATACACATTAAAAAAAAAAAAAAAAAGTAAAGAATACTAAGGCTGCAAATTGAAAACACAGGTAATTTCACCAAGTGACATCACATTGACACCCACACAGGTCATTAGAAGAGCTGGCACCTTTAGATTCAGTACACAGACCTCTGTCACTTGACTTAACGAAGTAACGGATAGCAACAGGAGGCTGTTATCCTCTGTGTGGGCAATCACCAAAAGGGGATGAGACACACACTTTTGCCAGAGGCTTTCACAGATACTTGCTAACAATAATGAAATGACGAGACTCAGGAACGTTGGGTTCCATTCCCAGCTCTGAAGAGAAGTGTTCTATAGCAGTCACAGACCGTTCTATTAGTTCCTTCAAAATCTTGAGCCTTTCTGCCCTGTTCCTTAGAATTCTGTCCCTGTACTGTCTCTGCCCCAGCTCCTCATCCCACCCCGCCTCTCCTTGCCCAACCAGTCATAGCTCTCCCCTTCCAATGCCTGTATAGTAGGAAGTGAGAGCCTGAGATATGAGACCTGAGATAAAGAAGCAGTCATGCCCTGCTGTTTTGCTGTTAGTAGAAGTCAGGCTGTGAACCTGCATGCAGGATCACTGAAACTTACAAGAAGACAGCTGCAAAAACACACATACCTAATGAAGCGCTAGGCACAGAACACTCAGCAAGCACATTCCAGAAAGGTAATAACAGAACACCCCAATACCAGGAATGATACAAGCTCACTCCTCAAATATAACAACACACCGACCCCTCTCTTAGATTAGGAGGACAATGTGTTGGATAGAGCTATTGTGACAAAGTGATGGATAGAGATGTTCTGATCAAACCATCCAGTGCAAAATAAAGGTAGTATCTTACCATGTCAAAGGGTGGCAACTACACAAGTCAGAAGGGCAATATACAACTTGTTGACATCTTGTATAAAAGAGGGTCTCAGAGGAAGTATCTTTGTCTAGCCAAATGAGGAATGGAAAGTTCTGCCATTTACTGAGTTGGTCCATTGTCAAGGATACACAAGTATTAAATGTACTTGTAGCATGTATAAGGCAATTTTTACCGTGCCTCATCAGCAGTAAACCCGGCCTGGTGTCTGTTACTGAAAAGGATCTCTGAACTTATTGGGTAATTCAATCATGGTCTGCTGGATTGGCTATCTGTGCAGAGCAGGGACACCATAGACACTGGGAGAACACACATATTGGGAAAAATTTAAAAGACTGGGACATGCTTTCCAGCTTGGAAAAGAGATGACTAAGAAGGGATATGATAGAGGTCTATAAAATCTTTACTGGTGTTGAGAAAATGAATAAGGAAACTTTGTTTACTCCTTGCCGTAACACAAGAACTAAGGATCATCAAATGAAATTAATAGACATTAGGTTTAAAGCAAACAAAACCAAGTGTTTCATACAATGTACAGTCCACCTGTGGAACTTGTTGGCAGAGTGAAGACCAAAATTACAGTGAGGCTCAAAAAAGACCTAGATAAGTTCATGGGGCATAGGTCCACCAATGACTACATTAATCAGGATGCACAGGGATGCAGCGCCATGCTCTAAGTGCCCCTAGTCTCTCTTTGCCAGAAGCTGACAGTGAACAACAGAGGATCAATCATCAGTTGATTGCTTGGTCTGTTCACTCCCCCTGTAGCCACTGGCTACTGTCAGAAGACAGGATACTGGCTAGGTGGACCATTCGTCTGACCCAGTATGGCAGTTATGGTCTTAACTACACTCACCTACGTACAAATGCACATTGTACACATTAAAAACATTATTGAGAATAGTTGTCAACAAATAAAAAGGCCCAGTTAAACCTTACTTTGCCAAAAATCACTTTTCTAGACGTATCAAGACTCTACTTGTTACACTTTATTAAAAACTAAACAAAGGCAAATAAACAACTTTTAGAGTAAAAATTATTTTTAATTATGAATCTGGTTGTACTTTCACTAGTATTTGACAACAGAACACTCTCCCAAGCACTGCAGTGCACTGGCTTCCCAGCCCGTGGCCTGTGGGGCCTTTCAAAATGGCACACCGCTCCCCTTCCACTGGCAGCATAGGGAGCCACTGACTAAGAACCAAGTGGAGTGCATTAAAAGACAGGGCAGTCTTTGCTGCAGCCAAGGGGATGGAAGATCAGCAAGGATGGGGGGCAGCCTGCTCGCTGAACTCCTTCCATCTAGCTGCGGGGAGACTGGAGTGCAGGGAGCTTTTGAGACAGACTGATGGCCCTTCAGGGTTATAAAAATGGTATCTGTGGCCCTCAAGCCAGAAAGATTGGGAACCACTGAGTAGGTATGCCATCGTAAAGGTGACCAAGAATTTAGTATGTTCTCTCTGACAACAGATTGCCATTATAATAAATCATACTAATTCTCTCACAAGGTTTTTATCCCTTGTCTGTACCATTCATTCTTTTAATTATAATGGTGAAAATAATTTCAGCTACCACAAAATTTAATAGATCTCTCAGAATTATTAAAAATCTTGTGATAAATTAATTTGACAAATCATCACCAACTATCATGAGGATTTTTGCAATCAACTTAATTGGTCAGCACTCTACAACAAAAAAAAGATGAAGATGATTTGATTTTTGCCTGCACTTCTTGTTATGTACAAAACTGCAATACTACAGGACCAAAGAGGGAAGTTACATATTTCCATCTTACTGAGACATCTTTTATAGAATGTCTTAAAATACAGGTATCTAAGGAAAACGTAACAATTTTTTTTTTTAATTCCCCTTCTTGGTCTCTCTCAAAACAAAAAGTCATTCCATGGTTTAAATCACACATTACATAAGATTCATTACAAAATGGTCCAAAGTTCAAAGATATAGTTAGGTTATCCGTTTTGATATCTTACCATCTTTTGGTGATTCTGCAGACTTTGCCACGGCTATCATCTTTGTAGATGGAGTTTGGTCATGACAAACCTGATGCAAGAAGTTAATGGATTTTCCTATTAGAAGGACCTAAACACAAGTGGATGGGCTTTTTAGAAGTTATTTTATACAAACACAACAACAATGAAATATTTTCAGTAAGTTAATTGTCGTCTCCCCCCTCTCATTCCCTGAAAAACAGACCAACCCCCTCTAATGTAGTAATACTAAGCACTTTTAAATACAAGCACTGTTGTTTTTACAAGTCCTCCTTCTTTAAACAATTCAATTATGCAAAGCTAAGTTTCTTTCTCCATCTCAATGTAACAATCCAGGTTATCCAAACACCTTTTTCAGACAACATGGCAGGTTTGGAACATTCTGCTAAATTTATGCTACATATTCTTAACGTTGTTCCAGCCACATACAGCAGGAAAGGGTTAATGAAACATCAAACGAATAATCCTTTTGCCCATACCTTTCTTGACTGATCCATTGTAATGAATGAAGGGATCATTGATTTTCTCAGAGTGTACTTGTCATGCCACAACCGGTCAGCTTTAACTGTAGGATCTGAAGCTACAAAAAACTGCAGGTTGAGAGAAGCATTAGAGATAAAAGAGGAATTTACATTCTATTTATATTTCACACCCACCCACCCTTGTATTTCACTTCTAAGTGAAGACATATTACATATACATGTTTCTTTATAGTCTCATGAGAAGTCAGTGAGTTCCCTCTGCTGCTGTACAGTAGGGATTACTAGTGTCTTTCGATGATCAGCTCATGTACTACTTTAGAGGAGAGATTTGAGCTTTTGGGGGAAGTTGATTTTTTTGTTTGTTTGCTTTGGTTGTTTTGTTTTTTTGAACAGTGTGCGCATGTACTACATGGATGTTAAACTATTTTTGTATAAACATTTTGGTACTTTCATGCTATGTGGGCTCTGTGTTTTAGCACCATTTGGGCACATAAAAAGTGCCACAGCTGAATTCACCAAGACTAGCTCATGATTTCTCCTGAACTATCTATCAGAGGGATCTTTCAGGAAAGCAATGCCCTCGGGAAGAGCCAGTGATATACACAAAGAGGACCACTTATCTGAAAAAGAGCTCTTTGCCAGATGCTCTCATTGCCCAAAGCGTCTCCTTGAGCAAAGGCCCTTTCTTTGGCTTGAATAGTCTCTTCGCAGAGAAACGAAGTCTTCTACGGCAAAGACCCTGGCTTGATCTGTAGGAACCCCTATTGGGGACAGCATACACTGCATTTGACACAGGGTCTTGTTCACGTGGGCCATTTAGTCTAATTGCTAACCGCAAAGGATGATGCCGATGAGAAGCCAAGGGGTTGGGAGGAGGTAGCTCACCTCTCTGGGCACTATCTTCCCACCTAAGTTCTTTAAACAAGGACTTGGAGATCTATCATAAAAGGGTTTAACTGAGAAGAAAGTCAGTATCAGGCAGCTACCTGAAATAATGTAACAAAAACCAATACACTAGATTGCAGACTGGCAGGCTCTTCCAAGCCCCTTCAGCCTTCCAGTTCCTGCTACCTCAAACATGAGTGAGAGACATACAGACAGGATAACGGGGTAAAGAAAATATAGTCTGTTTGTAATGGTGCAGAGAGTCTGAGGAAGGGGCTGCCCAATTTCACTGCCACGAAGGCAGAGTTAAGGCTTATGCATTGTCTGTAGTGAGGTGTATAGAGGGAACACATTAGATGCTTTAATTCACATTTTCTTCTTTTTCAGGTTCTGCATTAAGGATGTTATCTACAAACTAACATTAATTAACACACAACATACTGTCTTGTATATTTCCTTGTTTACTCAGATTCTTAAGGATTTGGCAACATAGTACAGTAACTACAGAAAGAATCTGCTACTGAGCCAGTAGGGCACCTTCGTGAAGGTCCTAGTATTTGATTAATTAGTCAGATCCTGCTCTTCATGATACTTAGATGGTTGATTAATAGACTGACAGAATCCAGGAACAATGCAACAGGAATACATCACATACTCATGAAAATATTTCCTACATAAATGTTTGGAAACTGCCTAACAGAGGTATCCAGACTGTGATTCATGGAGAGCTATCTGGCCACATGGTGCTGGCTCTCCTACTTGCAGTCAACTACTAAATCTCATTAAAAACAGAAAGAAACTTGCAAAGTAATTTCCTAATGTTACTTTTTCTTGTAAGCAGGCAAGTTACAACTGCAATTAGACATTTAGTGTGATCACAAATGGAAGGGGACATACCCATGAGACAGCATCTCCATTAAGATGTTGTCCACACTACCAAAGAGTTTGAGAATTCCTTGCTTGCCACATTTTAGACTACATTACAAATTGTAAATGCCACATTCTGTAGTCAAATTGGGAGGCTTCTGCTGGGTTGGTGACCTAGATCCCTGAGGCTGCTGTCTTGTTCTCAACCAAGTGTAACTAATACAAAGATGCTTGCCTGAGCCTGTAGAAAGTCTGAAGCAGCAGCTCTGAGAAGTATGAATTGACACATCTATCTCAATGGGGGGTTACTGAGGAAAATTTAAATGTCAAAATTGTTCTCAGTGCTGAGCAAAATAGGTAAGAAAGAAAAGGGACAGTCATATCATGAAGTTTTGCACAATCTACTCATCTCATCTGTTTATCTTGGTGCCACAAGTGGATGGCACTTTGAAAAGTCCCATCTGTTTCTTCATCTGAATAATCATGACCCATAGAGCTAGTGGCTTGATGGGAAAAGCATAGGCCAACAGAATGAGAAAAGCACTAAGGGGGAAATCACTGGTGCAGAGCCCAAGAGGATATCCAAGCCCTGTCTCCACATAACCAAACTGGCTTTCCCTAGATTAGCCAGATATCTTTCTCCCTGTATCTAATGGCTGCTGCTCCTCCTGCCTCCTCTTCTGGAGCCTTTTAGCAGACATCATTATATCAGTTTACAATCAAGTCACATTTTTGAACGATTTTTGTAATCATGAATGTTTATAAAGATATTTTTAAATGAAATAGGTTTTGATGCCATGACGTGACACTGAGCCAAGGACCTAGGCCTAATCTGTCTATATCTTAATCCAGTGTTGCCCACACTTATATCTGAAACCCAGTGAGTGGGAGCCAGCGTATGAGAAACCCAAGAGTAGATATAGTATCTGTTAATGACATCTTGCGTAAGTGGAGCTTCGGAGAAAGCCTCCATCATTTCTCCCCACCATTTGAGTCTGACTAGCGGAGTATTCAGATTACCAACTGTATTGATATTTAGATACAGCATTAGAACAGACTAGTAACTTAAAAATGAACAATTTAATTTTTGATTAATAATTCTTGTAACTTTTTTATGACAGAATTAAAACTGACAGACTAGCTGTGTATAAACAGACAGTGGTATTTAGCATGGATTTACAAATTATAGCAAAATAAAAACTATAGCAAAATAGACAGTATAAAACCAAAAAAACCCCAACCCTCAGATTTCTTATTTTCAAGAATGCCTGAACATTTCATATAATAAGGCTAGGCGCAGTTCGTAAAATGCTGATGGTGTTATAAAGCACTGAATCAAAGTACTATTCCAGGAACACAGTTATTTAAAATTTACTCAACCAAGAGATTAGGTATAAAGTAATACATTTCATATACAATCTTTATTGGTTATTCCTTTAACCACAAGAGCTAATTTTAACAGACAACATACAGATTCATCTTGGTAACATGCACAGAACTGGATCTTGATCAATACGAACAGTGAGCAATGTAATTTAAAAGAGAAAAACCTTAGACAATTCAGTCACCTCTGGAAGTTATAAAAGCAATGTTTCATCTAAGGGCAAAGTAAAATGCAATTACTGCATCTTGAAAACATCCAGTAGCAAATACAATGAGACAGAAGAGCATTTTAGATTATAATTAATCTCATGAAAAATACAGACTTTGGAGGGGCCAGGGGGAATCAAGGTCAGAATATAATTGCAATATGTTTTTATTTTATTGATTCATTTTCCACTCAAGGTTCTTTGGTTTTCATTATTATATCAAACACAAAGAACTGCAGAAAAATAATGGGAACTCATGGTACAATTTAACTGCTGGACAAATGCCAAGGCCTCCCAGCTAAAAACAGAAATAAAAAAGGGTAATTTTCTTAGCAAGGAACAAAATTTCAAATATTAAATTCATTAGCATGGATTGTGAAAGATCCCATCTTCATCTTGTCAAGCAAGTAGACCTTGCTTGGGTAGGAGAAATTTTTTTAAGCGCCATTCCTAACAAGACTTATCTATGGCCTTCAGACAAAATGAAAGCTTTAAGTCTAGCACTTCCAACACACCACATCTAGCAATATCTGCGCACCCTCTGGCCCCAGCCCTCCAGTATTTAAGATGCACTTATCAATCTAAGTGCACATGTAAATTTAAACAAGCTACTTGTAAAAAGTTAATAAGTGACTCGGTGTCAACTATCTATGAGTTTAATGTTTTACTTGAAATATGGCAGAGGAGAGGGGAGGGGACAAGTTACTTTTGAAAGAGGTCACAGTGCCATCCCTTAAGACAGCAGTCCTCTATTTATCCACATAATAGATGCAAGCTTCCTTATGCTGACCTTAAAGACCAACTCTGAATGACATTTTATTTTATTTTCCATGCTCATTTAATTTGTGACTCCAATATAGAATCACAGAAATTGAAAAAGTTATTTAGTCCACCATTAACATTTTCCGAAGAGCCAAAGTAACATAGGAACCTACGAGTCCACTTCATTTTTTAAAATGAAGCTTAGGCTCTTAAATCTCATTGAAAGTCAAAATGAGATTACATAACATGAAAGTTGTAGCCCAGCAAGAGTGAGGACCACTGAGGTAAGTATAAACAGGTACAGTTAACAGTCAAGTGCCAATGAGATCTACTCATAAAGAAGCATGAAACAAGAGTTGGATACTCTGATTATTAACTTGGTTCAATGATAGAAAAAGGAGATACTGTATTATGAAAGTGATAGGTCACGTTTAACTAGAACAAGGATGCATTTTATAAAAATCTATTACTGCAGAGGTCAAAGCAAATTTTGTAAGGCTTTCAAAGATATTTCAGTCTCAACAGTTTTTACACAATTTGAAAAAGCAAAAGGATCCAAGACCTCAATTTACTTAGCTTAAAGAAAAGGGAAAGGGGGAGGGAGCTGATTACAGTCTATAAGCACCTACATGGAAAACAAATATTTAATAATGGGCTTTTAAATCTAGCAGAAAAAAGTATAACACAATCGGATGGCTGGAAGTTAACATTAGACAAATTCAGGCTGGATATAAGGCATCAATTTTTGACACTGAGGATAATTAACCATTGGAACAAATGGTTGTGGCAGAGTCTCAATCACTAACAAGTTTTAAGTTAAGATTGATGTTTTTGTTAAAAAAAAAAAATCTGCTCCAGGAATTATTCTGGGGCCTACATTATATAGTTCTGTGGCCTACATTATACAGGAGATCAGACTAGATGACCTTCTGGCCTTGGAATCTACAAAAATTATTAGCACCAATACTTAGGACAAAAGGAACTGTCAACATAAGACATTAATAATAATCAACTACAAAGCAAGAGAAACAGACAAATCTCATACTTTAGGCACAAAATTGATTCCTTTATGTTAGGCTGCTTTATGCTGCTCTGGGAAGGAATTTACATACACTATAATATTACGAGTATGGTCTCCAGACAGAGGTTTAAAGCTTCTGGGCTTTCTCTAACATCAGTTACCATATATGCTCACCTATAAGCCGATCCACATATAAGCCGACCCTGGCTTTTAAAGCCCAAAATCCAGAAAAAATGCACCACCCGTGCATAAGCCGAGGGTCAAAATCTGATTACAGAAGGCCCCTCCAGGGCCAATCCCCGGGGGGGGGGGGGGGGGGGGGGGGGGGGG
>ML685801.1:14186903-14226139 GCA_007922175.1 Pelusios castaneus | reverse complement strand
CCCCCCCCCGCCCTTTCCCTGATCCTCTGCTCCGCCCCCTCCCCGTCCTTTCCCTGATCCTCAGCCTCCCCCAAGGCTCCTTCCCCCACTCCTCTGGCCCCCCTTACCTGGCTGGAGGCCCGGAGGTGCAGGTGTGACCAAACCAGGAGCTGCTCCATGGCCAGCCGGCCACTCCCGCCCTGAGCACGCTCTGTCTGAGACAGAGCGTGCTCAGGGTGGGAGATTTGAAACTCCTGAGCCTGGTTGCAGCAGGACAGGGCGGAACAAGCGTTCCACTAGAGTCTTCTGCGGGAGGAGTTCACGGGCCAGATCGGGCCAGCCCGGGGGCTGGATCAGGCCTGCCCAGGGGCTGGATCAGTCCCGTGGGCTGGATTCGGCCTGCCGTGGGGCCAGATCTGGTCCAAGGGCCGGATCCGGCTGCATTCGGTCCTTGGACCAGATCCGGCGCCGCAGCTGTCCCGATCCAGCCCCCGGGCAGGCCTGATCCGGCCCACGAGCTCCTGCTGCAGAAGACTTGGGCAGAACGCTTGTTCCGCCCTGCCCTGCTGCGGCCAGGCTTGCGAGTTTCAAATCTCCCACCTTGAGCATGCTCTGCCTCAGAAAGAGCGTGCTCAGGGCAGGAGCAGCCGGCTGGCCATGGAGCAGCTCCTGGTCTGGCCACCCCTACACCTCCGGGACTCCAGCCAGGTAAGGGGAGCCAGAGGAGTGGGGAAGGAACCTTGGGGGAGCTGAGGAGCAGGGAAGGCGGGGAGGGGGACAGGATATGGGAAAGGGCGCGGGTGCAGAGGAGCAGGGAAAGGCAGTGTGGGGGGGGGGGCCGAAAAGAGCAGGAAAATGCCACAGGTGGGAGAGGAGCAGGGAAAGGCTGCGGGCCGGGGGTGTTAATGATACTTGCCTCTAAATCATGGTGATCCATGTGTAAGCCGAGCCGTGCCTTTCAAGCACATTTTTCGGCACAAAAATCTCAGTTTATACATGAGCATATACAGTATTTTGTCACTGGTAGAGGCAGGATGCCAGACTAGATGGATCAGTTACCCAATTTAGTAAGGTCATTACCACATGTAGTTTAGTTACGTACACAGTAAGTCTCACAATTTCACACTTTAAAGCCAGTCACATTTTATATATTGCTATAAAACTGAACTATTCTTATGCTTATAGTGGGTTTGATCCTGAAGTTCTCACTCAGACAAATCTCTCACTGAGTTTTACTCAAATAAGAGCTAAAAAGAGGTCTGAATATTACTAGCTATACATAACTTACTTCGTGGTATGTGTCCTCCAGCTCCCCATCATAAATCCAGCGATACAGGAAATTCAGGACAGGATGGGACACTAGGCGAAGAATGTGCTGTACCAGGGATCTCATATAGGGATCTCCTGTTTTAGTGTAGGCATGGACAGCTGATGCTAGTTCACCACCTTTTCTTCCTAAGGGGAAAAAAAGCAGATGTGAAGTAAAGAGCGGGTTCTGACTGTATACTTCACATATCAAAAATAACTCTCTTCAGCTCTTGGTGACTAACTACATCTGTCCACCTCTGAGCTTGTTATACAGCAATTTAAAATCCAAAGCAGATAAACGTTTAGGCTATTGTGTACCAATTGCAGCAGTGCTTAAGAATGTGTAGGAGCTACATGTTGTGGAGAAAAGCAGGCTGCAGCCTCACCGAATATCCTTTCAAAGTGACTTTCATTTCCCTGGAATCACTGAGGTTATGCGCTTTCTTACATTAAGATTCTGTGTTTCATAACAGCCATATCCTCCCATTGTTTCCAATGAGAGTAAAGCCAAGCTTCTCTAAGAGAAGACTACATACACTCTATGCTAGGAAGAGCAAAGGAACACTCAGAACCAATGAGAGATGGCAGCCATTTTGAAAGATGGTAACAGAGCAATTCTCCAAAGTAGAACATTCATCTTCAGGCTCCACAGAGTAAGAAACTTTCGGTTATGAAGAACATGAAGAATTCACCATCAACTCTAAATATTTTTCCAAATGTACCCTATACAAGAGATTTCAGTAAGTTTTGTTTAGATGGGCAGTTTGAAGAATCTGCATTATTCTAAGAAGAAGAAGAAAGCTTTCAGAAGAAAGCTTTCATTTTTGCACAAATCAGCAACAACAGGAAACAAAATACATAATAATTTAAATGCGTTTTTAGTAAAAAAAAGTTTACAAAAGTGTGTGGGGATATTACTTTAGTCATGTAATTATCTATTTAAAATGCTGAAGATAGTCTGATGGATCTATTGCTTACAGACCTTTTCAAGGAAAGGTCATCTTTTTACTTGGTCTACAGCCAGCCACATCACTACCAGAAATCTATTCAGTTAAATCTCAAATATAATTAATTTAATATAACCATGTCTGACATGCACAATCACTTCTGAAATTACAAAAAAAACTCTAAAAAATAAAGAAATGCATTTCAAAAATAGCATACCTTGACAGTGATCAACAAGTGCGGCAAGTGTCTTGAGTCTTATTTTAGGATCATATGTCCAGACCAGAAGACGACGAAGCGTTAAACTGCTCTCAAGTCCTAAATTTACACCCTGATCATCTTCAAGCTGCAACTGATCAAATTAAAACACACAGACATGGTCAAATCACAGCATATGTGTACAGGCAGCAAAACAGATATTCTACATTTTTGGCTCAAAAATGGGGGGTTTTTGTTGGTTTTTTTTTTAAACAAGAAACTAGTCAACATACATATTTTGTTATAAAATATTTAGGATGGAACTTCACAGACTGACATAGGAAGAAACCAAGAATCAAATTTAGAAAGCACAGAGTAAAATGTAAAAATAATGGACGTGACAGAGGAAAGAGAGCAGGGAAGACAGGCAGAGGCAAGTGTGCAATAGAAGCAGACAGCTTGATGGGTAGGTAGTTACAAAGGCAGCAACAGGCAGAAAAGTAATGCTAAAGGATAGCAGGTAGTGATCAGAGATGGTATTCAAAGAACAAGTGAAAAAAACCAAAATGGGTAATAAAGAATCCTGACAGCAACCGAGTGAGTAGTGATATTTCTACCATGAAAAAAGCAGCTTGAACCGAATTCCCTGCAGGACAAACTCTTGAAATTTTCCTCCAAAAGTCAGCAGAACAAAGCAACTAAATTAACTGCAAAGTTCAAAGACGGTGTCCTACTAATATATAGGAGCCGACATCACTTATGTAAATGGAATTTAGTGCTTTTGAAAGTTTTACTTCAAATCTAATGAATAGTGTTTAATTAAGGTGTGAATTGAATTCCATGTGGCTGCTCTGCACACTTTCCCAAAGGGCATCTGCTCAAAATATACAACAGAAGCAGCTGTACCATATATGTGTGGGCTCCAATCCCTATTAGTAAGGGGACCCTTGACTGAAGATACACAAGCAAATACAGGAAGAAATACATCGTTGTAGGAATAGGCAGAATCCCAATGAAGATCACCTGAGCCTCAATTTCTTTTAGAGTCCTCCCCAGCCTGGCATAGTCTCATTTGATACGTTCCAGCGAGAATCTAGCTATATTGTTTGTACCCACATGAAGGATAATCAGAGGATTCTTTCCTGCTCCTGTTAGATTCCTCTTCAGCCTCAGGTCCACATCCCGTATCTTAGCACCCAGCAGGCAGCACACCCTTGTGTTCTCTGGATCAGCTCTGGTTACAGTCCTGCCTGCTCTTCTCAGCAGGGAGTCCTGCCCACATAGACTTGCCTTTTCCTGGTAACGGTGCAATTCTCCAGCCTATTCCCTGTTCTTTCTGGCTGCAAGTCATCTCTTCTACTATTCTCCCTTGCAATTGCTCCTGTATCCTCAGGGGGCTCTTATTTGGTGGTATCCCCATTGGCACATCCACTCTTTGCATAAGACTAGCTGCTCTTCTCTTCTTCCTTGCCCTCCCACTTTCAGTAATCACCTGCTGTGTCTCTTCTTCATTTTCCATCTCCGAAAACCTGTTTCTGAGCTCTATTTCTCCTTCACTAGCCTGTCTTTTCCTCTGCCGAGTTCTTGCAGTCACATGCTTCCTCTGCTCACTTTCCTCACCCAGCAGTCTCCCCTCAGAGTTGGTCGGTCCTGCTTCCATCTGCAGGTCTGGGTTTTTCCCTTCAGCCTCCTCATTCCTTTTTTCCATCATCTGCTTGAACAACTTTTGAAACTCAACCAGACTTTCCACCTGCATCTCCAATCCTCGAATCTTCTCTTCCATTAGCTCTAATGAGGCAGCATTTTATACAAACAAAACTCTTTTGAGGTACCCCCTCCAGGATCATTTACATCCTATAGTTCCCATCATCTTCACTATCTCTTCCACTGCTTGAGTGACTACCACTACCGCCTCTCTCTCACACACACACACCATTTCCCCTACTTCCTGTTAGTAGACACACAAAAACATACAAAAACCTATCAAAATACACCCCAATGAGCCCCCCAACAATATAAGAACACCACACACTCCCTCCCCAAACTCCTCCTCAAGCTCCCCTAGAAATTTCAGGCAACTGGGGTTCAGGTTACTCATTGGTATAGACTTATTACACAAGTGACAGCACTTGAAGCCAGAACAAGGCTTGAGTCTGGTACTGCTACCCAAACAGGAATAGAATCTATGATACTAAATACTAATCTAAACTTATTATATCTAAACTATGTACAAAGATTTGAAACTAACCTAAAACTAACATAGCAATTTCTATGTACACTAGAGAGGCCTTAGGCAGCAGAAAGCACTTATACCAGTCTGACTGGTACTGCTTTGGAAAAAAATTCCAGCAACTGTACACAAGATGGGAACACAGGTACAGCATACTGAACATGCGCAATCACTCAGAGAAGAAACTGATATCCTTCTGTGATGCACCTTAAAGACATACAGTACCAAGGAGGAAGCCTCCAACACCAAGGCCTCATGAAGCTATGATGATGATGCCTGCAGAGATAGTAAGGTAAATTCTCTAGGTTGCTCCTGTGGTACCAAGTGAGATTGTGGCTACAGGACAAGGTTAGGAAGATCCCCAGCTGCAGTGTCCATTGGTTGATTGGTACTGACCCTGACCAATTTGTCCATACTGGTAAAAAGCGGCTCCCTCTTAGATTTACTAGAGTGCTGGATTAGTGAAGTAGCTGTAGATGCTAGAGACATTCGGCACAGCATCCAACAGGACCATTGAGGGGACTTGTATGAGCCAGGAACCCTAGCCCAAACTTCAGTTTCTAGCCTAAGTCATCTTGGAACTCCACCAATGAGCACAGGAACGGAAGCAGGAGGAAGCTCTAGACTCAAGGTACCAGAGCACCCAAGAGCCAGCAGTCCAAGGGTTAATGTAGGGTAGTACTAGGATTTGACCTCAGTGACCATGACAAAGATTTACACTGCAGACAAAGAAGGCTTCCTAGCCACTGGCAATATGCAACATGGAGGAGTATGTACCAGGGCCAAGGAAGGCAATGCAAAACTGGAATGCTCTAGTGCTGATGGTCGCAATTGCTGTACTGATCTTACACAAGGGGTCCTTGGTCTGAAGTAAGGGGGAAAGCAGTACTTACAGGCACAGCAAGTTAGAGGCCTACACTACAGCCAGAATAGTGGTTGGAACAACATAGGCTGTTGACCCAAAGGAACTAAGGACTGCTGTCTCAACAGTCCCTCGGAGAGTAAATGGCTTGGCTCTGTCCAGATGAATTGGTACTAGGGAATGGCAAGTCAAAGGGAGCACTCTACCAACAGTACCAACCCAAATTTCTGTAGCGGAGTTCCCAGCAATAGGTTTTGAAGGACTAGTTCTGAATTATGTTAATGTTTTGGAGGTCATGACTGTTCACAAGTCCCAGACTTCAAAGACAAGGGACTTAGAGATGGGGTCTGCTCTTCTGATAATGCCAGGGACTTCAGGAAGGGCTGTGAGGAATTTCAATTCAGTGACCAACACCATTCCAAAGCCAGTCTCTGGGCTGCCTTAGCCAGGAGGCAGTAGAGATGGTCCTCCCTCAGTTTCTTTGTCTTTAGTCGTAAAACCACAGTAAATGGAGCACCTGTCTCATTCAACCATGTCAGACAGCAAGAATTAAAGTAACTTATGGGCACAGGTTTTCTGCAGCCCATGCAAGGCTTGATCCCTTGGGCCTTAGTATAGGTCATGCCAATAGTGGATGTGGCCCTCTTAAGCAAACAGACTAAACAGACTGAAAGGTAAAATTATTAATAAAAATTAGAAACAATTTTTTTGTTTGTTTGTTTTGCTTAAGAGTAACATTAGATAAGTAGATCACTAAGACTACTGACACTCTGCTTCTTTGTTAGAAGGAACTGAGGTGTGATTGGGCAACTCTACCCTTTCTAGCCTCGCATCACAGCACAAGGAGCATGGTGATGGGCAGGGCCATGTCTGCACCACTAAGGAAAACTCTCTGGCACCAGTACCCGAAGCATACACACTTCTACAGTGTAACAAACATATGAAAGCACTGAAAGAAGAAACGAGAATTACTAGAGGGGTAGCCATGTTAGTCTGTGTCCAGCAAAAAACAACGAGAGTCCTGTGGCACCTTATAGACTAACAGATTTTCTTCGTCATAAGCTTTTGTGGGCTATAACCCACTTCGTCAGATGTTTTCATTTCTTCACACTGTCTCTATAGGACATTCTAAGCTTCAAAGTGACATGCCTGGTATCTTAGTTGTCAGATACCCACACCAGATTCCTGATTTACAATGCTCATATTTCATCAAATTAGCTAAATAAACTGTCTATTCAAAAGTAAATCATCTGGAATATTATTTAGCAATTTGTAAACACCAAGGGGTGAACTCAAGAATGACTAAGAAGTATTCATTTACCTGGGAGTGTAAAACAGAGAGAAGCCTGTAGTATTCTTTGAGTTCCTGGTGTAAGGCTGCACAAAAACTCTGAGGGAACGAGAAAAAAAAAACCCAAAATAAAATAAATGCTATTTCCATTTTCAGTTTTAGCTAAAATTTTAAAACATTGATACTAAGATTGAGACAAATTTTTAAAAACCTAATTAAAATCTCTTCAAGAAAGTCAAATTAGATATTATCCAGAGAGTTGATATGAAAGCACTGATTTCTGTCTCTCTCTTCAGTATGCATGTGACACTGTCCAAATTTAGGGGACCATTTATTATACTATTTCATATTATTTCATAATTGCAATAATCCATGCTGTGTTTGGTACCAACAGAAAGGTTGTAATTTGCTGGGAATGATTATATGATTTAGGTGTAGGAAATGCATCTGTATTAGAAGTTAGGAATATGTTTGTTATACCTATATTTCAACCTGAGTAATCCTGAGAAACTCTCCAGACTGGATATCTACAGCCATTGTCTCCTTAGTGGCCCATTAAGAAGCTCCCAGGTATAATGGGCCCAGGGAGAAATCTGTTGAGCCACTAGGACTTAACCATTTGACTCAACCCCATTTTGATTTGCAAAAGCTCCACACAGCATAGGGAAAGCCAGAGGTGATAAAAGGCAGCTGCCCCAACTCCATCTTGCCTTCAGCCTCCAGTCTACAGCCAACACCCATCTCTGGAACTATTCATCTGCGACTGGACAAAGGACTGAGGGCTGCCCAGGTGCTGGATGTCTTACCAGAGAACTGATTGTGCCTGCAAACTGCTTTACATGGATTCTAAATCATTTGTATGTATATGATTCACTTTGACTCTTTAACATCTCTCATATTTTGCTTCTTTTCTTTTTATATTAAACCTTTAGTTATTGTATTTACTAAAGGATTGGCTATCAGTGTGGTATTTTGGGTAAGATCCAAACCTATATTGTTCTGGGTAATGTGGCTGGCCCTTTTGGATGAGGAGAGCCTATTTCTTTAATGGACAGTGTGGCTATGTGAGAGCCAGAGGAGCTGGAGTGCAATAAAGGGAGCTGTTTGTATTTTGGCACACTTTGTGGGAACCGATGTGGAGAACCAGAAGCCTGATTTAAGTACCACCCATCAGTGTTTGGGGAGTTTGCTTCTGGTTTTGGAGCTTACCCTGATTTTTGTACATTCAGGAGGGTGTCTCAGGAGGGTGTTCCAGGAGGCCCCAGTCACAATGCACTTAAGAGATACGTACATTGACACTAAGGAAATAAGAAAATTTCTGCTGGCTGGCACTTAAATCTCTTGACAGTATAAATTTGGACATCTATACTTTATATAACTGGGTTATCAAACAGTTAAAAAACCAAGCAGTACAACAGCACTGTTCAGATCAGTTTTATAAAGATTATAAACTTCTTTAGGAGCAAGAATGTCCTTTGCTGTGTTTGTACAGTGCCTAGCACAAAAGGATCTCAACTTGACTGAGGCCTCTAGGCATGTGACACAGGGCAGTTCCCCCGCACTGGCCCTGAAAGGGTTAAAAGGACCGGAGAGCAGCAACCAATGGGCAGAGGGCAGCTGAGGGCCTATGAGGGGCCAGATCTCCTGAATATATGGGAATTGCGGAGGCTAGGCGTTCAGATAGCCTTAGGGGCTCAGGAAGGAAGGTCATCTCCCTAGCTGGCTGACTGAAGGAGTCAGCACCCTGGAGAGCTCAGTGGGAGCTGTTCAAAGCTAGGGTCCTGAAGGCATGGATGTCAGCAGAGGTTCCTCCACAGAGGCAGTCCTGAGACGAGGGACTGGCATGGAACAGATGGCTATGGAAGGTCTTAAGAGGTACGTTGAGGGGCAGACTGCAGAAGAGCGGCCCTGAGTGAAAGTCCACATGAGACTGGGGGCTGCAGGAAAAGTGGCCCAGAGAATTCAGACTGTGAGGAGTCGAGGGAGGCGGCAGCATCAATGCTGAGATTGCAGCATATAAGGTCCCTGGGCCAGGGCCCAGAGAAGTGGGGAGTCCTGCGCCCCTCCCCACTTCCCCAGAGTGCCAGTGGTGGCACTGGACTCACGGGCCATTGAGGAGCTGCAGAGTGGCCGAGACTAGAGAGCGGGGCTTTCCCCCAAAAGGGGGATTGCATGGACTGCGTTACTCAGCCAGAAGACTGAGGAGCCAAAAAAGTGACAGAGCATACGCTGCGGATGGGTAGACCACTTGAGACTAATTCCCCAGTAATATCACCAGGAGGCACCTGTCCAATAGGGAGTGGTCATGCTATGATAGGCTGCACACAATATAAATGTTAAAGAATTTTTAAAAATCCAAAAACATTGAAGCCTAGTATCTAATATAAAAAACAGGTTCATATACATCATGGTCAAGTCAGTACATTGTTCTGTGATCTTTTGAAAGCAATTAATATTCCCACCTTGAAAACAGTTAATATTCCCTCTTTAGGTACTGCTTGTTTAAATTAGTTTTTCACATTTTGGCACTGGAACAGACAGTAACCACTCACCATTCCTCACCTGACACTGAAGAAAGAAGAGTGAGAATAACTAAGACTTCAAATGGTCTGAAAGGTGCCAATTAAATTGGAGGGCAAAGTAGGGTCTTCAGTAAAGGTAACATTCAAAGGCACTAGTTAAATGTTATTTCTACAAATTCCACTTTTTTTTTTTTAAATTTTAAAACATTTCTGATTTCAGCATTCAAAGTATTTAGAGTTACACTAGCCATCAGATTATGGTAAAAGAAATTAACTTGAATAGTTTAAAGTTGCATTCAGTGTCAATTGCAATTACTTGGTAAAATGAAGATTTGAGATACGAAGCACACATTGAAAAACTGGACATTATCCTAGAAGACTGACATGACCTACAACACAGAAAGAAGGGGTTTCAATCAAGAAGAAAGCAGAATGCGTGTTCAAGAGAGAGAATTTAAAATGATTAGCAGCTCAATGCTACTTTGATATTTTCTTTGGGAACATGTGAGCATACAAGGTTAATTATATTTCACTGCCGATTATCCTGGAAAAGTAGCAACAATTAAGTGGTGTAGATGGAAAAATAAGAAGATCCCCATGCAGTATATCTGATGCGTATTACTAATAACTGACAGCCTAGTTTCTGACCCTCACATTTCAGTCAAAAACATGGGTTAATAGTAACATATACAGGTGGCTTAGGCTTAAAATGTTTAATTTTCTGGCTCTGCTCTAAAAAAGGATGAGGTTTTCTGAGAGCGAATTAAAGAAGCTTTCAACTAAACAGTGTATTTGCAATATTAAGTTCTTAATGTTGAGCATGCAGCATCTGAAGTTATCAAATAAAGATGTATTCATAAAGATAAAGCATGATCTCTTATCTCCTTACTGACAGCTTGAGTAAAGTAGATAACTTTACCTTCACACACTGGTGCCACAGTAAGTCACAAGAGTGCTAGTCTCAGACACAAATCAATAATGGAAAGCTATACATTCTACACAGGCCCTGAAACCTGCACTTGATGTCTGAGATATAAAACCTTTAATTTACTGAGGAACTTACATTCTCTTGTTTTGTGAAATGAAAGACTAAAATCATAGACAGTGAAAATAAGCAGAAACAGGAAACTATTGTAGGGAAGAAGATAGGAAACCTCACCTAGAAATGAAGGGAGAATCTGAAAAAAATTCATATATTAACACTCCTACATAAAACGTGGATGTCTATATTAGCTTTTAGAAAAAAAATTTGTATATAAATATACTGCTGTTCAGAATGAAAAGACAGTCAGAAGGGGACAGAATAAAAATGACAGAAAAGTAGAAAGCACCATAGTGTCTCTGCTGACCTCAAGAAAAATTAGACTGAAGGGAGAAGCACTTCACTTTCTTTGCAGATTAAGTAGGATGTTATGGCTAAAGGCAGGGACAACAACGTTTCTCATGACTCAGAAGGGATAATATCCAGTTTTACAGAGGGAGCAAATGAGAGGAAACGGGAATGCTTTAGCAGTAAATGTGCTTTTAGGTTTTACAGCAGCTGTGAAGTTACTGCGGACTACAAATCATGGTGATGGAACCTATAAAAACAAAAATGGACATTCTTTGGATGTTGCATTCAAAAGAAATGGCAGCCGATAACTGGTAATTTGCATTTCGCCTCAGTAGTACTGTAATTTATTTAACATCAATGAACATAATTTACCACCTAGTCAAGAGTATTTCTGAAGGAAGAACTACAAAGCAAAGGCACTGGTGAGACCCCATCTGGAATACTGTGTGCAGTTCTGGTCCCCAATGTTTAAAAAGGATGAATTCAAATTGGAACAGGTGCAGAGAAGGGCTACAAGGATGGTCTGTGGAGTGGAAAACCTGCCTTATGAGTGGAGACTCAAGAAGCTTGGCTTGTTTAGCTTAACCAAAAGAAGGCTGAGGGGGGATATGATTGCTCTCTATAAATACATCAGAGGGATTAACATCAGGGAGGGAGAGGAATTATTTGAGTACAGCACCAATATGGACACCAGAACAAATGGTTATAAACTGTCCATCAAGAAATTTAGGCTTGAAATTAGACGCAGGTTTCTAACCATTAGAGGTGTAAAGTTCTGGAATAACCTTCCAAGGGGAGTTGTGGGGGCAAAAACCATAACTGCTTTCAAATCTGAGCTTGATAAATTCATGGAGGGGATGGTATGATTAGCCTATTTTGGAAATTGACTGATATTTGGCTACGTGTGGTGGATTTACAAGTGGCCTAAGAGGGGAGAGTACATGGGGTGGGTTCTGAGTTATTACAGAGAATTGTTTCTTGGATAACTGGCTGTTGAGACTTGCCCACGTGCTCAGGGTTTAACTGATCGCCATATTTGGGGTCGGGAAGGAATTTTCCCCCAGGGCTGATTGGCCTGGGCTCTGGGGGTTTTTCGCCTTCCTCTGTAGCACAGGGCATGGTTCACCTACCGGTGAATTCTCTGTATCTTAAGTCCTTAAATCATGATTTAAGGAGGTAAATAACTCAGTCATAGGTTGGTGGCCTATTGCAGGAGTGGGTGGGTGAGGTCTTGAGGCCTGCATTTTGCAGGAGATCAGACTAGATGATCGTACTGGTCCCTTCTGACTTTAAAGTCTATGAGTCAAAGCAGAATATTTCTCAGTAATTGTGCACTTTAATTAGCTCAGAGAGGCCATTGATCATATTCCTGGATTTTTTTTTAATATAAAAGTAAACTTTTTTAAAAAAATTAAGTCTATGGAGGAATCATTCCCAACAGGGGATAGAAGGGTGATCAAACAAGAATGAATCCTAATAAGCCTCAGGTGAATGCTCCTTTGCACTACACTCAGACTTTAGATCATAATCAACAATGATCCACAGAAGAGTAAATCAAATGATACTGAAGGACCCCAAGTGATGAATTCTCCAGTTTCCCCATCATTCCAGGACTGCATTTCAGAACCAGCAGTTTCTAAATGGAATGAAACCAAAGTATTGTTATCTAGCCGATTCTGTATCCAACATACCTGACCTACAAGCCCAAAGGCACGATCCAAGCTCCTCTGGTCTGTGTATCTTCTTATTTTATTGTGTAGCCATCCTAACTCTGACAGTCTGCTTGTAGTATCTCTGAGTGATTTGGACAGGCTCACCTATAAATTTTGCAAACAATAAAAGCACATTAAGTCTGGATTAAAAACAAACAAACCCTCACTATTTCTCAAAGTATCTCTTTGCTTACAACAGAGCAAATCATTCAGTGAATGTCACTCACTCTGTACCCTGAATGAAGCAGGGATTGTGAGACAAAAATCATGGGATCATGTAATTAAACGCTATCATAATGCGGACCTCAACAAATCCTAGGTGCCAGTTGCTATGGCACCTAGGATTTTGCCCCTGGAGCCTAAGAGCGCCGGGGGCAAAGCCCGCCCACCCCACCAAAAAAAAGCCACTGCAGGCAGCTCTTTTAGCAGTGCAGGAGGAAGAGGGGGAGACGGCAGTGCTTCCCCTCTCCAGTGCCACCTACTCTCCCTCTTCCCCACCCCCAGCATCACCCAAAAAAAGCTGCTGCCAGTGGCTCCTTTGGTGGCATTCAACGGGGAGGGGGGGACGAGGACAGGACAGGGGACAGACGGCAGCACTGGAAAACCGCAGCCCCCCCAGACCACCAAGAGCCCCCCAGCAGTGGCTTTTTTGGTGGCTGGGGGAGGGGGATTCTATAGCGGACCTCAGAAGGAACTCCCCTCCCGTGACGCTGAAAAAAGGCCACTGCCGGGGGCTCTTTCGGCAGCGCTGGGCTGTGCAGCAGCTGGGAGAGACAGCGGCGCTTTTCCCCTCCAGTGCTGCCATCTCTCCCCTGCGGCCTCCCTCCTCCTCCAGCACCACCAAAAGAGCCCCCGGCAGCAGCCTTTTTTCAGCGGTGGGGGTGGGGCAGTTCTTTCACCAGCATGCTAAAGAATGCTCCTCCCCCAGCCGCCAAAACAAGGCTGCTGCTAGGGGCTCTTTTGGTGGTGCCTGGGGAGCGGGTGGCACCCCTTCAGCGCTGCCATCTGTCCCCTGACCCCACCGCCCCACCCTCCCGTAGAGCGCAGCTGAAAAAGCCTCTGGCAGTGGCTTTTTTTTTTTGGCAGCTGGGGTGGGGGGAGGTGCTTGCTGCAGAGAGGAGCTGCAGCGGCTTTTTGGCAGTGGCGGGAGAGGGGAGGAGACAACACACGCTCCTCTGCCGAATACCATGGGGCACCTAAGTTTTTGGGCTGGCCCCTAGGTGTCTGGCATTTTTGTTGAGGCCTGTTATAATGTATACACCACAAAGCGGCCATATTAGGCATGACCAAGCAATGTTAGTTATGGCATTTCTTAACTTCAGAATGCTTGACTTTGCAATCAATGTTCTTTTAAATATAGGTTTTTTAATGAAATTTCCTACTTCTTAAAAATGCAAATCAGAAATACACAGAAATGCCATCATTTGCAACTCTACAGAATTCCAGGTAGGTAGGCAGAGATGAAATCTTCAGATCCACAGACCTCTACTACTTGAACTAATGAAGTAAAAGGTAGCAGCAGTAGGTTATTATCCTCCCTGTGAATCAGCCTCTATAAGTGGTTAAGATATACACTTTTCCAGTGGGTTTCACAGTTATTTACTAAAACAGCAGACACTCAGGAACCCAGAGTTCAATTCCAAGTCATGCATGAGTAGCATGTTTTTATATAGTATATGGTCATTATAGTAATTACCTCCCAAGCCTGTCCCTGTCCTCATCTGTTTCTGTTATCCTTACCCCGCTTCACCTCCTTTACTAGCCTGCCTCTGTCCCATCCAGGTCCTAGACCCCGTTTTTGACCCAAACAAAAATCTTTGGAAAATTTAGCTGCAAAATCCTAGCAATTATCCGAGTATTTCCAAATGGCTATTTACAAATGTTTATAAATCAGGCAGACCTGGTGCATTTTCATGGCAAAAGGCATCTAACAGTAGAGCCCCTGCCCTGCCAAATTTCAGGACACTGCTTTTAAGACTAGAGGTGTTGCAGCTTTTCTGTGAAACAGTTGTAAGACTAACTGTTACAAAACATGATATTTTCCCTTTGCTTTCATAAACAGCTGAACAGATTTTCTTTTTAAAGTAAGTCAGACAGACAAAAACAAACCCAGCTTGGCTTGTTTAGCCTAACCAAAAGAAGGTTGAGGGGGATATGATAGCTCTCTATAAATACATCAGAGGGATTAACATCAGAGAGGGTGAGGAGATATTTGAGTACAGCACCAATGTGGACACCAGAACAAATGGTTATAAACTGTCCATCAAGAAATTTAGGCTTGAAATTAGGTGCAGGTTTCTAACCATTAGAGGAGTAAAGTTCTGGAATAGCCTTCCAAGGGGAGTTGTGGGGGCAAAAACCATAACTGCTTTCACAACTGAGCTTGATAAATTTATGGAGGGGATGGTATGATTAGCCTATTTTAGAAGTTGACTGATATTTGGCTACGTGTGGTTGATTTATAAGTGGCCTAAGAGGGGAGAGTACATGGGGTGGGTTCTGAGTTATTACAGAGAATTGTTTCTTGGGTAACTGGCTGTTGAGACTTGCCCACGTGCTCAGGGTTTAACTGATCGCCATATATGAGGTCGGGAAGGAATTTTCCCAGAGGGCTGACTGGCCTGGGCTCTGGGGGTTTTTTGCCTTCCTCTGTAGCACAGGGCATGGTTCACCTACCAGTGAATTCTCTGTATCATAAAGTCCTTAAATCATGATTTAAGGAGGTAAATAACCCAGACATAAGTTGGTGGCCTATTGCTGGAGTGGGTGGGAAAGGTCTTGAGGCCTGCATTTTGCAGGTCAGACTAGATGATCATACTGGTCGCTTCTGACCTTAAAGTCTATGAGTCTATAAATGGCTGTAGTTTGGTAAAGTTACAAGGAGGGCCGTCCCTGGGGGGGTCAACGGGGTGATCTCCCGGGCCCTGCGGTTACGCGGGCCCCACGCTGTCCCGCTCCCCGCGGGGCAATGCGGGGCCTGCACCGCGTCCCTCCCACAGCCACACTGTTCCCTGCTCTCCGCTGCCTTTGGCAGGGAGCCGAAGGCAGCGGGGCCGGCCAGGAGCACTAAGCCCGGCCTCTGGGCTAGCCCTCCCCGCCCCCGGGGCGAAGCAGGCAGGCCCAGGGGCAGGGCAGGTGGCTGGGGCCCGCCTCTGGGCCAGCCAGCCCCATGCAGCCAGGGCCAGCCCTTGCCGGCGGCAGCGGCTTCGGGTCCCCATCTGGGGCACCAGCCACAGCAGCCTAGGGTCCTGGCTTAGGCCGGCTCCCCACACCGGCGGCTCCTGTTTCCAAGGCTGGGGCCAGAGCCGAAGCCAGCTTCCCGCCAGCGGCCTTAGCCTCCCCACCCGGGCTAGCTCCATGGAGGGGGTGGAGCGGCCCACCTCCCCTCCATCATGGGGGAACGGAGGTGGGGCCCCGCCTAGGCCAGTTGGCCCTGGGCCCTACTCCCCCCACAGGACAGCGCTGGTTACAAGTAACTGAGAGCAGGGTTTTATTTTGGAAATTGTTAGCTGCCAGCTCCACTTACAGCTTCACTTATAACATTACCAGAACGGATGACAAGAGTAAGACATCTTGAATTCCCCAAGCAAGAGCACTTGGTAAGGATCCTCATTTCCACCCCTCTCCTCTCCCCCATGGATGTATAATTTGGAAGAGCAAAAACAGTTTAGTGAGATTGAATCCATGTCAGTTAAATCAAATGTGGGATTACACATGTTCCCTAAGTGCTAAATATAACCAATGGGCCTAACACTATTAATAGATATTTACCTTTGCCTATATGTGTTCTACAATTCTGAAAGCATGTTTTCTGAAAAATGATCATGTACAAGAGACATTCTTATTGAATAAATCTGCCCCTCTGTGTGTTCAGAGTCATACTTGCAACCCCCATGGGCAAATGTAAGTTTCACTACTTTTTAATTTGATTGGTGATGCACACTTAACACAACTAAAAGAGAGAGAACTGGATTTCATCCTATCTTGTGTATTAAAATTGCTTACTAATTTTGTCACTGAGGGCAAAACCAAAGGCATTGGGACTGTTCGGATATAAGTGAAGGCATAATTCACCAAGCAAAATCTTTATTACTCAAAGTGATGCATATGAAGGGAGGAATCTGGCTTCACTCTCAGCACAGATTAGGGTTTCTACAAAGAAAGTGTTGGTGAAGTTTTCAGGCTCTGTATTCTGCAAAGGCAGAAGGAAAGCTTTGTAAAAGCTAAGTCCGGAGAGAGATTTACTTGGATATGAAAAATCTCCCCAATTATTGTTTGCATATCTGATTATCTCATGAAAGGGCATTTTCTGAATTCCACATTTCTAGACCCCCTAGCAAAAGAAAAACAACAAACATCCCAACACACACAAAATTAGGCCTGATTTTCATGTATGTTATGGCTACTCTACACTGCTTTGGCAGCATGAAGTGGCCAGAAAGTAATTTCCACCCACTATAAAGCCATGTTACACTACCAGAGCGGCAAAGAATGGCCTTAATGTAGATGAGAATCTCATTTGAATAAACAAAGGCAGCTGAAGGACCGTCACTGTACTCATGGTATAGGTGCACGAACACACCCCTTTCTTGCAGACTCAAAATGTGGATCCTTCATCTCTCTGGCTTCTCCAAATTCCACTCCATCTTTAATCTTCATTTCTCAACTCTCTGGATGCACCGTTTACAACCACTGCCTTATGGTCCTCTCCACCAGCTCCACCCCAGATTATCCCCAGGCTAAATGTGGCTTCCATACTGTTTCATTGAAACTGCAGTCATCAGATATTCAGGGCCACTACTCTACCCCATTTCTCCTTGACCTTTCTGCTGCTTTTATTACTCTCCTTCATGGCCTCTTGTCTTCCACAACTCCAACCTCTCCTGGTTATCCTCTTACTTCTCTGGAGATTATGTATTTTAATGGGTAGTCCCCCTATATTCCTACTTTCCTAAAGTTCAGTTTACGGCCCCTCCTCTTCTACTTTTACTTAGATGAGCTCGTCAGATCACACAGATTCAACCGTCATCTTTATAATGGCAACTTACAGACTAGTCTTTTCACTCCTGACCTTTCCCCTTCCATCCAGTCCCACATCTCAGCCTATCCGATATTTGGATAACCAGTAACAGGATCAAAAACAAACGCTTTAGTCCCATACTTGCTCACTCCCAACCTTCTAACACTCCTGATAATACTACCAATTCCCTCCCACTCCCCCACCCCAAGCACACGAGTTCAACTCTTGAGCCTCACCTTCATGGCTGTGTCAATATCTTGACATATCTCCCATAATACTTGCAAGATCTTTTTTTTTTTTCTTTCTATGCACACAGCTAGAATGCTAGATTTCCTTAGGTGAGCAGCAGACTTCACCAATTTGGTCAACTTAATGTATGATTTGCATTTTTACAGTGGGTATATCATTTGAAAGCTTTTTATGTCTACTTTAAGATGAGGTATGCTGTTTCACTGTCAAGTAGTGCTGTTACCATAAAAACGAGGATAAACAATATCAATACTTTCAAATGACGATGTTGAAATATTTGCATTCATTTCTGTTAATGATTATTATCATTTGAAGACACGAAATTAAGTTTCTTTGTGATCGCAAAGCATCACAACTATATCATATTAAATTTGCACAGGTTTCACTAAAATATAATAATGCTGTGACATTTATCATCAACCTCATCTTGTTCATCATTATGATCTCTGCCAAGAGCATGTGGATTATAGTCTTCATTGACTTGTCAGATACACAGTTCTGTACAGGAAAGACTGTCCTGACTACAGACTTAAACTTAGCTGATTGTGCAGCAACCCCTACTGGCATAGACACAAATAAGGTTTGTAGAGGCTCAGATACCACTGGGTCCTTGAAGGACAGAGGAAATAATCCATCATGAAACTAAAACATTCATGGTATTTATTCAGGAAAGGCAGTGTGTAAGTTCTCTACTGTAACTTACTAAATCTCAATGGCTGTGAGATGCGTGTATGAGTAATATTTAAGAGGTAACATAACTATAATGAAAATTATGGTCTTGGAATCAACATGAGTCACATGGAACCGTAAATCTCAGTGGTAGTGCATTCAAGCAAGAGGAAGGTGTCACCCCTCCTTGGCTAATTAATTAGGGAATGTATTGTTCAACTATTGCAACAACCCAGAAAAGAAAATGGAAAACTATAAGAGAAACTATAAATGCCAAAACCTATTGGAGGTAAAAAGGAAATTTAACAAACGGGTCACCCTGTTTGTGAATGAATGCAAAAAGACTGATTTGGTACATTTCGGTGTGGAGAAAGACACTCTGCTTCCATTCACTGAGGAGACATCTTGTTGGGCACAATTGTTTCATGAAAGATTGCATCACAGTTCCTATGAAGTCAGCCAGCATTGCAAGACTGAAATTGCCGGGGAAAACGTACTTTATTAAATAGTTCCAAAGGGGTAGCCATGTTTAGTTTAGTTCAGCAAAACAAACAAGGAGGCTAGTGGCACTTTTAAAGACTAACAAAAGCTCATACAATAAATACATTTGTTAGTCTTTAAAAGTGCCACTAGACTCCTTGTTCATTTTTATTAAAACAGGCAACTTAATAAATATAACCTTTATAAATGTAAGCTCTAGTTTGCATTTTACAGTTTTGTTTTGTATTGCAGCCATTTGAATTCTCTCATTTCTAGTGGGCAACCTCTATTTCTTCTTAAACAAACAAAACAAAAGAAGGCTACTTAAGTACTTGTAAGTGCTCTGCATTACACAGGAATGGTGATTTACTGTTAAACTGGGATGTACTGCTCCTTTGGGAACAGAAGGCTCTGGAATTTCTGTCAGGTGATGGATCTCACAGGGAAATACAGAAAAGGACTCAAGGATTTGAACACACTTCTTGTTAACCTGCAAGACAATGACAGGGCTGGCATAGCTCGGAGAAGAGTGCTTCCTTGGTGAAAGGATAGTAGTGCTATTGAGCTAAGACCGCAGGCAAGAATCCCTCTTGTTAAAGGCAGGGATAATGAGGTGAATCAGTCCTGGGTATGCAGAAACTATCAGAAGTTCCCCTTTCCATCATATACAATCGTTTCATGGCCCTTCACAGGCCAGCACCTTCCCAATTATCCACCCCCATTTCTTAACACTTTGCTCCTCCTGATATCCAATAGCACTAGCCTCACCTGCCTAGATGTGTTCCTTCTGGGATCACCTCAATCCTTTATTCCACACTGCCCCTTTATGCATGCAATGCCCTCTCTGAACTAGTTTGTAAAGCCCTTTCTTCCTCCATCTTTTGCAAGCATTACACAAAAAGTGGCCTTGAAGATGGCTTGATCAACTGACAAGGGATAAGTTTTGGTGCTGTTAGGGACAGCTGATAAGTTGTGCATTTTTTTAAATTAAATTGTACATAAAGTGCATATAAATATTGTACATTCTGATGCTATACCTCTCCCCCAAGCTTTTTTGCTTGTTCTGACTCCATTCATAAGACAATTGATAGCTACTGTACTGTACCTTTCCTTCTACTTTATAGCAGTTTTCAGAATTGCACATTTTGATATTTTTGCCATCTATTCCCTGGAAGACGTACAAAATGTCTCTTACAAGGTTCGCTTCAGTTATTTCAACAGAGCCTAAAAAGAGAACATTGAGTTAGATTGGTTAGATTTGTATGGATACAAAAAAGTTAGGTAGACACTTAAGTGAAAAAACAGAAGCCTTCCTTGCATTGACTTTTAAGGTTTTCATGACGAAATTGTCTGAGGAGGTACATAGAAAACCATACACCTGTATCTGAGAACATACCAAAGCAATTCAACCACCATATGTACATGCTCTAAACTTAGCTCAATACTCCAGAGACTATAAAAGGAATGAGACCTTCTAAATGGAGTTGAGTTTAATCTTACCATCAGTAAAAGTCGCCCTGAATAAATTACCTCATCCTTTCTTGACTGCACAGTTGAAAGTTGCCTGTTTTTTCAGAGTTAATTTTTCAATAGTCTGTTTGAGCCAATATGGCTCATCCAGGAAGAAGATCTGCTTATTAAAATATATGTCTTGTGAAATTAGGATCTTTCCCTCATATGTGAAAATTACTCTAGTGTTGGGTACAGGAAGATCACACAAAGATCATTTTCACCTCTACAATCTTTAAATCCCAGGAAAGGTAAATGCAGCAAAAAAAAAAAGTTATGCTCTTGTTAAAAAAATTTTAAAAAAATCTAGCTCTTGAGTCAGTAGAGTTTAAGGTGCTGGATCATCGAATTTGTTCTTTGATTCACAGCTCTGAAGTCCAGACTGCTTTTGTGTCTCAGATTAGTTATCAATTTACAGAAGGCATTCAAGATAGTGTACAGCTATTCATTCATTTCTTCATTTGCGGGGTCTTATAGTGTCATGTATTTTTGTGACTCTATTTGAGACTCTAAGAACAAAGCCATTTAAGTCTTCATGACGTTCTCAGCATCATCTACAGATTCTGTTTTAATAGGATACCGCCTCTTCTGGAATTTGCAAGAGAGACTTCCTGATTTGCTAACCCCAATCCCAAAGGTTCCTTTATCTTCTCTCCCAACTTTTAAAATAAGGCACAGATATGCCTGGTTTAGGCTAGGGAAGCCAGCTGTGTCATCTCAGGACACAATCTACAGAAGCCAGAACAGGTTGGCTTCATATCAGTGTTCAGAACCTGTGCTATAAGACTTATTTAACTGTAGCAAGGTTTTCTGAACACCTCACAGTCAAATAAAGCTAGTCTGTTTCACGCCTTAAAACACTCCCATCAGTCAAGAGGGTACAAATTCTCAAACACAGCTGAAAAGTGTTATTTATACCAGTCTACTGCTCAACAGAGAAAAGAAAAGGTCTTCCAAAACCTTTATATGAATCATCTTTCCTTTTTCCCTTCTTCAGAAAGTCATTAGTCTGGAGGAAGAAGAGAGGAACCGAGGGCATATGACAGCATGATGGGAGGATTCTTTTATTGTTTCACTTAAAGCGGAGGTGCACTTTTACATCTAACATTTCAGCTGTTAGACAGCTTTAGAACATTCCAGGTAAGCCAGATACACAACTCCTGAACTGTGCATTGCATTTCAGAGAATGCCAAATAACAGTAATCAGCCTATTTAGAGAGCTCTGCAACTATCTGCATATTCGAATTTATTAGTTCGAATTAAGGAAGCCCTTAATTTGAACTAATGAAAGCCTAGTGTAGCTGTGGCTTAAGTTAGTTCGAATTAAGCTTCCTTAATTCCAACCAACTTGCCAGTGTAGACATAGCCAGAGAGACTGCAGTTTTAAAGATCATGTTCATTCACAACACATCTGCTCCGATATTGATCCTGCTGTCCATAGCAATGGACTGATTCCATCCTACTTGCAATATCAAAAAAGGTAACATTTGAATGGGTAGAAAAATTTATTCAAACCAATTTTCACAATAGGCACAAAGGAATGTAGACAAGTTAACAGCCAAATACACTGCTCGTTTGTACATTTTCTGTCTTCTGACCTTAAAATGTATTCTTGTATTCTCACATATTGTAACATACAATGGAGCAGAAGCTACTCCCAGGAAGAGTACAGAATATTCACAACACAGTGAGAAAATAAACTTAAGTTGTAGAAAAAAAAATCTTTAGCAAAAGGTATCTTGCTCACCACTTGTATCCCCTTCTCGCCTTGACCTTGACACATTACGAGACACAGTGTTTGGAAGGCCTTTTGAGGTAGAACTTTGTAATGAAGGCTGACCTGAAGTTAGATTCCATGCAAGACGTGACCCCAGCTGTTGCCGAAGGCAATCACCCACCCCTGGAGCTTGATAGGATTGACTAAAAAAAGACAGGAAGAAAACAATTTTTAAAGAGCTGAGAATAACTAAAGATCATTTACTGGAATGAATTTATGATGCACCCATTCCCTTTAAAATCTACAAAACTATCAGAAGCATTAGAGGAAGAGGTTGCATGGCTTTTTTAAAGGTTATTAATTTTCAAAAGCAACACGAAACACATCCAAGCAAATAGGAACGGACCAACAGCAAGTAACAGAAGTCTACAGCCTCATGAATAAACCTCAGACTCAAAGACAGAAAGGCTGTGTCTACACTTGAAAAGTTAAGTCGACTTAACATTGGCCATAGCTGTCCACACTGGCATTACGTCGACTTAATAAAGATGACTTAAGGGCTACTCCCCGTCCACACTGGCCTTAAATCGACTTAAGGAGTCGACTTAAGTCGACCTAAAGAGGGACAGTTATTAAGTTGACTTAAGGAATTTCTTAAGTCGACATAATGAAAGTCCAGTGTGGATGTGGGGTAATTTAGGTCGACTTAAGCATCCTTAAGTCGACCTAAATTGCTAGTGTAGACATACCCAAAAAATTTAGACAGCACATCAGCTGAATAAAGCTGTATGTTATTGACTCTGATAGATGTAAAAAACAAACTACTAAGCTATTCTGTGACTGTTCTTCAAGGTGTATTGCATATGTCCATTCTATTTCATGTCTGCATGTGCCCAGTGCACCAGTCAAATTTTTTCCCTTAGCATTACCCAATAGGTCAGCTGCTGCTTCATGCTATTTTGTGATAGCATAAAGGACAGAGCCATACCCAGACACTCCTGAGCTCCTCCTTACGGGACAGACTCTGATATAGAGGGGACGGAGAGTGGATTGTGGAATGGACATGTGTAACACACCTCGAAGGACAAAGTCACAGAACAGGTTAGTAAACATTTTTTTCTTCAGGTGATTTCACAGGTCCATTTCACTGCAGCTGATTCCAAAAGAGATCAATCTGGAGGTAGGTGTCAGAGTCAACCTGAACATTTACTGAAGAATTACTCGTCTGAATATTGCATCATCTCTGGAATGCCAAGATATAGTATAATGAGCTGTAAAAGTGTGTACTGATGACCGAGTCATAGCTACACAAATAGCTGCCAGATCAGCCACAGTAGTAGTATATTAGCAACATCATAGCACAGATGTACACAGGAGAAAATCTAGGATGAGTTTCTCTGGGTTGATGGAAGGTCCTTTGACCTGCCTGTAACTGCCATGAACAGCTGGGACAACAGTCTAGCTCAGTCCAAACAAAAAGATAATACCCTTTTAACATACAAAATATGCAGTCTCTCAACCTTATGAGAAACTGGGGTGAGGGGTGCTTAGGAATTCTGGAAAGCATATCATTTGATTGATATTCCTATACTACTTCAGTGGACATAAAGTATACTTTGTCCTTACTTCTCCTAGAATAACCACCAAAAATGCTACCTTCATGGACAGATCAAATAAAGAGCAGCTAGCCATCAGTTCCAAGGGCGGACCAATCAACTTTGTTAGCACCAGATTCAAGTCCCAGTGAGTGAGAGGATATACAATCTGGGGAATATAACCTGTCCAGACCCTTTAACCATCAAATTGACATTAGATTCGAAAATACTGAGTGGCCAGCAATCAGAGTGTAGGATAGAAGCCCAGACTGGTGAAATGCCTTTCTACTGTGACCATAAGGATAATCATTTCCACTTCAAAGGGTATGCATAACTAATAGAAGGCTTTCTGCTATTTTTGTGGATGTTTTGCACGTTCCCCAAATGCTCTCCATTTTGAGACATTAACCTTGAACATCCAGGCCATGAAATGGAGAGCAAATGGATTAAGATGTAGGAATTAACTATGGCCCCAGGAGATCAAGTCAGGTTCCAGAAGTACTGTCAAAGGAGTCCTGATGGAGAGGCTCTGCTGACTGGAGTTCCAATGTTGGAGAGGTTGAACCAATGTTATGAAGATCATTCAAACCTGATTTTACTTTGAGCTTGGCATTTTCTTTATATATTTGTTTAGATTTTGCAGGTCTAAAATGGGGCTGAGACTTCCATTTGTCTTTGGAATTAAGGAGTAACATGAATAATTCCTCTCCATCAGTAGAGAAGAGGACCCTCCCCTCTAGCTCCCAAACAGAGGAAAGACTGGACCTCCAAGATGGCAGCTTTGTAGTGGTCCCTAAAGAGGGACAGGGAAGTAGAGTGGGAGGGAGGCGGGAGGGAAGGAGGGATGTAAATAAACTGTAGAGCGTACCACAGTTGCAAGTACCTAGAACCCATCAATCAGTGAGAAGATGGGCCCAAGCAGGTAGGAAGTGGAATAACTTGTTGGAAAAAACACGAGGGGGAAAAACTGTCACAAAAAACACTGATTCTCCCATCCTCGACAAGATAATTAACCAAATTGTTCAGAATTTCCCAGTTGTCTAGAAGAACCCATCATAGAAGAAAACTGAGGAGGAAGTCTCCTCCAGTGTTATTTCCTCTGTCTCTCCCAGAGTGTTCATACTGTCTACGGGTATCACTAGTACAACTGAGGGCAGAATTGTTTTCTTTTTAAGGAACTGACTAAATCCCCAATGATTTCAGCACAGCTCTTGAGACTGTGAAGCTTATCAATCCACTCTGAGAGGATAGGACCCTCAAAGGGGAGATCCCAGACAACCCTGCTGTATCTCTTGCAGAAAATGCAACAAGAAGCCAGGAACATCTGCACATCGTTACTGATGCAGCTTAGAGACAGGTTCTAGCTACCAGTTTGCCTTCTTCAAGGCATCTTGGAATTCCTACCTGGCATCCTCTGGCAATTTGTTCATGAACTTGCATGTTGTCCCAATGGAAGAAATCCTATCTGGCCAGCAAAGCTTGCTAGTTAGCAATATGGAACTGCAGGTGTGGTATGGTATAAAGCTTTCTACAAAAAAAAGTCCAATCTCTTCTTTTTAATCCTTTGGGGTGAAAGGCTGTCCCTGATGTGCTCCTTCATTTAACTGCCAAGACAACCAAGGAACCTAGAGAGGTTTAGATATAGAAATGTTCATACCCCTGAGAAGGGACATGATGCCTTCGCTGTGGCAAATCCATCATCTCTGCTGCCTAAAGGACTGGGCAATCTTGTGGGCTTCAGACTGGCTTCATTCATCGTCAGAGCCACTCAGGAAGGTCCTGCTGATTTCAGTTTGTCTACCTGACCATGGGAACTCTCTTGCACTAACTCCACTTAAATGTCGAGAGGAAGCAAACCGCTGTAGCAACTCTTAGTCAGCCCTGTAGTTGTGGTGTAGCAGTGAGGACACCCCAGACTCCATAACTTCATCAAGAGATGAGAAGTAGAAAGGTGGTTGTTTTGGAGGTTCTGGCATATGAGGCTGTTCTTGCTTGGTACCATGCTGTTACCCCTGGTACCGAGGGTGAATCTCCTCATGGGAATAATTTCATAATCTGCTTGGAAATCTAGAGGTAGATGAAACTAGAGAAGATCTGGTGGGTGGGAGGAAAAAACTCAGATTCCAGCACAGCCATTGTTGGAGTATAGGACCCCAAACCCTATCAGCCCAAAGATTTGGGTCCCTGGACCATTGTGGGATCTGCTAGAAACAGAAACCTCTCAAGGAAGAGGAACAATGTTCTACAGGAGCAAGGAGCATAGGAGCCTATTTCAATCTCTGAGCAAAATCCTGAATTGCATAATCATGGAAGTGCTGTGCCAAGTGGTGCGTCTCTCGGTTTGTCTCTGGATGTCATCAGATAAGGAAATGCAGCACAGTCCAAAGTCAGCTATAGTACCAAGTTTCTGATATTTACAGAATTAGAGAAATAGAGGGATGAAAGAGCCTTGAGTGGTCATGAAGTCCACACTACAACCTTAAGATAATATTGCTAGGTCAAAATAGAGGAACATCGACAGGGCAGTGCTGAGAACTGTGCAAAGCTTCTGCCTTTACCATAGCTGTTCTGCAGACAAACAGAGGACCTCAGGATCCAAGAGTGCCAGGCATGTAAACTTCATTAAACAAAGTTTAATACAAAACAATAATCACAAAGATAGTCATTAACAGAAACTGTGAACAAAGTAACCACGTATCCTCTCTAGTCCTTCATTTACCCATCTGTAACACGTGGTGGATGAAGTGTATTTAGTACCATAAAAATATTCTGGGGTATACTATTTTGCCAAGTGCTTTGAAAGCACGTGTAGACACAGTGATTGGCCACAATCTAGATGGGTAAGACAAATTTGAAACCACTGGACAAAAATGCGAAGTGAAATGAAAATATTTATCAAGCAGGTCTTCACTAAAGCATATGCAGCATTTAAATTTACCCTGGAAGGAGGGTCTGTGGAGTTGGCGTTGGCCCATTCAGGGCATACATGCTTATGCTGCTAATCCCACTGCTTCCCATACTGCCTGCACTCTGGGCAGACTGAGTGTTGCGCTCCTGGTAATTCAGTGGAAGGCTCTGCGGCCTGGCATAGTAGTAAGGGGTAGAGTGAGCATCTCGTGGCAATGCTTGAGCAAACAACGTGGCATAACTTGACACCTTAAAGACAAACACAAAGATCTATCTGTGAGCTCTTTTAATCAATCGTATCACATGAGTAATTACAATAATTTTTCTGCATTCCTTGGTGTTTTAACTCTTACTGCCTTTCCCAATAGTAAATTAAAGTCAGGTATATACTAGAAAATGTTTGCTGCTATAAATATACATCGACAAAACCCTCTTAGTGAAGAGGCAGTTTACACCAGCAAGAGAGTGCATTTGGCAGCATAGCTCATTTCACTTGCCAAACTGGCACAAGATAGCCCAGTAAAAAATTACGTTTTTTGCATTTTTAATTTATTCTGTTTTATGCTTAAAGAGACCAGCTTCTTTAACTGGCATTGTTAGAATAGTAATACAGAAGACAGATGTAAATTGGCATTCACAATTTTAAAAAGCATTCTTCTATTTAATTAATTAATTAATTAATTGATTAATTAATTAATTAGTTTTTTTCCAAGGACTTTGCAGATACTCTGCTTTTTGAAGATGTTGGTTTTGGTCTGGATATTAACATCTGAATATCCTCATTTGGGATTTATACTGATTTTGAAAATATCTATTGAAGTAGCAAAGAACCCCTTACTTACCTTGTTAGACTGCTTACGTGGGTCTTCACTAAGGCTGAGCAGGAGGTAGAGTATTGACCATTTGTTTTTCAAGACGCCCTATTCCAAGAGACAGGTGTGTATTTAATAACAGCCGGTTAAAAACAGATACTGCTCCAAAATTATTTCCAGAGTTTAATGCATTTTTAACCTTACCTCACAACCTATTTCATAAGCAATTCATTTCTACATTGGAGTTGTAAACAGCAGGCGAAAACTTTAACACACCAAAAACAAACAAAAATATATCATTTAAACACACACAGAGAAGATGTCAAAAGTCATGTTCTCAAGGTAGTGACAGTGGAGTTTACATGTCAGTTCTATAAACAAAACTTCCTCCAGCATTCAGTATTCTTATATCGTGAATGAAGAAGTCAGAGGTACAGAGATCACATAACTATATTCAACTGTGGACTGCACCAAAACAAAAAGGAACAAGATCCAAGGAAAAGAAAAAGCAGTGGTCTGTGAACCAGCAAACCCCTCATTATCAGTGGGGAAGCAGAAGGAAGAAGAATGATGCGAGATTTTGATGTACTGAAGGATTAAATACATATGAACTGCACTCCTGAGTCCAGGGTGGGGAGGTAGAATTCACAAGTACTCAGTAGTTTTCTCTTTAAAGCAGGGCTCAATGAACCATAGTGCCCAAGAATTGTACTGTGGCACCTGGAGGGCCCCCAGTGAGAAAAATAAAAACAACCAACCTATGTCGGCGCCTTCAGTGGCACACAGCTTTTTTTTAGCAGCAAGGTGATTCTTCACCCCACATGGCAGCCTTTTAGTGTACACTGCCTGCCCTTTTGGGCAACAGTCGAACATAGATAGGCAAGTTACCTAAAATAACTTGTGTATCTATGTCCGGCTTCTCTGCTCTCTGCACACACACTGCACTGCACTGGACCTCCCTTCGAACCAGTGTTATTCGGTTGCTTGGGTGGTATTGCAGGATCAAACTTCCTGATTGGCTGAACGGGTCTTCACAGCCCTGAACAGTTGATCAGGAAGTTCGAACTGACGGTGGTGAATTTGACGCCATCAGTGAAGACCTGCCCTAAGTATCAAATGTTCATATGAACTTGCTAAGATTTTGTTCTCTCTGATATTAGCCTATAGAACTCATTGCCAAAATATAAAAAATTGCTCAGTAGGATTTTTAAAAAATGGTTCTACTAAACACAAGTTATTTTTCCCCTTTAAGATAAGCAGTGATCACTGAAACTTTAGCAGTTATCTAGTTCAGTGTTTTCAGCCTATGGTCCATGGGAATCCACAGACTATGTCTAAGGGGCCTACAAAAGACAACTATGAAAATAAAGCTTCAGATTCCGTTTTTTGATCAAAAGTATGTGAATACCCCCATCTACAGATCAAAACCCAGAGGTGGTGGCGTTACCATAGAAGCCCACAGTTTACCATCTATTCTCACACTGTGTTAAATGCCATGTCAAGCACATACAACATTTATAGTTGAATTCTGTTCAGTTAGTTTTCAGTCTAAGACTTCTGTGGTAGGGGCATCCACATAACACAAGTTCAATTTCCAAATGGGTCTGTACCTCTATTCAAAAAAATTTTAGGGCTCAAACAAACAAACACTGAAATACTGCGCTATTACACTGAAAATTTTAATCTTGCATATTAGCTTTTGCCAATAAAAGATAACCCTTTCTCTCACTATCACAGTATACAAAACAGACGATATAAAATACAGGCTTATTGTCTTCCTAAGTTTCACTAACAGATTTATCAAACATGGCAGATGTTCAAGTATTGATTTATTCCCACCTCATCTAGAGTTCTAGTCTTAGACTTTTCCTTCTTCTGCTATGTAGACTCTACAGATCACCTCTATTGTCAAAAAACACTGACATACACTGCTTCTGAGGCTATGTACACACTACCATTTTTAACGCGCAATAATCCTCTTCCGCATTAATTCTCCCGTGGCTGTTGTTGCGCGAGATCGCGTACACACTATGCTTGCTCTAACGGAACAAAGCCCCCCCCCTTCTGAGCGCAGTCCTCCAGGAAAGCGAAGGGGATTGTGGGTACGTATCCCAGAGTCCCCAGTATCATCTCCCGTGGTGCATTCCGCTACTGACGCTACCCAGCGGTTGCCAATAGCAACGAGCGCGAATTTCAAATTGAAGCAACCTTCTTCTCGGCACTGCCTTTTCAGAATCGACATGGATTCAGCTGTGATCTTGAATGCTGCCTTCAGCATTGTGAACACAGCCCAGATTCTGTTGCGGTTTGCCTTTGGCTATGATTCGGAGCATGACACGGATGACTCGGTCTCGGATGATGACAGCATTGAAAACCAAACGGACATTCTGATCAGTTTCGCGGACCAGCAACACAGCCTGAACCGCCGTGTTTGGTCCCGGCAGACGAGCACAGACTGGTGGGAACGAATCGTCCTTCAGCTGTGGGATGATGATCAGTGGCAACAGAACTTTAGAATGCGGAAAGCCACATTTATGGAGCTATGCCAGGAGCTTGCCCCTGCCCTTCGATGCAAGGACACGAGGATGAGACCCGCCATGACCGTGGAGAAGCGTGTGGCTATCGCACTTTGGAAACTGGCGACTCCAGACTGCTACCGCTCGGTCGCAAACCAGTTTGGGGTTGGACGCTCGACCGTTGGAGTGGCACTGTCACAAGTATGCAGAGCCATCAACCGTATTCTGCTCAGGAGGATGGTGACCCCGGGAAACGTGAGGGAGATCATCGCAGGATTTAATGAGTTGGGCTTCCCGAACTGTGGGGGTGCAATAGATGGGACTCACATCCCTATTCTCGCTCCCGACCACCTTGCCTCTGAATACATCAACAGGAAAGGATACTTTTCGATGGTTCTACAGGCACTGGTGGACCACCGTGGTCGCTTTATGGACATTAATGCTGGCTGGTCTGGAAAGGTGCACGATGCACGCATCTTTAGAAACTCTGGACTATTCAGAAGGCTAGATGCTGGCACATTTTTTCCAGACGAGAAAATAATTGTGGGCGGTGTAGAGATGCCAGTGGTGATACTTGGGGACCCCGCCTACCCACTGATGCCATGGCTCATGAAGCCGTACACCGGGAAGTTGGATCCTGACAAGGAGCGTTTCAATTACCGGTTAAGTAGATGCAGAATGGTTGTGGAGTGTGCCTTTGGCCGTTTAAAAGCGCGCTGGAGAGCGCTGTATGGCAGGCTAGATCTCCACGAGGACAGGATCCCATTAGTTATTTCGGCTTGCTGTGTTCTTCACAATATATGTGAAAGCCGGGGGGAGAGATTCAGGAACTCTTGGACCACTGAGGCACAACGTCTGGAAAATGCCTACCAGCAACCAGACACGAGGGGTATCCGGGGGGCGCAGCTAAGGGCAGTTCGCATAAGGGATGCGTTAAAAACCCATTTTAGTACTGTTGGTTAAAATTGTACCTTTGAATATAGTTACTAACCATTTCCTATATGTTTCAACTGTTAAAAATTAAGCTTTAGAAATTTTGTGTTTTTCCCCTGTAAACATTCATTGAATCAAAAACCGTTAATGTTAAATTAATGAAACAAATAAAGAAAGTCTGATTAAGTTTAACAAGGATTCAACTTTATTTAATTAACATTGATCAAAACTCGGGTTTGAGGGGAGTAGGGACTAAAGGTGGGTGTAGGTGCGGGACTCAACTACATATGTTGGGGGAGGGGTTCTGTTAGGGTTACACCATGGATGTCCATGGTGGTCTAAAAACTGTCTGGGGGGGGAATGTGGCGTGGATGCACTGAAAGGCATATGAGGCTGATGATGGGGGGTGCGAGCCTGTAGCAGACCGACCATGGTCTTGAGGAGGTTGGTCTGCTCCTGCATGATGCCTATCAGGGCATCCTTCTGCTGCTCTCTCCTCGCACTGCTCTGTCTCCTGTCCTGCCTGCACTGCCTCCTCCATTGCCTTGTCTCCCTCGCAGAAGCCTCATGGAACTGCATGAGCTCCTGGAAGACGTCTTCCTTGCTCCTGCGAGGCCTCCGCCTTATCCTCCTCAGACGCTCAGCTGCAGCTGTAGACTGTCCACCGAAGGTCATTCCTGTTCAGATATGAAAAATGTAGAATGCCGCTATTGTTCTCGCCACGGTCAGGAGCAAATGATGTTGTTCTCCCCACACATTCCTTCAATACACAAGAGGGGACCTATGGGGGGGCGGTAACAGATTTCACAAAGCTTGGTACGGGTTGCAGAGCTAGTACAACGGAGAGTTGACTATTGCCACACCAAGTTCTGATCCCGTGCCCGAGATGGCTGAAATAGAGGCAGATCTCACACTGCTTAGAGTGCCTCTGCAAGCGAGAATGCATCTCCTTCATGTTGCCGACTTCAAGCCGGGACCTTACGCTGCAGGACTGTGCGCAGCAATGTTGCCCGCAGGAGTGCTTGCGAGTCTGAAAGGAAGAGTGTCCCTGAATGGTGGAGTGCAAAGGAATGCTCTACCATGTAATTTGAAGAGAAGACTCTGGAAATATTTGGATGACGCGTTCAGTGAGTTGAAAGGGAACGACTACTTGGAAATCGAGGCATACATCGATGACGTTTTTAAGTAATGCTAGTAACACCTTTACAGTTCTGTAAGGAACAGAACTGAGGACACCGGAAACAAAAACCCCTTGCAAAAAAACCATGTCTACGCTGAGCTGTAGCACCTAGAATAGAGGACATTGCGAACGGGACTTACCAGAGCTGCCTTCTGATGATTCCTGGGTAGGCGTGGAGAAGGAATCAGTGGAGCTTGTTTCTGGCTGGGTGGAAAATAACTCCTGGCTCCCCGGGTCAGTGGCTCCGTTCTCTCCGTCCTCGTAGTCTTCTTCTTCTGATTCCTCGTCCACAATTGCCTCGTCGCCTTCTGCTTCCTTCTCTGTCTGGGGTGCAGTCTCCGAGGTGTCTACCGTGCAGTTCGGGGTGGTTGTGGGATCGCCGCCCAGGATCGCCTCCAGCTCCTTATAGTACTTGCACGTTGCTGGCGCGGAGCCAGAGCGCCGGTTAGCCTCTCTGGCTCTGTGAAATGTTATCCGCAGCTCCTTCACCTTTGCCCGGCACTGCAGGGTGTCTCGCTCGTACCCCTTTTCGGTCATGGCTTTGGATATTTGACCGAAAATGTCAAAATTCCTCCGGCTGCCACGTAACTGTGACTGCACGGCGGACTCTCCCCAGATGCCGATCAAGTCCATCACCTCTGCTGCTGTCCAGGCTGGAGCTCGTTTGCTGCGGCGCGACGACATTGCGAGCGAAGCACACAGAGGCAGCAGCACCGAACAGCGAGGCAGAAGGGAGAGTGGTGAATTCAAAAATTCGCGGGACAGAAGAGGAGGTCGGGAAAAATGACGTCACGACGATAGAGTACAGGCGGAAGTGCAGAAGGGATGGAATTTGAATTGTGGGCCATTTCCGTTATATTCACATTGCGCGATAAGCGTACACACACTGGCCATCGCGCAACAACTATTCCGCGTTAGCAGCAACCACGCTCGTTTAGGTGGTTTACATTTTGCGCAAAAAGAAGGGACTTAACGCGGAATAACTGTAAGTTGTGTGTGTACGCTCTGTTTGTTATTGCGCATTAAAGGGCTTTATCGCGCAATAACTTTGTAGTGTGTACAAGGCCTGAGATAAGTGCTTGTGTGTTAGCAGAAATCTCAAAGTCAGCAAAACCCTTAACCTTCAACATGAAAACCTCAGATCATTTAAAAACTCAAAATAAGAAGACTGCTTAACTTCTAATCAATACATCAATACGCTTCAGAACACATTACTCTAAAAATAAGTGGTGGTAAAATAATCCTCCAATTTTACACATAAAAAAGTAAGCACTTCTATTTTTGCAAAGCTACTTCCTTCCCATAAAATGTTCTTTATGCAGTTATACACAAACCAAAATACTGCTGATATTTTCCAATTTTAACTTTCATCCAAGCTAGTTTCTTATATTTTAAACTGTAGGCAATTTAACAGCAAGTCCACATTATAAGATGAAATTATTAGCAAAGCTAAAGTTAATACTCATTACCCAATGCAGATTTAGATAACACATGGCATTGCAAAGACAGCACATCTGTATCTTCAATTTCCTCATTCGTGGTATAGTGCATTTCAGACAGCACATTACCTACCATACCTGTGAATGGAGTTTTCTGTAAAGTTCTGAAAACAAAGCAGCATCCGCTTCCCTTCTTTGTCGCACAACTGTTAAGAGGAAAAAGCTTCTTAGGGGATGAAACTTAAGAAGTCAACTATGGTAACAGCATATTTTTCACTGATACATTTACACAATTCATGGAGTGGCAGGAAACCAAGAGAATAAAGAGATAGCTTACTTTGCATACCCATGCATTCCCTGGTCTGCAGAGCAATTAAACATCTGCAGCTGGCCCAGGTCAACAGATACAGGCTCAGGATATGAGGCTGTAAAATTGCTCTGTAGATTTTAGGGCTCAGACTGGAGCTCGGGGTCTAGGACCCTCCTGCCTCAAGGGGTCAGAGAGCCAGGGCTCCACCCTGAGCTGGAATATCTACACAGCACTGTTTAGCTCCACAGCCCAAGCCCAAGTCAGCTGAGCTGGGGCAGCAGTGTCCATCCCACCAATCTTTCATTCCAGAAGAGGCATTCCTGGCACCTTTGTCCTCAGTTTTTCCTGAAAAATGGCATCTAGCCACTTGCATTAGAACAAAGATAATCTATTCACTTCACAATCGCTGTACAGGTGGTAAATGAGAATGATTTTGGGTCAGTACCAGTCAAGTCATAAGTAAGCAAGTCAGAAGCAAAGAGAAGATTGTATTCCATTATCACTCTGAGGTGGCATGGTTCTTTGTGATGATCTACAATATTCTACTAATAAATATAAGTAAGGGCTTGCCCATACAGGGACGGTCAGGAAAATGAAGTTAAACCTACAAAATATAAGAAGTCAACATTAGTCAAAACCTGTTAAAGCCCCTCGTGGATGTTCCTGTTCAAGAGTAAGGTGGCCTTAGCGTGAATTGACACAGCACCTTTAGTGGAGCACGCGTAACTTTCCTGAGTGTCCTTATACAGGCATGGCCTCACATTTACTAAGTTGTACTTACGCTCTCATGACTTACACACCTCCACTTCAAACGGTCTTGATTTTTTTATATCCATAGCCCCGATTAAAGCTGAAAACCACAGTATGTTTTAAAACAAAATCCAGCTTCAAAATATACACAAGTTTTATAAGAAGATAAAGTGATGTCAGTTTTGTTCACTTGTTCTTATAAAAAGCAATAGAGATACTCCTAACCAAAGATACTCGAGTTACTAAAGACATTTGTTTTGGGGGTAGAGAAAGAAATCCAGCCAACAACAGATCTTTATGTCTAGAGCAATGAAGAGGACCAAGGCACTCTACTGCCTCGTGGAATCCACAGCCCTGACTTAGATGCCCAGGCTACCTACACAATACATTGAAAGAGTTTGGCACCTAAGTATGGGATTCACAAAAACCAGCAAGCTGAGTAGGGAGCTACCTAAGTTAGCCAGTAGGAAGCGCTGGGGAGTAGGTGGCAGCTGTGCCTTTATACCCTAGAGCCAGGGCCGTCCCTTGGGGGGAGCGGGGCCCAGTTCTAATCAGCCTGGGGAGGCCCTGCACCCCCATGCTGGAGGGGAGCAGGGCAGGCTGGCCCGCTCCATCCCCAGGGACCCCAGCTGCTCCTCCCCGGGGACCCGGAGCCGCCGCTGCCAGTGGGAGCCGGTCCCAGCCCTGGCTGCAGTGGGGAACACGAGGCTATCCACCGGCGGGAGCTGGGCCCAGGCCCGGCCGCAGACCAGGTGGCAGGAGCAGGGACGGGGTGGGTTGGCCAGGGCTCAGCTCTCCCGCTCCACCCCTGGGCCAGCTGGTAGTGGGGCAGCCCGGGGCCCTCAAAACCGCCAGGCTCGGGACAATCACCCTGCTCGCCCTCCCCAAAGGATGGCCCTGCCGACAGCGCAGTAGTTAGCACACACACCTATATTCAAATCCCCACTCTGCCTGATGGCCTTATGTGAAGCACGGACTTGAACCTAGGTCTCCTACATCCCAGGGGATTGCCTAAACTGCTGGTCTACTGGGCATTCTGGATTGAGTTTCACTGTCTCCTGTTAATGCTTTTTCAGTTTTTAAATACATCATCATTGGAGCAGGAACTAGTATTTGGGTCTCCCGCATCCAACGCGAGTTCCCTGACCACTGGGTTACAGTCACTCATTCTCTCTCTGGTCCTTTCAATATTTTATACAAAGTAGAACAGCTTCAGCTGGAGAGTTGGACAGATCCCCACCCGGCCCACAGCACAGTATTCAATACCCCAATGGTTTGGGTTCAAGCCTCTATTCTATATCTGGCAGAGGGGCATGTGGAACCAGCATCTCTACATTCTGGATGAGTGCACTGATCTCTGGGCTATTGTGTATAAGGGGGGCAAAATACCACCACCACTTTCTGTGTTGTGTGTGTATCCAAATAGTGGCCTGTGAACATGTCTATTGGATATGGTCCTGGAGGCAGAATAGTGTGAGAAGGCCTAGTTTGAAGAAACAACCAGGAGTTAGGCATGAGTTAGGCACTGAGCAGCTCAGTAGTATTAGGATTTAGGCAACTTGGTGGATGCCGATAAAAATTTAGGCGACTAATGGGATTTTAGTTTTCTCCAGGGTTAGGTGAGATTTTGAGAATCTAAGCTTTGAGGTTAGGCATGCACAATGCAGTTAAGTACCTAAATCCCTTTCTGACTCTGTCCCTAGCTCTTTCCAAAAGCTTTGTAAAGTACATTGAGATCTATAAATGAGAAGCAAAACATCATTCCCATTTTACACGAGGAAAAAGTAAGGCAAAGATAAGTGAAGTTACTTGCCCAAAGTCACATAGAAGGTGAAGAGCATAGGTGGAAATAGTTTGGCATAGTACTTCAATACATCAGAAGAACATACCTCAGAATCAATCAATCATCTGACCAGTTAAACTAGAAAGTATTCCAGAAATTTTTTGCCGTAAGCTTTAATGCAGTCTTTTGGAAGTCCGCATTGCAGTCAAATTACCCACATACATTTAAAATCAGGCAACAATCAACAGAAACCTTTAAATAAAAAAAGCTGGTCAAATGCTCTACATGCCAGTTTTAAAAGCTATTGATTAAGGACATTTTCCCAACTAAAGTCACTTCCTGCACCGCAACCCTTAAAAAAGGAGTTAATGAGGATATATCTTGCCATTTGTTTTCATGAGGGCTCATCTAACCCACAAAATTATAAGGGGAAGCTAACATGGGGAGAAATGGAAAGAATAAGTTTATAAACTTTTGCTGCACAATTAAATGTACATGTTACATTATGTAACATTGGCCAAATACTTGGAAAGCCTTCAGTGTTGAAGATCCATATTGAAAAATATTTGTGCTTTGAAAATTTGTGTTGGCGAATTCTAAAATTTCTCTTTGGAGAAGATGTGAACTTTACTCTAGATGTCCTTTAAGTGGAGTTCTAGTACTGATGATCTGTGTTAATCCTGATCCAATTTAACAGGGTTAGCCTTAATAGCTCTGACTATCTACCAAGTAGTCAAATTCCAAAGGGGTAGCCGTGTTAGTCTATTGTAGAAAGACAACAGAGTCTTGTGCCAAGTGTTAGACTTAAATGTAATTAAAGCATTCCCTCAGACAACTTGCTCATACTTTTTACTACGAACTCATGAATCTGCAGAGGGCAAGTATGCTGTTTTGCTGAGGAACAGAAAGTGAAAGAGAACAGAATATATCTAACTTTGTAATAAAAAAACCCTGTATTTTGTAGATGACTGACCGACCACTCACTCACTCACTCACTCACTTCCTGATTTTAAAGCTGCATGTTGGAATCAAATATTTAAGGTTTATTGTGAGCAAGTTTCACCATCATTGCTTATAAAGCTATTTTCTGGTATTTGGAGTAGTATTTTTAAAAAACAAAAAATACCACACACATTTAGAATACTGTTACAATATATTCATTGCTCCAAAAACATACTGATTAATTTTAAAAATTATTCAGATCTGAATTCTTGAAGACGAAAGGAAGTCAGACATACGTTCTTTCTTGATTTTCTCTGCAACAAGAAATTCATCTCTTTCAACAGTAGGAGCGAAGTTGCTTCCAATAACTCTCACTGCATATTGAAACTGCTGGGCTACATCAGCTGAAAGAAGGAGTGGGGGGGAGGCGAGAATTAGTTAAGCCAGCTTTTAAAATTAAGAAAAAAATACAATGAGTTGTCAAGTTACTAAGTAATTAATAGTCAAATAAAAATGCAAAAAAGTACACATTTCAGATGAGAGATAAAATATGGTAATAACTAAATCACATTTTCTTCCTTGCATTGATATTTTGTCCTAGTACATTCTTACACAGAAACAGAGACTTTAAGAGCACAAATCCAATTCTAGAAGTAAATTAATGCTTAGAAATGCTGGTTCATCCCTTTGTCAAAATGTTTTTTAGCATCTTGCTTCATACAGCAAACATCAGTACTATTTACAAACAAAAATCAGCACTATTTACAAACATGAAGAGTTCAGTGAATGACATAACTTCAGTAGGGGCCAATATTCACACAAGCACAATGGGTGTGCATAATCTCCTTTTTCCTTCCTAGTTCCAAGCATTCTGCAAATCTGAATTCAAGGCTTCACGAGCGCAGATTTCAAGGTCATGAATCAAACTGGAGATTTACTGAAGTCAAACTTTAATATACTGAATGGTAGAACTGCAAGAGAGCTGCTTAACTCCCATGCTAGGTTTATTGGTTAGTTTTGACAAATCAATTAAACCTATTCACCTTTCACCCTACCCAAATTATCTTTCAGTTTCTTAAACTGTTACATATAAACAAGAAACAAGTACTTTAGAAAAAAAAAAAAAAAAAAAGTATGCCTTCAGTTCAATTTAAAATCTACATCAGCCAAACTACAGTCAGCAATGAATGTCATGATCACAATTAACTTATCATATGCTTATTTTAGGAGTAAATTTCATAACATGCCACCACTGCTCATACAGCAAATAAGGTGAAGTATAGAAAAAGCCACTGAACAAATTCTTGTTCCAAAGGGGGAGCCATGTTCATTCCACTGAAAAAGATTCTCCTCCCCTGTCAATTTGAGATAAGAGGTCAATTAACTAAAGCAATTACTGATGAGCATCTCTGAGTGCTAGATGTTCATCATGGTTAACTCAACATTAACAAAGAAAGGATCAGCTTAGTCCTCAGCTTTTCTACCCAGGAGAAACAAGTAAACTCTGAGGCCATGTACAAACGATCACTTTCTCACGCGATAAGGCTCCTTACCGTGCAATAAAGCTTTGAGAGTACACACGAGCGTTTTCCCTGTTGCAAAACCCTCTTGCCCCGCAACAGTTAAACCACTCAAATCAAGAGTGGGTAGTGCTCGTGTGTACACGTTTTCCGATTTTGACAGCCTCTGGAAATGTCCCAGAGTGCCAATCGAGGCCACTCTGGGACATTGGAGCTGTCAAATATGTCAATGTCACTGCTCCAGCAGAACAGTGAAATTGACTACTATTGGAGCTGCCAGGTTCGGCGGCTCCTGGGGATTGGCCCCCTGGATGCGGGCTCCTGCTCGGGAATCCCCAAGCACAGGTGGCTTCAGGCCCTCTGCCTGCTGCCAGGGTTGGGGGCTCCCAACTGGCACTGAAGCACCAGCCCCCTAGCTCAGCCACCAGGCTTCGGGTGGCGGCGGGACTGTGCGCTGAAGCCGGTTCGGGCCAGCCCCCTAGCTCAGCTGCCGGAGTTCGGGTGGCAGCAGGGGCTGCGGCACTG